>SJYA01000305.1:775386-900373 GCA_006410615.1 Neotragus moschatus | reverse complement strand
AAAAAAAAAATTATGAAAATAAAACTAAATACAAGACTTTGGAAGGGACCTGTACAAATAAGGGGTCCTAAAGCTTCACAGTCAATCCACCTCTGTTAAATAGGTAATGCCTTTGGTCATATACAGATTATACATGGAGCACTGCTATTCCCTAAAGACTAGGAAAATGATTAAGCACCAACACCATACTCAAATGAGGTCATCTGAGGGGAGTCACGTTTGGTCAATGCATGGTCATATATCAACAATGTATTGATCATAGTCTTAATCTAACACTGATATGAAAAAGAGTATCTCATGAAAAATTCTCTTTACAACATAAAAAAATAGGCAAGGATTAAATTACTTCTTGTTTATCCTTTGAGTTTTCTGGACTTTTGCTCACATTTAATCATTATTAGAACTTAAAAAAAAGTTTTGAAATAGGACTAAAATGTCTTTAAATGAACATGAATTAACTCAACTTTGGATTTCCTTGATCGTTAACTCTCCTTCTAGTAACAAAAGACAAAAAATTTAGGAACAAATCTCAAATTATTTTCTTTTGGTGGAAGAGGTAACAAGTAGGTACATATTCTGTAGGCTACAGACCTACAATTTAAAATAAGAAAAAAAAGAGAGAGAGAAAAGAAAACAAGAGAAAAAATATTTCCTATATGAGATGAGCTAATGATGTTTCTTTGGAAAAACAAACACATGAGCAATCTGGAAATTCAACATATGATATTTGGTATTGGTAGAAACACTTCTTACCCATTTTATTAAAGAAGTTTCCTCTGATTCACAGATGACTTAAGTCAGTTAAGATGCACTGGTAATTAGGCCATGAGAAAACAACTAAAACTGCTAACTACTCACCCTCCTGCAGCAGCAGCATGAAGGCACGTTCTTCCAAATTTATCTGGGGTGTCTATTTCAAAGCCTGCAGACAGCACGTGCTCATTACTAAACAAGGATACTATGCTATACTTTTGTCCTAGTTAAACCACAAGAAACATTGCAGAGACAGAAAAATCAGTTAGTAGAAAAACCAGAACGCAAGCCATTGTAGTCAGAAAGAGGTTGTCATGGAAACGAATGGTAACTGCTCAAGCTTGGCAATTTTATAGGAAGAACCGTGAAGTCAAGAAGAATTTATTTTCGCATTCAGCCCTGGGTGAGCTGCAGCCCCATATTTCAATCCCAGGATAAAAATTTATGAAACCAATTTGAGATAAGTAGGGCAATAGACAGGCAGACAGAACACATGGAGAAAACATGGAAGGCAAAGGAGTAATCATAACATGCTAGAAGAGATGTTTTCTTAAGCGTATTATTAGCTTACAGTTGGTGTAAGATTTGGGAAACGTGCTTTCATGCAGGGGTTATTTTTAAACATGCCAAAAGCAGTGAAAGCAGAATCAACCATAAGTAAAGAACTTAAAGGAATAAAAAAAGCCTCTGGGATATCTGTTGAATTAATTCATAAACAATCTTTGCCTTGCAGATTTCTATCACCTTTGAAAGCCAGGAACTTCTTAATACATGGAGGTTTTCAGAATCACTGATAAGAAAGATTAGCAAAGCTCCAAACCAGAAAGAATTTCTTGGTTCCAAATAGGCCCGCATTAAAAAAATAAAAATAAAACCTAGTTGGAGGGATATCAACCACAGTGATTTTTCAGAGCCCATGGAGTGGGATGGTAATTTAACATTTCTACTATTAAAAGGTAGGGGATTTGGCCTTTTTTCTTTGTTGAAGAATATGAAATGTTACATCACCAATTTAAGCCTCAAAGATGTCTTCTCCTCCTACGACAAACTTCCTGTAAGCTATGGCCATCCCTGCCTGCCTCCCACTCTGGATCATCGGAGTTCTAACTTGATAAACATACAAGACTCTCCCTCCGGGGCAGAATACTGATGTTCAGACAGTTTCAACACCATGAGCTGCTGGAAGCTGTCACATGCTCGTCCTGCCAATCAGATCATGAATGACATGAAGCATAGGCAGCCACTCACTCTGACCAGACACCTGAAGCTACATGGCTCATTTACAGGACAGAGTAAGCGTGATCTGTGGTAATGGAGTTACTTACCCGATGACAGTAACTTTCTGCAGCAGTCAGAGTGAGCATTGAGGGCAGCTAAATGTAAGGGGAACATGCTATGGATTCCACACCTGAGGAAGAAAAAAACAGAGCAGCTCACGATTATAGGTCTCCTGATACATGCAGAAGGGGATGACCTTTCTAGAAGGTCTCTGATGAAAATTAAATCCATGAGACCTTGCTTAGGGATTCCTGGCTGAAATAATTATGCAATCATTTCTACTTTAAAATAATAAAATCCTGGACTTAAACCACAGTCAGTGAAAAATACCATAACAATAGAAAAATACATTTAAGAAAACATTTCACATAAACAGTGACTCTTGGCATTTAAAATTAATTTCTTTTATTCTTTCAGCTTAGCAATTTTATGTATCATTCACATTCATTCATTTATTCAATATTTTATAAACATCAGATACTTTGCTAAGTGCTAGAGAAAACAAGACAAGAAGCTGACAAACTCTCAACTTTGAAAAGCAACCTGTTTTATTCCTTGAGTNAATTAATTTCTTTTATTCTTTCAGCTTAGCAATTTTATGTATCATTCACATTCATTCATTTATTCAATATTTTATAAACATCAGATACTTTGCTAAGTGCTAGAGAAAACAAGACAAGAAGCTGACAAACTCTCAACTTTGAAAAGCAACCTGTTTTATTCCTTGAGTTGGTAAACAAATATTTATTATTGACCTACTATGTGTTGGACTCCCTTGGTGGCTCAGATGGTAAAGCGTTTGTCTACAATGCGGGAGACCTGGGTTCGATCCCTGGGTCGGGAAGATTCCCTGGAGAAGGCAATGGCAACCCACTCCAGTACTTTTGCCTGGAAAACCCCATGGACGGAGGAGCTTGGTGCAGGCCACTCACTGTCCATTGGGTTGCAAAGAGTCGGGCACAACTGAGCGACTTCACTTTCACTTTCACTTACTATTGTTATCTTTTTGCTAAGAATTAGTAATGGTTGTATTATTAGAAATAAAATTTTGGATGAGCATAAAAACTAATGTTTACCTTTGACAAGTGAAACTTCATCTTTCTGGTAGCCTTTTATATTGCACATTTACCCACATAAGAAATCCAATCACGAAATAGTTAACTTAACCTCACATATATTTCATAAATCTAGCATATTTTCCCTAACAGTAGTACAGAAAGAATCCAGAATAGGACTTCTCAGACTGACCCCTACCAACACAGTCCCTGGAACAATCCTCTGAGGGACATGCAGCCTTCTGACAGCAGTGCTTTCTGCCCTTAGAATTAAAGCCTCCTCCTCCTGCCCATCACTTCTCCTCAAATAAGGACCCAAAGTCAAAGTCCTGTGCTGACTCATAATTTAAAACATACAGCATCATCAGGCAGTTCCTGTGTACTTAAAAGCATGTTAGTGATCTTGTCTAATAATATCTCGTTTCATTCAGACAATATATTTCAGATTTTTTAAATCCACAGCACAACATAAGTACAGGCTGTCTATATTTACACCTGCAACATGAGTCATCTAAATTTCTCCCCTGGCACAAAGTGACCGATTTCCACATTCTATATTGAATAAAAAACACATATGACTTGAATTTGCTAAGCTTCAGATACATGAATTTTATTTTCTATATAGAAAGGTATTATGATGTACATGAAAGTATATATATGTTCACAGATAATTCA
The DNA here is from genome assembly GCA_006410615.1 of Neotragus moschatus. Classification (NCBI taxonomy): domain Eukaryota; kingdom Metazoa; phylum Chordata; class Mammalia; order Artiodactyla; family Bovidae; genus Neotragus; species Neotragus moschatus. The sequence goes on along the minus strand of SJYA01000305.1, from coordinate 896,612 downwards.
TGGTATTTGGCGTTCTGCAAAATCTGAGTCCGCCAGCAATTAACCATCTCTCTCTCTTCATGAAAACTTCTGTTTATTGATGTTTTTGTTCAGTCTTCCCTCTGTTCATTTTCCTTTCCCTATATGGAGATTTCCAACCCAGTGTATATAATAGCTGGCATCCATCAAGGGATGCAATTTGCCCGTCTTCTGGGCAGTGTCTTGTGGAGGAGAACTGCTTGTAATTGCCTCTCTCATCATTTACAAAAAAAAAAATTTCCTGAAAAGCAATTGCATCAGTGACAACCTTGATGTTCATGAAAAGGAAGAAGGAGTTGGGGGATGGGAAGGAAGCTTTTTATTTGTGCTATTTATATTGTTCCCTTCTGATGTCAATGAAACACACTATTTTTTTTTTTAACGTATAACCTATTTTAAAAGGTCTTTACTAAATGGAACTTAAAGCTAGTAAGATTTTACCTAACCATTTTATCTGTTTTGAGGAGTTAAGGCAAAAATCTATAATTAAAAATGGATAGAACATTTTCTAGAATCATTGTGAATTCCTGTAAGAACATGACTAAATCAAGGAGTGGATTTTTAAAGATTTCTTTGTCTTCCTCATTCTTTATATGTATGTGTATGCATGTGTAAAAATAAAATATTTTAATAATATCAACATACATACATAAGCATACACATAATATTTATGATATAGTTTATATAGGTACATAAAATAGTTACCTTTATATTAAACAATACAAACAAATGACTTAGGGAAAATAGTATCAAACTATAATAATACAAGAAAAACATAAAAAGTATAAAAGTTTAATAGATTCAGTGTTATAACATGTTCCATAAACTTCACTATTAATACTTCTAACCAAACTTAACATTTAACCCCACTGTCTTTAGATAATTCACCACACTCTATATTAGCTAATAATTTCATTTCTTTTTTGCAGCTACTTATACAACTGAGAAGGCAAGGAAGGCAGAACTCTAATAAAAGGCCTAGGAAAATTTCTCTTTGATAAAATCCACAAACAATAAATGCTGAAGAGGCTGTAGAGAAAAGGGAGCCCTCTTGCACTGTTGGTGGGAAATGTAAATTGATATGGCCACTATGGAAGACAGCATGGAGATTTCCTTAAAAAAACTAGGAATAAAACTACCATATGACCCAGCAATCTCACTACTAGGCATATACCCTGAGGAAACCAAACTGAAAAGACACATATACCCTAATGTTCATTGCAGCACTATTTANTACAGTGTGTATTCCAATTGTCCCTGAAAATGTGCTTTATAATTGTTTTTTTTAAATCCAGGATTCAAAGAGTCTGACAACATTTAGTTGTCATGTCTCTTTAGATTCTTATCATCTGGAACAATCTTCCTGCCTTTTATGTATGTATGTAGGTATATCTCAAGTTATTGATATTTTTGGAGACTAAGCCAGGAGTTGTATACGATATAGTGCATTCTGGAATTGTCTGGTTATTTCCTCATTATTAGATTCAGGCTAAATATTTTGGCAAGAATATCCCAAAGTTGAAATGCACTTCCCATACCATCTCCACAGCACACACATAAGATCAAGCTAGTCCGTTACTGGGTGATACAAATGTTGATTACTCACAATGGGTACAGACTGTCAGTTTGAGAAAATGAAACAGTTCTGCAAATGGATAGTGGTTATGGCTGCACAACTATGTGAATGTACTTAATGCCACAGTACCATATGCTTAAAAATAGTTTAAATGGAAAATTTAATGTTAAATGTATTTTACCACAATTTAAAGAAAGAGGCTTGATTACTTGGCTAAGATGATGCCTGCCTGCACTCTCCACTGCAAAATGTCTTTTCCCTTTTTATAATTAGCAAAGAATTTGTGGGTGATACTTCCAAACTGTGCAAATATCTACTTTCCCAACAAAGTTTCCCACAGCGATTTCAGCATAAATAAGGAGCACTCTGTTTAAAAGTTATCTGAATTCTTTATTCTGTGTGCTTATATTATCAACACAGCCTCATTTGATTGTGGGCTTCCCAGGTGGCACTAGTGGTAAAGAAACTGTTTGCCCATTCAGGAGACATAAGAAACATGGGGTCAATCCCTGGGTCAGGAAGATCCCCTGGAGAAGGGCGTGGCAATCCACTCCAGTATTCTTGCCTGGAGAATCCCATGGACAGAGAAGTTGGGCAGGCTAAAGTTCACAGTATCACAGACTTGGACATGACTGAAGTGACCTAGCACTCATTTGATTTTGCCTTCAAATAGTTTACTGGCTTTAACTTTATTTAATACGTAAAACATGTGTTTCAAAAGTCTATACTTTTAAAAAGCCTCATTTCTATCCCTTCCACTTGACCCTCAACCACATCTTATAGTAATTAATCATTTTCACTAGTTTTCGTTTATGCTTTCTGTGTTTCTTTTTGTAAAAAATAAACAAATTCTTTTATGCCATGCCTCCTCCCCCCTCACCCCCGCAACTTAACCATGTACCCTAGAATTCACTCCTAGAGATCACTTCTTTGGATATCTTCCTCATTTTTGTATGACTTGTTTTTCATTGCATAGATGTATTAGTTAAGTAAACCAGTCTGGTACAGATGAACATTTAGGTAGTAAAAATAATTTTTCTATTATCACGAATGCTGCAGTGAATACCTTTATGCAAACATTGCTTTGTATTTCTTGAGTGTATCTTCAGAATAAATTATTAGAAAGGGGATTTCTAGGTCAAAGAAATGAGTATATTTCTCTAATATTAGATTTTGCCACATATCCTTCTCTAGGTGCTGTACAACTTTGCACTCATGTGAGCAATGTGTAAGAGTTTCTTTTTCTTCAGTCTTGCCAAGCTTTTGAATATATTCCATGTAATGAGTGAAAATTGGTTTCTCACACTGCAGTCTTTATTTACATTTCTCTTGTTAAGGAAGTCAAGAATCTTTTCATATATTAAAGGGCCATTTGTTTTATCTTTTTCTATGAACCATTTGTTCATGACTTTTGCCCATTTTTCTAAGAGTGTGTGTGTGTACGTGTGTGTGTGTGATCTTTTTATTCCTTAATTTTTAAAGGTTCTTAAAAGAGTTGGGAGATTACCTACTTAGCAGTAATTCAACTCAGTTCAATTCAGTTCAGTAGTTCAGTCATGTCCGACTCTTTGCGACCCCATGAATCTCAGCACGCAGGCTTGTTACAAATATTTTTGTCCTAGATTTTCTTTGTCTTTGGTGTTTTACCCTGAAAAATTTTGTTTTATAATTTTTTTTATTGTGTTTAGATTTTGCATTGTGTTTTAAAAGTTTTCCCCACATCCTAGCAATATAGAAACTGACACATGTGAAAATATTTGCTATATGCATTACTGATAATTGAGTAAACTTTCAAGTATTTTAAGAGCCTCTGAAAATCAAGGAATAAGGAGGAATTAGGAGAGGGAGGAATGAGGAGTGACTGCTAAATAGGATGAGGTTCTTGAGGGCAGATGATGAAAATGTTCTGGAATTAGACAATGGAGATGACTGTAAAGCCATGTGAAGATACTGAAATCCACTGAATTGCACACTTTACAATGATGAGCTTTTACAGTATATAAAATTTATATCCCAAAAAGGAAAAGGGGAGGGAATAAAGGACAGGGAGCACACCAAGGAGAAAAAACACACAGTGTGTACTCGTGCTTATGGAAGACCATGTGCATTTCTGCTTTTAATAAAAGAAAGCACCTAAGATACTGGGGCACCAAACATAAATTAGTCTAAGATTTTATTTCCTGACTATCCTACTCATAAACAAATCTCTGCATCATTATGGAAAGCAATTAAGTTATTGAATTATCAGCTCATGCTTTTCAGTTCAGTCGCTCAGTTGTGTCTGACTCTTTGCGACCCCATGAATCGCAGCACACCAGGCCTCCCTGTCCATCACCAACTCCCGGAGTTCACTCAGACTCACGTCCATCGAGTCAGTGAGGCCGTCCAGCCATCTCATCCTCTGTTGTCCCCTTCTCCTCCTGCCCCCAATCCCTCCCAGCATCAGAGTCTTTTCCAATGAGTCAACTCTTCACATGAGGTGGCCAAAGTACTGGAGTTTCAGCTTTAGCATCATTCCTTCCAAAGAAATCCCAGGGCTGATCTCCTTTAGATATCAGGTATTTTAGAGTAGGTCAAATCTTCAGCTTTACCTCATTATCAATTATACTGAACTAAAACTAAGCTGATGTTTTAAAACTAAAATATATCATTTTAAGATACTAATACTATAATGTTTGGTTTGTGTATGTAAACTACACATACACATTTATACATTCTAGAATAAGAAATACAAAATCCTGAGAAATGTAAATATTATATAAATGGCTTAGATCTAAAAAGATATTAAACATTTACTTTAAATAATAGTACTGAGAAAGTAATTTTCTCATTGTAGAAAATTTAGAAGATGCTGTAAATTACAAAAAAGAAAACAGAAGTCATCTATAAATTCACTGATTATTTTGAGGTAATCAGTATTAACTGGATTTTTCCTTTCAGTTGTTTGTGCGTATGTGCATTTGTGTGTGAAGATATTTCCCATGGTTAAGATCATAAAATACAAAGTTTTGTATCCTGACTTCCCCCTTAATATTATATCACAAACACTTCCCATGTCATTAATTTGTTTCATTAAAATAACTGCAAATCTCCCTGATATCAGTATTTAGAGAATTTACTTAGAAAGGCCCCAATTACAAGGCATTTAGGCTATGCCCAATTTTGCAACTAGGAAAAACACAGGAATGAACATAATTATACATAACTTTATCCACATTTCAGATGATCTCCTCCAGCAGCGTTTTCAGAAGCAGTACTACTGGATTGGAAGTATGAGTATCTTTAAGGCTCTTGATGGACACTGGGAAATTGCTTCTGAGAAAGTCTGTGCCCATTTGTACTCCCGTTAGAAGGCAATGGCACCCCACTCCAGTACTCTTCCCTGGAAAATCCCATGGACGGAGGAGCCTGGTAGGCTGCAGTCCATGGGGTCGCTAGGAGTCGGTCACGACTGAGCGACCTCACTTTCACTTTTCACTTTCACGCATTGGAGAAGGAAATGCAACCCACTCTTGTATTCTTTCCTGGAGAATCCCAGGGACAGGGGAGCCTGGTGGACTCCCATCTATGGGGTCGCACAAAGTCGGACACGACTAAAGCGACTTAGCAGCAGTAGCAGCAGCAGCAGTATATTTGAGAACCAAAAAGAAGCCGTTGAATGTCTTTTCAGATCTAAGGAAAGAACAGTAACTTCCAGGCCACAACACTATCTCTTATGATATGACCGTTATAAAATCTTCACAATAATAGCTGCATGGCCCTTCACTCTAATGAATCCTACTATGACCACCAACCCCCAAAGATTTATTTTCAACAAACAATATTCTTTCTAGCCAGGTGTGTTGGTAAACCAGAGTTAATGAATGAGATTCTCTCCTAAACAGTGAAATAATTACAAATATGTGTGGCCTTTGTAGAAGGGGAAGATGTTTAAAAAAAACTCCAATTAGTACATCCGTTTACATAGGATTTAAGATGTTTCACTCCACAGCCAAGACTTCAGCATGTGTCAATAAATGTACACATTTGGATTTTGCAACTTAATAGCTGTTTACAAAATAGTAATCCCTCTTTGACTTTGTGACAGAGAAATATAAAGGGCAGCTTGAACACAAATGCTGATCTTTCCTCATATCTTTGTTTCTGCAGCCAAGTATTGATTTTTAAAACCAGTTGCTCAAATATATAGACTATTATCATTTCCATAAAAGTAATTATATATCTTTATATGTACATTCTTAAATACATGTAAAAATCTGGACGTTTCATCAAATTGTCAATAGAAGTTACTGGGTGGGATTAAGGAGACACACTGATGGAGATCTGTTTAATAATTTAATTTTATTCTATAGTGAGCATGTATTCATTTTACTGGAGAAGGAAATAGAAACCCACTTCAGTTTTCTTGCCTGGAGAATTTCATGGACAAAGGAGCCTGTGCAGGCTACAATCAAGAAAAATAATAAAACAAAATTAGTTACTGCAAACTTTTCAGTTCAGTCACTCAGTCATGTCAGACTCTCTGCGACCCCATGAACTGCAGCATTCCAGGCTTCCCTATCCATCATCAACTCCCAGAGCTTGCTCAAACCCATGTCCATTGAGTCGGTGATGCCATCCAACTATCTCCTTCTCTGTCATCCCCTTCTCCTCCTGCCTTCAATTTTTCCTAGCCTCAAGGCTTTTTCCAATGAGTCAGTTCTTTGAATCAGGTAGACAAAGTATTGGAGCCTCAGCGTCAGTCCTTCCAATGAATATTCAGGATTGATCTCCTTTAGGATTTACTGATTTGATCTCTACTGCAAGCTTTTAGGGATTCAAGAAATAGCTCGTAATAATTTAAACTTAGAAGCATCCAGTTTAGATCATTTTATGCCTTGGGGACAGGCAGCCACTTGGTCTCCATGGATACCTCAGAGTAATCCAGGATACAGGTACCCATGTGAGAGCTGCCCACAGTGGTCAGCTTAAAAGGTCCACCCACGGAGCTGATCGAAGAGTGGAAACTCGAAGAAATCTTTGTCTTGGACTAACACTACATTGCTCATGTTCTTCTGAACCAAATGTTAGGGGCTCCATGTTTATCAGCCTCAAATATTCCAAAAATAAGATAGGAAAAGAGAAGAGTGAAAAATACTGGGAAGGATGGTCTAGGGGATTTGAGCTGATAAAGTTTCTTTGTTGTCACTATCATAAGTTAATTTAAAACTGTAAAAATATGGGTAATTATCTTAAATTGTCCTTTAAAATATACTTCTGGAAAACATCATAATTTAGTAGGAAAATAGCCTATTTGTTATTCAGAAATATGTTTAGGACCTCTAGATGAATTAATTTCTATTTTATGGTCACTCACAAAGCTTTCCATTTTCATTTGAAAATCTTTAACAGTTGCTTGGAATTCAAATATCTTTACTCTTTATTTGAAAGTTGCAAATTAAATGTTGGTAATCTAGCACTGATAATTAGTGAGGAAAATAAACATTTGTGAGTTTAGACACAAGCAGAGCATATAGGAAGAGATGATTTATGCAGCATTATCCAGGCATTCATCTGAAATTAGCTTTTCATTGCACAGATAAGAACAGTCATCTTATTAAGTTGCCTTGGAAGGGCTATGAGCCCAAATATCAAAAATTTTGCAATGAATCATCCTAACCTATTCCTTGGCTCTTTCTTTTCAAACTCTATTTATTTTTAAAGCTTCTATTAAAAAAAAAAAAAAGCATCATTTTGAACTTTTGTAACCTGCTGGGCAGCATCTAAGGCAGCTGCTTGTGCAAATGGCTGGATCAAATGCCTTCTGATATCAGATTATGTCTTCATTTAATTCTTTCCCTCTCTGGTTCTGACAACGCAGCTTCAGATAACAAACAATGTGACTGAACAGCAGAGGCACTCTTTGTTTATTAACTTAAAAATGAGTTTTTAAAAATGATCACCTTACCAAAACTGAATGACTGGGGACAGGGGCAAGGTATTATAAATAACTAATAGCCCTGACTAGAGAGCAGTCAGAGAAGCAGAGAAATGCTGCAAAAAGTCCAGATTATCAGAGCAATGTAACAAAACAAACACCAAGCACGTCCCTCAGCAGGTCTCAGGACCAAGTGATGTCCCGTTGGGGGATGGGCATTCAGGGTCCTGCAGTGCAGGGATCCACTCTGGAGGATGGACACCAGGCCCTGGGGGTGTGAGTCTACGGACTTTTCCCAAAAGGAGACCAACAAACAGGAGGAAAGAAAAGAGCTTCCTATTCTTGTCCCTAAGGGCATGTTTTAAAAAATGTCAAATGGAAGAACTCACAGTTCTCACATGTGTAACGAACGCAAAGAATTGTTGGCTGAGAGAAGAGAATGCCAAATTATCCTTTTACAGGGATGACTCCATGCCAAATACAAGCAACTCTTAAACAGAATTCAAGTTTAAAAAAAAATTTAACATGTCATTGTTCATCCAGATAACACATTTATAAGTGAGTGTTTGAGAGTTCAGTCTCCAGTGTTAGTTTTCCTGAGTTCTAATCTCTGTTCAACATATGTGCCAGGTATCCCAACAGAAGTGACAAACTCTCTGCCTCAGTTTCTCCATATTTGAAATGGAGATAATAACAGCACCTCTTTCTCATGGGGGTGGTTGGAAGGATTTATGCGGAGTGCTTAGTCAAGTGCCTGGCACAATGTGAAGAACACTCAACCATTATCATTATATATAATAAGTTACACACTATAGCCACTATATTTTCAGTATTTTAGGACCCTGGACTCCACTCAACCCACAAAGCAAGATGCCAGGCCAGCCAAGAATAGGCTCTGAGACAAGCTCCCAGATCACAGAGGACAAGACATAGGGTCTTTTTCAGGTCTCACTCCCATTCAAAAGCCTAGCAAGAATTCTAGTAGAGAGTGCATGGAAATTTAAGTTCACAGGGATGGTTTGTGGAAAGATCAAAGCAGCCAGCGGCCCCCCAAGACTGCTTTAAGCACACTAGGACGACACAGGTCTGGCCCGCAGAGATGGACCTGTAGGAATGCGGTGCTTACAAGGTGAAAAGCTGCTCCTTCTCTGGTCTGGTCACTAGTGCATGAAATTGCTTCAACAGGGAACAATGTCTTTTAATGCCATCAAGCTAAAGCCCAGTGATTATATTCACATTAAAATTTTCAAATTGGATACCAAATAGCCCCCTGGTTTTGTTTACTTTTAAGGCAGTGGACACTGTTTCTGAAAAACAATTGGGAAATAAAGTGGGATTAGTCATTGCTGTTTAGTTGCTAAAGTTGCTAAGTTGTGCCCAACTCTTTCGCGACCCCATGGACTGACTGTAGCCTGCCAGGCTCTTATGTCCATGGGATTTCCCAGGCAAGAATACTGAAATGGTCCACCATTTCCTTCTACAAGAGTGGGATGAGGAAGGTGTGCAAAGGAGAGATGCCAGGGTCCCTCCCCACCTCCCTTGATTTCAAAGGAAACAAAACAATTAAAGTGGTTTTTCAGTAAAGTGAATGTCAAAGGCATACCACATATTTCAAACTAGAATTAATAGGTGTTGTGCAGTTAATTTTCAATTACCTGCATTTGATCACTGGAAATTTGCTGGGATTGCTTTTCTTCTATAGTTTCACTGAAGTGCTTATAAATTTCCTGTGCTTTGCTGCAGATATTTTGCTTCTTCAGCATAATTTCTCAGCATAGTGTCAAATGACTTCGGTGCCTAAGACATACCTTGTGCATGCTAAGTCACTTCAGTCATGTCTGACTCTTCGAGACCCTGTGGACTGTAGCCTACCAGGTTCCTTGTCCATGCAGATTCTCCAGGCAAAAATACTGGAGTTGGTTGTTGTGTCCTCCTCCAGGGGATCTTCCTGATAATACCACTAATGCTTCAAGTGTATGTCATCCAATATTCTTACAGATGGCAGAAGATAAGTCTAAAAAACTGACTAATGTCTGGGTTTTGAGATCTACAAATGTGGATCAACTAAAGATAGTTTAGGAACTGCTGAATTTAGGTGAAATGTCAGCAAAAATCTGAACTAAACCGGTTTTTTTTTTTTTTTCCAAATGTCTTCAAGATTAGCTAAGATAACAGAAGTTGGGCTAGCAAGGTCAGTGCACTCCCAGATTCTGACCATTACCCTCTAACAGTAACATGAACCATGATACGAAGTGACACTCCCTGGTATTTTGGCTGTAGAAACAACCCAATGGTTCAAGCACATCTGTATTCTAAGTCTGGAATATTACTAGAGTCTGTGACTTTCCAAGGTCTCTATCAAGCCTGTGATTTTATCATCCTTTATATCATGTATGTACCTGCTTTTCTGCTGAGTCATCTCATTTTTCTTACCTTTGCCCAAGTAGCTTAATGAGTTTTAACTTATGAAACTATGGTAGGTTTGAAAATTTAAAAATAATTCAGCTTTGCTGCTAGAAAATGCCTGTACTTATTTTTACTAGTTTCTGAATAAAACATGCAGGATCTTAAGCCTATAGATCATTTCCAGTTTTAAAACTCACATGTTCTTTGACTAGGAATTTCGACTATGAAGCTTATGGTTCTATGTCTTTATTCCTAAGCTGGGTGGTGATGACCTGTCTGATAAGGAGATTTTAGCCAAGTTCATCAAAGGATAGTATAAATCCAAGCTTAATAAACACTAACAGAGCATTGTATTTCATATTCCAATAACTGACAGCTAAACTCNAAAAAAAAAAAAGCATCATTTTGAACTTTTGTAACCTGCTGGGCAGCATCTAAGGCAGCTGCTTGTGCAAATGGCTGGATCAAATGCCTTCTGATATCAGATTATGTCTTCATTTAATTCTTTCCCTCTCTGGTTCTGACAACGCAGCTTCAGATAACAAACAATGTGACTGAACAGCAGAGGCACTCTTTATTAACTTAAAAATGAGTTTTTAAAAATGATCACCTTACCAAAACTGAATGACTGGGGGCAGGGGCAAGGTATTATAAATAACTAATAGCCCTGACTAGAGAGCAGTCAGAGAAGCAGAGAAATGCTGCAAAAAGTCCAGATTATCAGAGCAATGTAACAAAACAAACACCAAGCACGTCCCTCAGCAGGTCTCAGGACCAAGTGATGTCCCGTTGGGGGATGGGCATTCAGGGTCCTGCAGTGCAGGGATCCACTCTGGAGGATGGACACCAGGCCCTGGGGGTGTGAGTCTACGGACTTTTCCCAAAAGGAGACCAACAAACAGGAGGAAAGAAAAGAGCTTCCTATTCTTGTCCCTAAGGGCATGTTTTAAAAAATGTCAAATGGAAGAACTCACAGTTCTCACATGTGTAACGAACGCAAAGAATTGTTGGCTGAGAGAAGAGAATGCCAAATTATCCTTTTACAGGGATGACTCCATGCCAAATACAAGCAACTCTTAAACAGAATTCAAGTTTAAAAAAAAATTTAACATGTCATTGTTCATCCAGATAACACATTTATAAGTGAGTGTTTGAGAGTTCAGTCTCCAGTGTTAGTTTTCCTGAGTTCTAATCTCTGTTCAACATATGTGCCAGGTATCCCAACAGAAGTGACAAACTCTCTGCCTCAGTTTCTCCATATTTGAAATGGAGATAATAACAGCACCTCTTTCTCATGGGGGTGGTTGGAAGGATTTATGCGGAGTGCTTAGTCAAGTGCCTGGCACAATGTGAAGAACACTCAACCATTATCATTATATATAATAAGTTACACACTATAGCCACTATATTTTCAGTATTTTAGGACCCTGGACTCCACTCAACCCACAAAGCAAGATGCCAGGCCAGCCAAGAATAGGCTCTGAGACAAGCTCCCAGATCACAGAGGACAAGACATAGGGTCTTTTTCAGGTCTCACTCCCATTCAAAAGCCTAGCAAGAATTCTAGTAGAGAGTGCATGGAAATTTAAGTTCACAGGGATGGTTTGTGGAAAGATCAAAGCAGCCAGCGGCCCCCCAAGACTGCTTTAAGCACACTAGCACGACACAGGTCTGGCCCGCAGAGATGGACCTGTAGGAATGCAGTGCTTACAAGGTGAAAAGCTGCTCCTTCTCTGGTCTGGTCACTAGTGCATGAAATTGCTTCAACAGGGAACAATGTCTTTTAATGCCATCAAGCTAAAGCCCAGTGATTATATTCACATTAAAATTTTCAAATTGGATACCAAATAGCCCCCTGGTTTTGTTTACTTTTAAGGCAGTGGACACTGTTTCTGAAAAACAATTGGGAAATAAAGTGGGATTAGTCATTGCTGTTTAGTTGCTAAAGTTGCTAAGTTGTGCCCAACTCTTTCGCGACCCCATGGACTGACTGTAGCCTGCCAGGCTCTTATGTCCATGGGATTTCCCAGGCAAGAATACTGAAATGGTCCACCATTTCCTTCTACAAGAGTGGGATGAGGAAGGTGTGCAAAGGAGAGATGCCAGGGTCCCTCCCCACCTCCCTTGATTTCAAAGGAAACAAAACAATTAAAGTGGTTTTTCAGTAAAGTGAATGTCAAAGGCATACCACATATTTCAAACTAGAATTAGGTGTTGTGCAGTTAATTTTCAATTACTTGCATTTGATCACTGGAAATTTGCTGGGATTGCTTTTCTTCTATAGTTTCACTGAAGTGCTTATAAATTTCCTGTGCTTTGCTGCAGATATTTTGCTTCTTCAGCATAATTTCTCAGCATAGTGTCAAATGACTTCGGTGCCTAAGACATACCTTGTGCATGCTAAGTCACTTCAGTCATGTCTGACTCTTCGAGACCCTGTGGACTGTAGCCTACCAGGTTCCTTGTCCATGCAGATTCTCCAGGCAAAAATACTGGAGTTGGTTGTTGTGTCCTCCTCCAGGGGATCTTCCTGATAATACCACTAATGCTTCAAGTGTATGTCATCCAATATTCTTACAGATGGCAGAAGATAAGTCTAAAAAACTGACTAATGTCTGGGTTTTGAGATCTAGAAATGTGGATCAACTAAAGATAGTTTAGGAACTGCTGAATTTAGGTGAAATGTCAGCAAAAATCTGAACTAAACCGTTTTTTTTTTTTTTTTCCAAATGTCTTCAAGATTAGCTAAGATAACAGAAGTTGGGCTAGCAAGGTCAGTGCACTCCCAGATTCTGACCATTACCCTCTAACAGTAACATGAACCATGATACGAAGTGACACTCCCTGGTATTTTGGCTGTAGAAACAACCCAATGGTTCAAGCACATCTGTATTCTAAGTCTGGAATATTACTAGAGTCTGTGACTTTCCAAGGTCTCTATCAAGCCTGTGATTTTATCATCCTTTATATCATGTATGTACCTGCTTTTCTGCTGAGTCATCTCATTTTTCTTACCTTTGCCCAAGTAGCTTAATGAGTTTTAACTTATGAAACTATGGTAGGTTTGAAAATTTAAAAATAATTCAGCTTTGCTGCTAGAAAATGCCTGTACTTATTTTTACTAGTTTCTGAATAAAACATGCAGGATCTTAAGCCTATAGATCATTTCCAGTTTCAAAACTCACATGTTCTTTGACTAGGAATTTCGACTATGAAGCTTATGGTTCTATGTCTTTATTCCTAAGCTGGGTGGTGATGACCTGTCTGATAAGATTTTAGCCAAGTTCATCAAAGGATAGTATAAATCCAAGCTTAATAAACACTAATAGAGCATTGTATTTCATATTCCAATAACTGACAGCTAAACTCAAGTCACACCAAGAAACTGTTCCAGTGACAACACTGTGGCAGGATCTCTCTTACCATTCTGAATGAGGGTTTGTGACCGTGTGAACCTTCCGTGGACGGCTGTCATGTGCAGTGGACTTTTACCATCTTTACTCTAAAAATTGAGAGAGAGAGAAAAAAAAAAAACAAAGGGCAAGTAACATCAATCTGAAACATTCTTCAATTTCCAAGAGTGTATATGATATTGCAGGTTTCTATCTAACATCACATTTAAAAAAAATTAATTATAGTTCATTAACAGTGTTGTGTTAGTTTTAGGTGTTCAGCAAAGTGATTCAGTATACGTATATATGTTCTTTTTCAGATTTATTTCCATTATATGTTGTTATAAGACATTGAATATAGTTCTCTGTGCTATATAGTAGATTCTTATTGTTTATATTATATAACATCACATTTAAAGAAGCTTAGAGAAATGGGAATTATTCTAGAGAAGAATTGCAGAATTTTTAGTTACACCGACAATTTTTAAACTACCCTGGTTTAAACTGAGGAAATCATCCAAAATTTTTTTTCATCTCCTGTGATCTACTAAAATAAATAAATAAAAGTTTCCTCCAAGGAGGTTTTTTTTCCAACTTAAAAAAAAATTTAAGTATAGTTAATATACAATGTTGTGTTAGTTTCCAGTGTACATCGAAGTGATTCAGTTATAAATATGTATGTATGCATATATATTTTTCATATCTTTTCCATTATAGTTTATTATAGTGTTTTTTCAACTTTTGTCTATAGTCAATTAAAAAAAGACAAATGATGTATTACCTTGTTTGGTCCTCTTTGGCCTAAAGATGACTAAACTGCTTATACATCATTGCAATTTTCAAAACTGACCTGAAATCCTCCACCATTATCTACATTTTAATTCCACAAGGGGGAAAAAAAAACACTTCTTTTTGTTATCACAAAAAAGAAACATTTACTCCACTTAACTCATTAGAAATCATAGGATTAAGATATGCAATAGTTTAGCAAACTGCCATTTTAATGATCAGCTGGAAATGGGCTGAATTTATACACCACCTCTTTATCACTCAAGTTATGACAGCATTCTCTGATATAGGTTAAGCCGAAACATGGAAAATGTACAGAATCTACCCACTAGTCAGCACTGCACCAAATATCAAAGTTCTACACTTTAAATTAAGTAGTAGTTGTTTATAGAATTTTCTAAAACAGTAATACCCATGAAAATATTACTATTACTTTAGACACAAAGTATCCCCAACTGAGAGAATATATTATGTATTCTTTGATGCAGATATTATTTTTAAAACTGAAATGAAATTTATGTAACTGTTATTTTTCTAAGTCTCAGAAGAAATGTTTTCTTAATCCTGGGGTTAAAATACAAGATTTTAAAAGCATAAGTTCATTTTTGTGATGAAACTCATATACTTGTGTTTTAAAATGATTCTTTAAAAAATGCTACAATGGAAAGCAAATAATCACTTAAATATTTCTCATAGTGAACTACAGACTACATGCATCTGAATCATTCAGGGTTCTTGGTAGGAATGTGAATCCTGTGTCCTAGCTCAGATCTACAGAACCAGAATTGATTTCATTTCTAAATTTCATAGCACAATAAAGTTTAGGAGCAGCTGCTTTTGACTGTGGACTGGAATCTCTTATAAAACTACAGATCGAACAGAATAATTTTTATTATATATCCCATAAGTCTATTCCTTAGACTTAAGAGGAGCTAGGGCTTCCCTGGTGGCTCAGATGGTAAAGTGTCTGCCTGCAATGTGGGAGACCTGGGTTTGATTCCTGGGTTGGGAGGATCCCCTGGAGAAGGAAATGGCAATCCACTCCAGCACTCTTGCCTGGAAAATCCCATGGATGGAGGAGCCTGACTGGCTACAGTCTATGGGGTCACAAAGAGTTGGACACGACTGAGTGACTTCACTTTCACTTTCAAGAGGAGTTACGTATAATCTGTGCCAAGGGAAGTTAGTCAAAGTTGTTGCTGTCGTGTAGTCACTAAGTCATGTCCGACTCTTTTGGAACATTGTGCTTAGTTGTGTCTGACTCTTGGCGACCCCATGGATTGCAGCCCTGCCTGGCTCCTCTGTCCATGGGATTTTTCAGGCAAGAATATGAGGTGGGGGGTGGGCTAGGGTGGGTGTTGCCATTTCCTTCTCCAGGGGATCTTCCCAATCCAGGGATTGAACCCACGTCTCCTATATTGCAGGCAGTCTCCTGCATTGCAGGCAGATTCTTTATTAACTAAGACCCCAGGGAACCCCAGCTCTTTTGGTAACTGCATATTGAGTGAAATAAATAATCATTATAGTGAAAGATTCTCAGGTTGATGGGGAAAAAATAGAAATAATAGGATCTTTTCTCTATGTTAATCTTGTATGATTGTAGCCTGAATTGAGAAGATTTAGAAAGTAAAGGAAGATGGAAGCAAACTTGAAACTTTACTGAAATAATATTTTTGGGGGAAAGGAGCACTAACCGAAAAAAAGAACCCGATGCCATCACCAACCACAAAAATATACAATGGAGGAGAGCTCCTAAAAGCTATCTGATTGCAGCGTCTGCATCTTGGCTGGGAGAAATGCAGACAATTCAAAAGACTCAAAAGTCTGGGAACCACTTAGGAATGAGGATTTAAGATATATTTCCCTCCAACAAAAAAATGATGACAGTCCAAGACCCTTACGGAGAGAGAAAACAGAAATTGCAGAGTTGACATTCATTTGTCCCTAGGTGGTGCTATTTCTTTAAATTTTGCTCCAGTATTTTCTCTTAAATTTAAGGTGAAAATATAACTAATTAGCATTTAGTTAAATATACATAAAGCCATAAATACTTCAGTGTTTAGATAATCCCTTTATCAATATTTAAACAAGAGTTTTCCATGCCTAGAAAAGAGCTTAAAGGCTAGGAGTCACCACCAACCTGGAAGTTACTAAATTGCAGTCAGAGAGCCAAAGCAGGAGTCACCAGTTTCTAGGGAGTACAGTTTATAAAGCTTTCCCCATTACAGAGATAGTAAACACCATACCCTTTTTCCCTTGGAGTCCTTGTGCCTTTGGTAAAGGAGCAAACAGAGATGCCCATTTTAGGTAAAGTAAAAAGGATGGCAATGTGGTCAACGGTGATGTTTGCTTCTGATCTGTTCTTGAAGATCTTTGCCTGAGCTTATCTATTACTAAGGCCAGTTCTTAGCTGATTCTTTTTTTTCTCATAGAGAGAGAGAAAGATGGGTTGCAAGAGATTGGGCATTAGGAGTGTCATAGCAGTTACTGTGGGGCAGCTTTGTTTATATGCTATAGGTAGAAAAGGAATTAATTTCAAAACGTCATTGAAAACCAATGAAGGTCAAAAAGCAAGTACTTTTTATTTAGCTTTTACAAGTTAGAATGAACAATATTCAGGTTGAGACTAGAGATCCTACTGAGGTTCACTATCTGCCTGAGAAATTTTTCACACAGCAATGGAGGTGGTGGGTTTTTCTTTGCTGTTGCTGCTCCTAGAACTTCAGACAGATATAAAACATTCCTTGAATTCTTCAAAGGAGAAGGAATGTTCAATTCTCCCACTTATTCTAAGCTTTGCTTTTAGGAAAATATTTCTTCACTTCTAGTCTCCTTACAAATTCTAGGTGCATTTCCCTACCAGTTTTAGGGCATGGAAAATTTTGTTACTTGGAACACTTATAGAGACTCTCCTATTGACTTGTGGTTCTGCCATAGGTCATGAAGCAAAACCAATAAGGACTAAGAATATTTTATGACAAATATAAGTACTCTTTCAGGGCAGTATTCACCATCATCCAAGAAAGATTCATCCTTGAAATAAATGGAGCATTTCAATTTTCTTGACCAATATCCTCAGAAATCCATTCATTTTTTTCTTCCACTTCTAATGCCTTCTTTCTTTGTGTGCTCAGTTGTGTCTGACTCTTTCAGACTCCATGAATTGCAGCCTGCCAGGCTCCCCTGTCCATAGGATTCTCCAGGCAATGATACTGGAGTGGGTTGCCATGTCATCCTTCAAGGGATGTTCCCAACCCAGGGATCGAACCTATGTCTCCTGTGGCCACTATACTGGCAGGAGGATTCTTTCCTACTAGCCACCTGGGAAGCCCTGCCTTCTTTCCTCATCCTCCCTCAAACCTTCTCTAAACTTAAATACACAGCTACTCCCCAGGAACCTGAAGGCACTGTGTTCTCCATGCACAGTGCCCCTGTTGTCACACAGCTCAGTGGAGGACAATAAAGCCTTTACAGCTGCAGTTCCCAACCTTTTTGGCACCAGGGACTGATTTCATGGAAGACAATTTTTCTAGGGACCAGGGTGGGGGTGGGAAAGATTTGGGGTCAATCCAAGCACATTACATTTATTGTTCACTTTATTTCTATTATTAGTACATCAGCCCCACCTCAGATCATCAGGGATTAGATCCAGAGGTTGGAGACTCCTGTTCAACAGGATAATGCTAAGGTCAGCTGGAGGAGGGGNTCTAGGGACCAGGGTGGGGGTGGGAAAGATTTGGGGTCAATTCAAGCACATTACATTTATTGTTCACTTTATTTCTATTATTAGTACATCAGCCCCACCTCAGATCATCAGGGATTAGATCCAGAGGTTGGAGACTCCTGTTCAACAGGATAATGCTAAGGTCAGCTGGAGGAGGGGGCATCAGAAACAGTCAGAAACCCAAAAGGGCTTCCTAACTCAATGGAAGAGCAATCTAGTACCTTGGTTTGCAAAAAACTATATATAGTCAAGTTTTTAATGGTTCAAAAGTGGGAGATGGTACGTGGTTACCTCAGACCTTCACCTCCCTGCTTTGCTCACTTCCTCTCCCAAGTTCCAAGGGACATGTTGCTCTTAATACTTACTTTTGCTTATTCCAATTTCATCGTCAACCTCTGCAATGCAATTATAGAATAAAATATGGTCCCAGTACACAGAAAAAGAGAGCTGGTCTACTTTAGTAAACTGTGATGAGCTTTAAGTTAAGTGATCTAAAGGCCCATAGGCAGAAAAGAATTGAGACCATAGGCAGGTGGAATGTCAGTGACCAGAAGGTAGGTGACCTGGCAATGGTGATTTCTGAACATATCTTTCTAAGTCATATCCAGTGTAGCCATATGTAACTATCTTCTTTAAAGCTTAGTTTGAAAGCTTCCAAAAAAAGAGCCTTGAGATGCTACAGAAATAACAATGTGGTCTCTACTGGAGAAGAGAAACTATTTCCTATTTTCTCATGCTCCTATTTGCAAAAAACAAGTAAACTGTCAACAGCTTATTGTATAAAGTATTGTCTCTATTATTTTATAATAATTAACCCTTCTGACTTCACTATATTCAAGGGCNTGGTCTCTACTGGAGAAGAGAAACTATTTCCTATTTTCTCATGCTCCTATTTGCAAAAAAACAAGTTAACTGTCAACAGCTTATTGTATAAAGTATTGTGTCTCTATTATTTTATAATAATTAAACCTTCTGACATCACTATATTCAAGGGCCACGGTCAATTTAAGCAAAATGAGGGACTTTAAAATGCATGCTGGACACACAGCCTTTCTCTCATCTCTATCATCTTGAAATTTCTCATCAAGAGAACACTTTCACTGTTTTGGGAGGACAGAGGAAAACAAAGAGAACATGTGAATAGGAATTGGCTACACTTCAATAGGCTATTTTCTTCGAACTTTGACAAATCTAAACAAATACAAATTGCCTTGCAATTTACAAACACTTTCAAAATCCAAGGGCAATGTGGTGCAGAGAGATAACAGCCTCCACTCAGACTGAATGACTCCATGGAAACATTAGACGACCCATGCATCCAGAGAGAATCTGGGATAACTAATAAANCTCGTTCAGAATTTTCCACATGAATGAATAACTAATTCTCTAAATAATAATATGCAAAAATTAACAAGACATTTATGTGTGTTAATGTCCCTGAGGCTGTACTCAAGTCCAGAAGGAATTTAATCTATTACTGTAAAATGATAATTGGTTCGGGCTTTTACTCTCTATCCTCTATTGACTACAGCAATTTCATATACTGTAAGAATTGTATAAATTGGTGCCTAATTTGTTCAAATTAATCAGATTATTCTTCTAAAAATACCACTATTAAACCAAACGTGTGCTTTATCATTATAATTATTATTAGAGTACAATTATTCTAAGAACCTGTAGTATAAAGGGGAGACTTGGAGATGTGAAAGAATTCAAATTATTTAAGAACCACTGGCTCTGAACTCTGGTAAGGCCAGATATATTCCCAGATATTAATCTCAGGTCTCAAAGTATGGAATGTAGACCACATGCATCAGAATTTTCTTTTTGAATTGAGCCCAGATTCTGGGCTGAATTACAGGCTTCATCAGAATCACTGGGGGTGAGGTTCTAGAACATGTACTTTGCATTTGTGTTTATGTGTGTGCATGTGACTTTATTCAAAAATTCTTTAAATTGAAGTATAGTTGATTTATAATATCGTGTTAATTTGTGGTGTTAATTTGAGTGTTAGTTTGAGGCAAAGTGATTCCATTTTATATATATATAAATAAGGGCTACCCTACTGGTTCAATGGTAAAGAATCTGCTCGCCAATGTAAGAGACCTGGGTCAATCCCTGGGTTAGGAAGATCTCCTGGAGGAGGAAATAGCAACCCAATCCAATAATCGTGCCTGAGAAATCCCATAGACAGAGGAGCCTGGCAGGCTCCAGTTCACTGGGCTGCAAAAGAGCTGGACACGACTTAGTGACTAAACAACAACATATACACATATGCAGTTGTGTGTGTGTGTGTGTGTATGCACACATATATGAAATATAATATTGGCTACACAAAATATTACAAAATATTGAGTATAGTTCCTATGCTGTACAGTACATCCTTGTATTTATCTACTTTATATGTCATACTGTTAGAACAGGTACTTTTAACAAGCACTGCAGATTATCTGAATGCACACTAAATCCTGACTACTACTCATCTACCTTCAAATAGGTTATAAGATGGTTATTTTCTACTCATTCCAGTTACAATCTATGTTCTATATGTGATCATCTTTTTATCATCATAAAAATAATTCATGGAAAGCAACAACATTCTAGTCTCCCATATAATTTTTCCAGTTCTTTTAGTAGCATTTAGCCCAAAATGACAGTGTTTTTTAGAGGGAAGGGAAAAACATGATGTTTAAATTTTAAGCTATAAGATTTTTTTCCTACTCAGATCTGGAAAACATCTTTATACCTGTTGGACATTTGTCTGCACAGATACAAAAATAGATACACTTTATAAGTTGAACAGTGTCCCTAGGGATGCCCACATGATGAGAGGGCAGCAGTGTAGCACAGTGGTTAGGGGAACAGGTTCTCTGGATACACCCTCCTCCACTCATTGGCTGTGGTATCTTGGGCTCTGTTGCTTAACTTCTCTGAGACCACATTTCCTAAATGAGGATTAATAACAGTGTCAGACTCAGAGAGTAATTAACTCTGAGGTTAAAATGGAATAGTATACAGAAAGTGCTTAGCACATTGCCTAGTAAGCAGTAATTGCTCAATAAATGTTCATCATGACAATACTAATTTGAACACAACATTCTAATTCTACACCCCAAAGATGGGATACAACCATTTTCAATATTTCTAACCACAAAAGAGTCTCTGGGACAGAAAAGTGACAAGTTCAGCAAATCCTTTGGTGCAGCCCCTCAGTTCATTAGAGAAGAAAACGCATATGCAAAAGGCCAGTCACATTTGGACACAGACCACAGTAGGCTCTATGGCTTTCTACTGGTTGTGTGCTGGCTGTCTACCTGCTATTGGCTCTGAACACAATGTCTCTCAACACAATGTCTAAGAAGGGATACTTCACATCCACTTGAGGCCCACACAGAACAGGCTTCAATAAACATATGTGGAACCCCCCAGGTTTCTTTGCATTTTGTTCCTTCATACACAGCTGTTCTTTTCCAAGGAAAAACAAAAAGCAGTGAGAATAAGCTAAATGGGAAATAATGGGAAATAATTTACGTCAACACTCCAGATAATTCTCCCTGATAGCCCCAAATCTTGCTCATCTATGTTACCTAGCATTGCAAAATAAATGTCTTTAATTTTTTGTAAGAGATTCTTTTATTTCTTCACAGCTGTGGGAGCAGTCAGAGAAAGAGAGGGATGGTTGGTAGCCTCAGGGAGTCAGTAAGAAGACAATGCTGCTTGGCTCTAATTTCCTGTTTGGTGTCTTCTCCCTGGGGATACCAGGGAGTGAGTGCGGAGTTGGGTGAAGGTAGAAGGAGGAGGGGGATTAGGCCCAGAAGGGAGTACACAACACAGCCTGGTCAGTACCAAGTCTTAAACCAGTCTATTTCAAACAACTCTCAAGGGCTATGACCATGTCTTGATTTACCTTCTTATTTAGAGAGGAGCTTCTACAACGTCAAGCATGGGTGGGTGCTTAATCAATATTATGACCTAATACTCCTATTGCTGTAATAGGCTCAGGAAATGAATTCAGCAAATGAACATTCTTCTCCTAGTCACAGAAATCCAAACAAGAAATTTGCCTGATGGGAAGAAGGCTCAGAAATGTTGATGTACACTGATATCTCTGACTTAAACTGATAATCTGTGTTGCCTGCTATTTTAGGAACTCATTCTGATTTTGCAGGATTCAGTGGCTTAACTTGCTTTTAGTGCGACACTCCCATAAACAAACTTCAAGTTAGTTTATGTTCCATGCGTGAAAGATGGTTGCCACCATCATTCTCTGTGCTGTGTACTAGCTCCCCGTTAGCAGTTTTACAGAGAATCAGGTCAACACAGCTTAAATGGAATACCCAATCTTTACTGAATCACTCAAAAAACAATTGTTTCCTGGGCAGGCTAGATGCTAAATATACAATGACAAACAACAGGTATGCCACTTGTTGCAAAGAACTTACTAGCTAGATGATCCTTTTTAATAAAACAGAATAACAATTTCAATGATAGTTTTATATTGTTCCTTCCACGTTAGCCAAGCTGAACTACATTTCATGGAATTCCCTCCACTGTGTTGTTCCATTTAGGGTTGGCCCCTTGAGAAAGCTGTATGTTCTGGAAGGGAAACATGAAACTACAAACTGATGGCGTCTTGAGTGCCAAGTGCTATGGCAGCTTGTGCATAGGGCCAGTGACCAGTAGCATCATTGTGTTGGCACAGGATGGTACCAGGTTGATGCTTCTTCATATCCTACCACATCTTCTTCAATTACTCCTATTCCTGGGCCAGGCACATGTGAGCTCAGAGGTGAAGCACACAGCTCCTTCTGCAGGACACCCACATGAGCAATGTTGAACAATGAGAGAGAGATGGGGGTTCCAGGTTGTCCCTATTTTCCTCCATTTCATGTCTAGTTTTCCTTTTCAACTGCCGGCCCAGTGACTTTAGGACCACACAGAAACCAAGAAGATAGCTTTACATAAATAAACAAACTTCCTCAGCAGCTCACACAATTGTGTAAGGTCTAATTCCTATAATAAATATTTGCATTTATCATGGTGGTTCTGATTCCCTAATTGAACCCTGAACTTTGAACCCTGAGAGAGATCAATTATCCATGCTTGAGATGCAAAGAGGTTTTAAAGACAATATAGGGTTTATAAGTCTTTCAAAGAAGAAACGTCATTTAATACATATTTGTGTAAGGAATATCAGTGTTTGCTAATCTAAGCAACAGACAGATACGCCCGCTGAACTCATGTATCTTCTTTGGCAAGTTCTAATAGTCAAACTCCAAAAGACCAGTCCAAACCTTCTCTGGTCTTCCCACCTTGAGTATGTTTTCCCCACCTGTTATTTAGGGGAGGCATAAAGTAATAGCTTTTGAACTGTGGTATTGATACTTTTGAACTGTGGTGTTAGAGAAGACTCTTGAGAGTTCCTTGGACTGCAAGGAGATCCAACCAGTCCATCCTAAAGGAAACCAGTCCTGAATATTCATTGGAAGGACCAATACTGAAGCTGAAACTCTAATACACTGGCCACCTGATGTGAAGAACCAGCTCATTGGAAAAGACCCTGATGCTGGAAAAGATTGAAGGTGGGAAGAGAAGGGGATGACAGAGGATGAGATGGTTGGATGGCATCACTGACAATGGACATGAGTTTGAGTAGGCTCCAGGAGTTGGTGATGCACAGGGAAGCCTGGCCTGCTGCAGTCTATGGGGACACAGAGAGTCGGACATGACTGAGCGACTGAACTGAACTGAACTGAACTGAAAGTAATGGATACAGGATCTAATTTTAAAAAGGAGGAATGGGATGTAGCCAAGATGGCAGAATGGGAAGTGCCTGAATTCACCTCTTCCCACAGGCACACCACAACTGCAATTACTTACAAAGCAACCATCCGTGGGAATGATCTGAAGATTTGTAGAAAGGATTTCCCCAACAAAGATGTAAAGAACGGACTGCAACAAGAAAGATAGGAGGGGCCAAGATGTAGTATACGGAGGACCCATATACCTGGGTAAGAAACCCATCAATGGGAAGAATATCACAATCACAGAGGTCCTCCCCAAAGAGTGAGACGTCTCAGCCCCACACTGTGCTCTGCAGCAGGAAGATGAGTCCCTAGAACTTCTGATTTGAAAGCCAGTGGGGCTTATGTTCAGGAGAACCAGAGAACTTAGGAAACAGACTGCTCTTAAAGAGCATGTGCAGAGGTTGTAGCTTGAAAAAAGCCTGGGTCAGACCTACTTGCTATTCTTGGAGAGCCTCTTGAGAGGCAGAAGGTACCTGGGTTCACCTGAGAATGAAGACACCTGTGGCATCTACTTGGGGGAGCTCATCCTACCATGATGTCAGCACTGGCAAGTGCCATTTTAGAATCCTTCCAATAGTCTATTAGTGCTGGGGGCTTACCTGCCCACTAGCACCAGCCCCCAGGCTGCATAGCCAACCACTTGGGGAACCTACCACATCCTCCAGTGGGCCCCCTACATAAGGTAGACCCTCACAGCTAAACAAGCTTGGAGCCAGCCTTGCCTCCCAGAAAGCTCACAGTAATTGACCTGGCTCCATCAGAGGAGGCNCTGACTCCAAAATTTGGGGTCTGATCAGCTAAGTGGGTGATGGGACCAAAGACATTTTATTCAGGAATACAAGAAAAATGTTACTGTCTTCACTGTCTTCTATGTTTTTCAGGCATGAAGTCATCAACATCAACCTGAAAAATAAGCCTGAGTGGTTCTTCAAGAAGAATCCCTCAGGCCTGGTGCCGGTTCTGGAAACCAGTCTGGGTCAGTTGATCTATGAATCTGCCATCACTTGTGAGTACTTGGATGAAGCATATCCAGAGAAGAAGCTGTTGCCAGGTGACCCCTATGAGAAGGCTTGCCAAAAGATGGTCTTTGAGTCCTTTTCGAAGGTGCGTGTTTAAGAAATTTCAGCTTCTGTTTAAAATATCTTTGTTTTTAAAGCTGAATCAGTGCTGTCACTCTTGGTTCAGTGATTTGGGAGGGAAAGACAAACAGGATTATGCTCTTGCCGGCTCTGACATGTCCTGTGCGCCCTTTCATAATCTGGACTCTGTTTACTTTTCTAAGTTACATCCCTTCACTCTTCTCCTAATACTTTATATTCATGTCATGCTGAATATTTTTATTTTTCTGAAACTTGCCACCTTCTTCTCTATTCTTGCTAGAAGACTCTTTCTCCTTCTCACTTTGCCAAATTGTCAAGTCCTCTTTCATGTACAGTACCTGCCATTCAGTGTCCTTTTAAGATGTATTTGATTCAGACTCACCAAAATGGCTTATTTGCAGCTTATAAAATCCTGAACAGTGCAGCATCTTTGGTGACAAAACTGTTTCTAGGATCAGTATATAACCTCTGTGAAGAGGAACTGGTGTACATTTCAAGTGTATAGAATACCTTGACACAGACTGTGAGGGTTCTATCCTGCTTTAATGTGACAGGGTCAGTATGGTTAGCCTCACACTGATAAACTAAGACATTATTCTCTGTCTAGGTACCACCTTTAATATCGGGGATTCTTAGAACACAAAATAAGGAAGACTGCTCTGGCCTAAAAGAAGAATTGCATAAAGAAATCACCAAGCTAGAGGAGGTAATCAATGGCTTCTCCTTGATTCTTATTGGATTAAGTGATATATTGTACCCACACTCACTTCTCCTCTTTTCTTCATACTCCCATCTCCAAAATGACTTTAAGGTAATTAGAAATAACATCAAATAGGAAATTTTAGTTTACAACAGATAGCAGCTGTAAGCTGCTGTATTTAAGATACAAACCAAAATACCTAAAAATGTTTTGTCATGGGCCTGCTTTGAAAACTTTTTATTGCACTGACACCAAAATATTAAGGAAAAATTTCAACCAAATTTCTACAGCTTTACATCTATTTATGTTTTTCCATGCTTGTTTTCAGTCCTTGAACATATATTTAAAACGTTAACATAACTATAATCGGAACATAAGTCATTGTGGTTTTTTCCACTTAATATTATATAATAAACTTTATGGAAATAAAATTATTGTATACATTAAAACTTAAATAAAATTATATAAAAATGTTTATTATATAATGAACATTTCCCACAAGAGTCTGCCATTAGACAGACACTTGGGGAAACCCAGATGTATTTTTTCCTCCTTTGTGGGAGAGATGCTATTTGGACCTTTATATGGAATTCTCTTCCATTCACACTCAGCCTTAGGTTTTTACTGAGGGAAGACACAATTCTTGTCTCATATGGAAATGCATCCTAACCTTTTATCAGTAAGTTTGAAGTTTACTGTGAAGTGAATGAAGTCACTCAGTCGTGTCCAACTCTTTGTGACCCCATGGACTATAAACCACTGGTCTCCTCTGTCCATGGGATTTTCCAGGCAAGAATACTGGAGTGGGTTGCCATTTACTGTAGAGTTTTGCAAAGCTTTTTTTCCCATTAAGAAAGTTCTATTACTAGTTTGCTAATATTTTTTCAAAAGTCATGAGTGTGTTGGATTTTATTGAGTATTTTGTCTTCATCTATTACATCTGATGAAATGTTCACTGAATATTTTCCCTTTAATCTGATGAATAGGTATGGTAGCACTGACAGATTTTTCTGGTGTTGAACTGTGCCAGTATTACTGTGTAAAACCCACTTGCTTTCAATGGATTTTCATATATATTTTAAAACTAGTTGATATTTGATTATTGCATATTTGTTCATAAAAGAGACTACTTTGTTATCATATCTTTGTGTTGTTTTTGTTGTGGTGGTGGTGGTTGTTTGTTATTTTGGCCACACCAGGAGGTCCCTGGCAATGAAAGCAGAGTCCTAACCACTGGACCCCCAGAGAATTCACTATTTGGTTTTTATATCAGGGTTTTTCTCAACTCATAAAATGAGTCAGGTTACTTTCTCTGGTTTTCTTAGTTCCGAAACCATTTGATAGGGTTTGGCAATTTTTGTAAAACATTTGAGTCAGGTGTCTTTTATAGGGGTAGAGTGTTTATCAGTAGTTCAGTTTCCTTAATGTTAATTGATTTTCAGGATTTTTATATTCCAGTTTTGTAATTGGACTATAATGAATTGTAATTCATTTGTAATGAATCAGTTTTGTAATTTATATTTTTCTTTACAATTATATATTTCATATTCTCATATATATAGACAGAAAGAGGATCATGTTTCCTGACTTAGAAAAATCTTTATGTACAACTCAGAGAAGGCAATGGCAACCCACTCCAGTACTCTTGCCTGGAAAATCCCATGGATGGAGGAGCCTGGTAGGCAGCAGTCCATGGGGTCATGAAGAGTCCGACACGACTGAGTGACTTCACTTTCACTTTTCACTTTCATGCACTGGAGAAGGAAATGGCCACCCACTCCAGTGTTCTTGCCTGGAGAATCCCAGGGACTGCGGAGCCTGGTGGGGTGCTCTTTATGGGGTCGCAGAGTCGGACACGACTGAGGCAACTTAGCAGCAGCAGCAGCAGCTATGTACAACTACAGCTGACTCTTGAACAAGGTAGAGGTTTAAGGTGCCAAGTCCCTAAGCAGTAGAAAATCCACATACTACCTACTAAATTTGAGGTTAGTTGGGGGACATATAATTTTCTTCCCATCTAATTTCAGACTCCAGGTTAAGGACTCATGCGTTAAAGTGAGTGGTACTATTTCCATGTTTCAGGCTGCTGAGAGAGTATTTCCTTCTGACTGAAACTATCATACTTAATTTTACTTATGCATAATATAACTACCAGGCACTACAATTTAAGGACAGACCTAGACAATATTGGTTCACTGTACAATTCTGAGTGCCTAATAACTGCAAGGCACTCTGCTGAACAGTATGGGAGGTAGAAAGTGAGAGGCAGTTCATACCATTCAGATGATTGGTTTGATAGTAGACCAAAAATAAATACTCGGGTAGATAGAAATAATCTATCTACAATACAGGATATTATAAGGGCCCTGAGAAAAATCATGGATGTTTTATAAAATGCTTTGGTGTTTATTAGTTAGATAATATTCGCAGTCTTCTGTTTGCAAAACCATATTAATTCACCTCCTTAAATTTCAGACATATACTTTTGTACTTGGTTTTCAAAGAATTTTATGTGGCATTGTGTAATAGTTAATCTAGTTATGTCCAGTTTATTTTCAGTAATGTTTTTATTGACCTATCATATGCAGAGACTTACCCAAAGCATAAGAGTACAGCTTGAATTTACAAAGTGAACACAGCCATGAAATTGGCATCAATATCAAGAAACAGAATATTAGTTTTGGATGATTTCTGTACTTTGTACAAATGGAATCATGTATACTTTGGGGTCTGACTTCTTTCATACAGGATCAAGTTTCTGAGGTTGTATATGCTGTGTATAGTTCATTTCTATTCTTTGTATAGTTTCCAGCATATGACTACTACACAGTTTATCCATTTTAGTCCTGATGGACAGTATTCTTATGCTGTTTAATATTCAGGTTCTGACTGATAAGAAGACAACCTTCTTTGGTGGCAATTCTCTTTCTATGATTGATTACCTCATCTGGCCCTGGTTTGAACGGCTGGAAGCTCTGGAGTTGAATGAGTAAGACATTTGGATATTTTTTGCATGATTTAGGACAATGATAACTGGAATTATGTATACTAACCTTTCATATAGACAAAAATCAATGTATCTCATTCAATTGACATGAATGGGAACAAGCAGACAGGAGGAGACTTGGACTTTCCAGAGCATGTCCTATACCTACACTCACCCATTTTCTCCCATCTCTGGGCTGGGCAGGGGTGGGGAATTCTGTAACAGGGAGTAAAATGTTTGAAAAGTGATTTACTCCTCCCCTGGTTAAAAACCCATAAGGAGGCACATTTTCGTTAGGACGTCAGGCAGGATTGTGTGATCGATGCCACCTTCCATTTACCAGCAAGAGTCCAACACTGTTTCCTGAACTCCATGTTTTGAAGTTTAGCAGCCACCTTGGCTTATTCCCATCTCCTAGAACTTAGAGCTGCTCAGTTGCTATTAGTCACAGTCTGACCACAGAGTAATATGTCATGTTCTTGACTGTCTTTCACATTCTCATTTTAAAAAGCTATCAGTCTCTTAGTTTGGACAAGTTCTTAGGTTAACTGAGCAAGTCACTTCACTCTAGTCTTAGATTCCTCTTCCACAAAACAAGGGGCGCTACAGTATCTTCCAAATCTCATATTTTATGATTATGCAGATCTTAAAGAAGTATTTCTAAAGAACTCTTTGAAAAGATTAGAGGAAAATGATATGAAACTTGCAATACCTTCCTACTTAGCCTTGTTCATCCCTTCATTATTTCCATCTCCCACAGGTGTGTAGACCACACTCCAACTCTTAAGCTGTGGATGGCAGCCATGAAGAAGGATCCCACAGTATCTTCTCTCCTCACTGATGTGAAGACCTTTCAAGGTTTCTTCAATCTCTACTTGCAGAACAGCCCTGAGGCTTGTGACTATGGACTCTGATGGGGACGAGAGTCAGCAATGAAGTCATAGCTGATACTTTCCTTCACGAATATGAATAATACCATGGTTTTATTTTACCATGTGCTCTCATGTCTTATTGAATCACCTTGATTTGACACCAAATTTGGCCAAATGGTGGGCTTTCCTGAAGGCCCTCCTGCAGCAATATAAACACATTTCCTGTCTCAGGGTGTTCAGATGACTCTAAGGGTTCTATCACACTCCATGCTGAAAATTNAACTCTCTCAAAATCTCTCCCAATTCCAGCCACTTTGGCTTCTCCACCACCACCCCTGTCCAAACTCTCATCTGCATGACCTAAGGATGTGCCTCAGAAGCAGACGAGGGCTTGGCCGGTATGCAGAACCCAACCAGGCACCTGGAGTCAAGGCTGAGCATCAAGAAGATGCTCACAGGCATTCAGAACTGAATTATGTGGTAAGAAATTGCTACAGGGCATCAGCTGTAACCTTAGAAGGAGATGCAAGACTCCATCCACACAGATCAGAGAATTACAGAAGAATCTAAAGGATGGATGAATTGGTTTCAAGTGTTTCGTGCCAGAGGGGAGGGTAATAAATGTCCTGAAAGAGCTAAAGACATGAAAAAAGTCTAGCATAGCCATGAGGGATGTTTGCTACACCCTCAGTGAAGGTGCTGGCTTCTGTCTATACAAGTCACGCAGAAGAAGCACTCGAGGGTCTAATCAGAACTTAGACACCAACTCCATTTAAAAGATGTGAATTCCAAGCCTCCTGTTGCCATTTTGAGTATTAGAGTTCTCTGTACCCAGTCATGGCGGAGAGAATCACACATGAAGTACACAAACCCAGATCAGAAGTCCGTTTTGGCCAGTAAGCATCCTCTAGTTTGTAATCACTGGAATCACGTATATAATTTTGAACTTAGAGCACTTCATTTTTTAATGGCCTCTTATGACCAACCTAGATAGCATATTCAAAAGCAGAGACATTACTTTGCCAACAAAAGTCCATCTAGTCANAATAGATGAGGAAACAGTGGAAACAGCATCAGACTTTATTTTTCTGAGCTCCAAAATCACTGCAGATGGTGACTGCAGCCATGAAATTAAAAGATGCTTACTCCTTGGAAGGAAAGTTATGCCCAACCTAGATGGTATATTGAAAAGCAGAGACATTACTTTGCCAACAAAGGTCCATCTAGTCAAGGCTATGGTTTTTCCAATGGTCATGTATGGATGTGAGAGTTGGACTGTGAAGAAAGCTGAGCACCAAAGAATTGATGCTTTTGAACTGTGGTGTTGGAGAAGACTCTTGAGAGTCCCTTGGATTGCAAGGAGATTCAACCAGTCCATTCTAAAGGACATCAGTCCTGGGTGTTCTTTGGAAGGACTGATGGTAAAACTGAAACTCCAACACTTTAGCCACCTCATGCAAAGAGTTGACTCAGTGTAAAAGACTCTGATGCTGGGAGGGATTGGGGGCAGTAGGAGAAAGGGACGACAGAGGATGAGATGGCTGGATGGCATCACCGACTTGATGGACATGAGTTTGGGTGAACTCTGGGAGTTGGTGATGGACAGGAAGGCCTGGCGTGCTGCAATTCATGGGGTCGCAAAGACACGACTGAGTGACTGAACTGAACTGAAACCAAAAGAAGGAAGAAGAAAGCCAGATAGCCTGCATGTAATCCACACTGAGACTCATGCACATGCTAGATCCATTCCAGGGATTTGTCCAGCAAATACTCAAAGGAGAAAGCACATGCTGGTTTTGGGTGAGATGTACCAAGTAAAGGTGCTTATGCATTGTTTAGTCACGCAATCATGTCCAACTCATTGAAATCCTATGGACTTTAGCCCGCCAGGCTTTTCTGTCCATGGGAATTTTCCAGGCGAGAATACTGGAGTGGGTTGCCATTTCCTCCTCCAGGGGATCTTCCTGACACAGGGATCAAACCCACGTCTTCTGCATCTCCTGCACTGACAGGCAGATTCTTTACCACTGAGCCACCTGGGATTCCTGCCAAGTATATGGGTTTCCAAAAATGAAAACATTGGCATTTTAAAATCTGATGAAATGTTTAAAATACACAGAAAAATAAAAAGAACAGTATCACAAAGACCAGTATGCACGCACATGTGCTGGCCATATATTTACTCCCAATTTTTTAAAAATGATGTATTTTACAGAATTTCTATCTCTTTTATACCCTCCCCTGAAAACGTCTCGCACTCTATTTGTCTCCTCAGAGGTAACTATTATCCAGAAACTGATGTTTCATTTTTTCCCATATTTTTACGCTTTGATTACATTATAGTCATGTATCTAACCTAACCTCCATGAGGTTAAGTTAAACAAAATAGTACTGTTTTGCAATGCAATTTCAGTTCAGTTCAGTTCACTCGCTCAGTCACATCCAACTCTTTGTGACTCCATGAACTGCAGCACGCCAGGCCTCCCTGTCCAATGCAATTTAAAAATATGTAAACACACATATCTATGTGTATTCATGTAGATTTAAAGGACTCCATTTTCCTTCTTTAAGTTTTAATTTTTTACAATGAAAGAAACAGATATCCAAATGTACAGAATGCATCCACAATACTGGGCTACTTGTTAAGATGGTCAGGAATCAGACTTTCAAAGCAACATAAAAAAGTTTTACTGGAGAAGTCATTTTTCAATAAGAAGAATGTCTTGTATTGTCCCTTGTCTACTGACAAAATCAATGACCAAATAAATGTCCACAAGCACAATAAAGAAACTTGGTTTAGGTTCTTTGTAGTAGTCAATCTAGTAAATTGGTTATTTAAATGTTCACATGCCATTGACTTTTAAGTACAGCTGATATTTACCTGACAGAATCAGGAGTTCAATTATCTCTGCATCTCCCAGAAACGCAGCCACATGAAGTGGGGTTCGCTTCTCAGAATCCTGAAACAATGGCAAAGATAAACAAGTCAGTACTGGCCAGAGGTGCCTTTGGTAGATACAGTATGACATGTCACTTACTCTGAGGTTAATACTTGTGGGAGAGAGTGAAGGCCAAACATCTGTTCAGATGAGTGCTGGTTACACATTTCTCTCAGCATCTCCCCCAGTCACATGAAGGAAAGATCCCCATTTTTGTGTCTGTTGTATTTGCCTCATTGCTCCTTTTATTAGAGCCCAGCTCAGGTCAAGGATGGCCCATCATGCACTGGATGATGAAATAATTTATCTAAATCTTCAGAATGGGTAAAAAAAATTTCAAAGCTTCTACCTATCTTAACAGTACAATTCAAAGCTTTCAATGACTTATTTTCTTTCTAAGAAAACCTAGTGAAACTATTCACAAGGACATGAAATATAAATACAGTTATTTTCCATTACTGTTGCTTAGACCACTGCCCTTTCATGTAATACTTATTGAATGCCTACTGCGTGTCAGGAACCAGGTTCTGAGGACAGAGAGGGTGACTATGACTTCATGCCTTCATGAAAACTACAATCAAGTGGGAAGGCTGATAATAGTCATGTAACCCAATGACACACGAGATACTTTCAGATGGTGATAAAGACTATAACCAAATTAAAACAGCATAATGTAATCGAGTGACTATGCAGATGGGAATAAGATTCCTTAGAGGGGTTGAGTAAGGCCTTTCCGAGGGTACTGACACTGAAGCTGAGAGCTGAGGCAGATATGACTAACTCTGTTGTACAGATGAGAAACTCTGGCTCAAATAAATTAAGAAATGTCCTCAAGACTCCACAGGTATATTGCAGAGTCAAGATTAGACCTTCACCTGTCAGATTCCAGACTAAGTCCTTTGCATGGCTGTGTGGCAGTATGATAACAGGCAGGGGGAAAAAGTACTGCTTCCCCATCTGTAATTTGGAGATAATACCTCCCTAGAGGACTGACAAGAGCATTCAAGACAATGTAAGTAAAGAAGTCCTCGGTAGGTATGAGGCTTGGTGCACACACAGCAAGTGCTCCATGGTAGCCATTATTGTCACAGCATAGATAGCTGTGGGATACTGTAACCCAGAAGGACCCTATAGGGCCTTGCCAGGGCAGAACCCCCATCCGAGTCTTCTATCTGCCTCGTTTGTAGAAAAACTTTAGCTTCCAAGGCTTTCCCCTAGTTTCAAAGAACAAATTTAATCAAAATGAGAAAATGCAGGAGCAAAGAAAAGAGAAAATAATACAGACACTCAACACAATCTAGAACCTTTAGTTCCTCCTAGAGGGCTATAGATAATATCCTGAGCTACATCCTTGAGTTGTTTTTCAGATACTGAAACCTCCACCAAGAGGAAGAAGTTAACTGCATGCTGACATAAGCATGTGGATCCCAAACAAGTTGGAACCAGAATGTTGAGGATGCTGACACCCAATTACTTCACCACCAACCAACCAGAAGAATGGCCATAGCTGATCATACACACCAAAACCCTCTCATCACCCTGATTTTAAAAACCTTTCCCTGAAAGCCATCAGGAGCTCAGGAGTTTAGAGCATCAGTCGCCCATACTCCTTGCTTGGCCTTGCAATAAATGCTGCATGTTCCTTCACCACAATCCAGTATCAGTAGATTGTCTTCACTGCACGCAGGCGAGCAGATCCAAGTTTGGGTCAGTAACAACATCTTCCCTAGAAGACTGAGAACTCATAGGATACAGAACAGGTCTTACCTCTCTCCCTATAGTAACACCACACGAGGTGAAGAAATGAAGTGAACTGAAAGTCACTCAATCATGTCCAACTCATTGCAACCCCCCATGGACTATACAGTCCATGGAATTCTCCAGGCCAGAATACTGGAGTGGGGAACCTTTCCCTTCTCCAGGGGCTCTTTCTAACCCGGGGATCAAACCCAGGTCTCCTGCATTGCAGGTGGATTCTTTACCAGCTGAGCC
This sequence comes from Neotragus moschatus, assembly GCA_006410615.1. Classification (NCBI taxonomy): domain Eukaryota; kingdom Metazoa; phylum Chordata; class Mammalia; order Artiodactyla; family Bovidae; genus Neotragus; species Neotragus moschatus. Next base: position 862,394 of record SJYA01000305.1, on the reverse strand, counting down.
ACAGGGAAAGCCCATACTAGGTGCTTAGCATAAACTAACCAAACTCAACTAGTCTACATGCATGGCCTCTGCTACAAACTTTCAGCAGCTATCCTATAACAAAGGTAACCAAAGCCTATGCACCATCTTGGCGGTTTCTTCAGAGACTAGGATGCATTTTAGTTTTGACATTTGTAGAGTCACTATTGATTTTAATCATCATTCCTGTCATTGCTTGATTAGACAATATACCTAACAGCCCTTGAAGCCCAAGGATGTTATTTTGTTTTCTGACAGTTCAGATCCTCTGTTCTGAGACTCTCTCAGACTATAGCTTTTAGGCATTTCATGACTCACTAATATCTAAAACAGATGGTAGGCAGAGAACACGACAAGAACTGATCTTCAAGCCAGCCTATTTGTTAGGAGGTCTGGTAAACAGGTTTTATGAAGAGATTAACTTTTCAGTGGGTCAAAAGAGGGGGTTTGAATTAACTGGAAATTTATGTTGTCTATGTATGCTGCAGGCAATCACTACATATAAGAGGAAGAGAAAGTATGTTACTATTCCATATTAGATAATGATATGCCTTAGAAAAGGACTTCCCTGGTAGCTTAGTCAGTTAAGAGATCGCCTGTAATGCAGGAGATCCAGGTTCGATCCCTGGGTTGGGAACATCCCCTGGAGGGGGAAATGGCAACCCACTACAGTATTCTTGCCTGGAGAATTCCATGAATGGAGGAGCCCGGCAGGCTACAGCCCATGGAATCACAGAGTTGGACAGGACTGAGCCACCAACACTGTTATAACACTATGGCTTAGAAAATTCAGTAAGATATAAAACCACGGTTAACCCTCTTATTGCCATATCATCCTTTCTGTGAAAATACAGATTCAATGTTTAAAAGCATATTTGTTTATTTGAGAATCAAGTATTAATTTATACAGTGAACTACACAAATAACTGAGATCAGACTTTCACAAATGTCTTCTACTTCTATTTCTTCTATTGATGTTTCTACAAGCACTTTCCTTTTTAGCTTTATATTCTCTTTGAATCCTCTATAATAACTGAAAAGTATCTATTGGGCCCTAGGATAAAAGTTATATAATTATATGTTTGTTCACAAATTGAACTGGTTCCAGAGTTTGGTTCAACAAATTAAACCTCACCTAAGTGATTTAAACAAGGACTAACCCAACCCAAATTATGACTTTAATTTGACCTGAAGCAAAGTCAATGCTCTGTTTGAGAACGTGGCCTCAAATAAAAGCCAAAAAATACCAATATTCAAATCTGGTTGGTCCATCATTATATAACAGTCTTTACTCACCCTACTCACCCTACTCACATAGGTCCTTTTATGACATGACTTGTTCAAATTTAAGTGTTTATATTATAATATGGGTGTGTTACATAAGATCATGCTGTAAAAACTCCTTGATTATAAATCCTATTTTTCCTCTTTTAATATGCATTTAAATGTTTCCTACAGCTTTCTGAACACCTATGCGAACTGATACTCTCCTTCAGTGACAAGCCATAAACAGGCAACAGCAGAGAAGGCCTATATTCAGGCCGGAGTTCTTCGGTTCACTGAAGCAGCAGAATCATATAAACAATTTCATGTGTTATTAAGACTTTACCCAAAATAACAATGCATTACTACTATTGACCAAGGGTTGCCAACACCTGCTTTCATGCAAGGAACCTGAGTGATGTACAGGATCATAAGCTGAGGGCTGAATAACAGAGTCACATCCATCACCATACCCAATGAGGTGAAACCAGCCAGAAGCTGCAGTTCATCCTCTAAGTAAAAGGCCACTCCACTTGTCATAAGCTAGATAAATGGAGTAGGAGATGCAATGGTAGAAGGAGAGGGAAGGCTCCTCTCCTACCTTCTACCATTTCCCTTTCTACCAAGGGGAAAAGAAAATGCTAATAATACTACTAGTAAAAATAGGTCATTGGCCAATGATATCCCTATGGTATCTAAATGAAGAAACAAAACCCATCTGGTACTGATGCAGTGCTTTTAATTTTCTTCATAATTTTTTTCTCATCTATTCTATTACTTAAATCTTATAACATCCATATCAGGGGAGACACATCTTTCAGAACTTTGTTGTTAAGCTTTGCTACCACCATTTAAGAGATATGGACTCTGAGCCCTTGGATATGTTGTATGACTTGCCCAACACAGCAAACTGATGTCAAAGAATTGGGGGTCCTGGCTACCAACTTGAAACTTTTTTCTTTATAAAAGTGGAAGCAAGTGATGACCAAGCAAGATGGATGGGACCGGGGAGGGAGGCTCAAGAGGGATGGCATATATATAATTATGACATATTTACACTGTTGTATGGCAGAAACTAACACAACATTGTAAAGCGATTATTATCCAGTTAAAACAGATTATAGGACTTTAGCTTGTTAGCTTCTGTTCCAGATGTCTAGGAGACATCAGTGATCATCCTTTTGTGTCCTATGGGTCATAGCCCACACACAGAAGCCTTGCTTACAAAATGGAGGGTGTATATCTACCAAGAGCAAAAGATCTGAACAATGAAAAAGGAATTTAAACACAAAATTCAAAAACGAACCAAAAAAATGGAAGCGAGACATCATCATAGAAGTTGCCTTGATAGTCAAAAAAACTTTCCCTCATAATCCCTAAGAAATTCTGGGGGAAACTTGACAAATATATAGTAAATGTTCATTTAAATGAGCTTGCAAAAGTTAAATGGTCGGGGCAAGAAATAAGGAAAAAACTGAGAACCAAAGCTGGAAGCCCATGAGCTTATTACCCTGCAGGGAGAAGCCGTACTCCAGGGGCTTGGGACTGAACACTCACTCTGGGATGGAAGGTGAAGTGGAGAACTGAAACTGGAAGACCTAGAAAGTGGTCTTGAAGAAAGATTTCTAAAGAACAATGGTGGGCTCCAGAAAAAGCTAAACACTCCCTGGGCAGATGGCAAAGGAATGTCTTGGCCTAGCTTCTTAGTGGAAGAATAAAAGTGTCTCCACTGAGCATGTCTATCCCCAGAGTCTGCCCTCCTGTGCTTTCAGGATTTGAAGAATACTGGAGTGGACTACCATTTCCTACCCTAGGAAATCTTCCCAACCCAGGGATCAAACCCACATCTCTTTTGTCTCCTGCACTGGCAGGTGGATTCTTTACCACCTGGGAAGCCCCCTGTATAGTCTAGAAACTTTCGAGCTGGAAAATAGTTATAAAAATTGGTTCTAGGCCAAGGATACCCTGATGGTACCAAGAAGGAAAAATATCTATCTAGACAGATATGTCCTTGATCCAGGTAACCAGGATTCCCACAGACTAAAACTTCACTGAAAGTGAGCTCACAAACCACAGACCTATGTAGAAACAACCAATTTCCCATAAGCCAGGGTCAGCAGGCATACCAACCAGCAAGAGCTTGATATAATAGAAGAATCAGACAGAGATACAAACCATGTTTAAAATCATTTAAACATGAAGGACAAAGTCCAAGGGAGAAAATAAAGCCTTATGTATTTTTGACTGAACAAAATTTGAGGGAACAGGTATGAAGGAAGAATTATAGGAAGCAGTACAAATGATGTTAGAAACCATCTAAGACTTTGATTTACGAGAGACGAAAACAGAAGAGCTGAAAAAAATTGAAGAAGGATAAAATTAGAACAGTGACTTTGGAATATGTTTTACCACCATATATTCAGCCATATTTTCTAGGTACAGACATATATTGAGAAGGTATTATCTTCCAGACACTGTGATAGATGTTATTAATAGAAATACAAAATTTGAAACATCCAGCCATCACCATAAAGACACTTATATCCAGTAACTAGTTTGCAAATTTAAGACATCAGAAAAAAAAAAAAAGCAGGGACATGGTAATTTGATATTTGTAATGTTAAACGATTCATGAAAATTAACAAATGCACTGAGACAAAGTGTTAGTCACTCAATCATATCAGACTCTTTGCTATGCTATGGACCATAGTTCACCAGGCTCTTCTGCCCCTGGAAATCTCCAGGCAAGAATACTAGAGTGGGTTGCCATCTTTCTCCAGGGGATCTTCCTGACCCAGGTATCTAACCCAGATCTCCTGCACTGAAAGCAGATTCTTTACCATCTGAGCCACGAGGGAATCCCACTGAGACTAATGTTGTAGTAAATACTGTCCCAAAACCTGTTCAGTTCTGACCACGCCTGGGGCAAAAAGTCTAAACGGACAAGAAAAAAATCTCTTTTGAACTGGGACATGAACACATTTTGCCCAGGACTCTCAAGAAGCCCTACTGGCTCCTGCTCAATATGAACTTTGGAAGCCCTGAGCCAGACTTCCAGTTCAGTCATAGAGCCCAGCTTGGGGTAGTTTCTGGATCAAAACTAGAATCCAGGAGCAGACTAGGACAAGAGTAGCCTTCAGTGTAGCCAAGATACATGTTCTGCACCATTTGCATTCATTCTATCTGTTGTCCAAGTGGACTTTCTAAGATGACCAACAGTTAATAAATGGTTGTGTAGGTCTTTACAACACCCAGGAACACACAGGAGAAAACAACTTAAAAGCAAGCACACATCAGAAATAAACACAAAAATAAACTCAAGATGGATTAAAGACCTAAATATAAAATCCGAAACTATAAAACTCTCAGAGGAAAACATGGGCAGAATACTCTCCAACATAAATCACAGCAAGATCCTCCATAACCCATCTCCCAGAGTAATGAAAACAAAAATAAACAAATGGGACCCAATTAAATTTTAAAAGCTTTTGAATAATGAAGGAAACTGTAAGCAAGGTGAAAACACAACCCTCAGAATGGAAGAAAATAATAGCAAATGAAGCAACTGACAAAGCATTAATCTCCAAAATATACAAGCAGTTCATGCAGCTCAATACCAGAAAAACAAAAAACCCAATCAAAAAGTGGGAAAAAGACCTAAACAGACATTTCTCCAAAGAAGACATGCAGATGGCTAATAAATACACGAAACGATGCTCAACATCATTCAGTATTAGAGAAATGCAAATCAAAACCACAATAAGCTATCATCTCACACCAGTCAGAATGGCCATCATCAAAAAGTCTACAAACAATAAATGCTGGAAAGGGTGTGGAGAAAAATGAACCCTCTTACACTGTTGGTGGAAATGCAAACTGGTACAGCCAGTATGGAAAAGACTGTGGAGAGTCCTTAAAAACCGGGAACAGAACTGCCACATGACCCAGTAATCCCACTGCTGGGCATACACAGCAAGGAAACCAGAACTGAAAGAGACACATGTACCCCAGCGTTCATTGCATCACTATTTACAATAGCTAGGACATGGAAGCAACCTAGATGAATGGATAAGGAAGTTATGATACATATATAAAACTCAGGAAAAGGTATGTATTTAAGGATACATAAATACATAAAGGAATGTATTTGAGTCAGTTCTAATGAAGTGAATAAACCGGAAGCCTATTATACAAAGTGAAGTAAGTCAGAAAGAGAAAGACAAATACTGTATATGAACGCATATATATGGAATTTAGAAAGACAGTACTGACAATCCTATATGCAGGGCAGCAACAGAGACACAGATGTAAAGAACAGATTTGGGGGCTCACCAGGAGAAGGTGAGGGTGGGATGATTTGAGAGAAGCACTGAAACATGTATATTACCGTATGTAAAATAGATGAGCAGTGCAAGTTTGATGCATGAAGCAGGGCACCCAAAGTTGGTGCTCTGGGACAACCCAGAGGGATAGGTTGGGGAGGGAGGTAGGGGGGAGGTTCAGGATTGGGGGGACATGTGTATACCTTTGGCTAATTCATGTTGATGTATGGCAAAAACCACCACTCCATTGTAAAGTAATTATTCTCCAATTAAAATAATTTTTTAAAAGAAATAAATTATCAATGTAGTTTTTTTAAAAAGATGGTTCAAGTTCACAAACTGACAGATCTTTTTCTATTCCCTAGGAGCTTCAATTCCAAATAGCCCTTGGCAAACAGATTCAGACTCGTGGAAAAAATTCAGGTTTCTTCCAAAGGAAGGAAGGTTAAACCCTCCCTTTCTATGAATAGCCAAAGACACACACAGCCAGCTGGCGTCTGAGCTAAATTTGCAGCATGTCATAGAAGGATCAGGCAGAGGAAGTTTCTGTCATCTGTTTACCAAAGAAGCAGATGAAAGAAATGGGGAACTAGAAGCATGTCCATGTAAAGTGAGCTTGACATGGACAGAGTCATTCCGGCAGCTAAACAACACTGTGTTAGGCAGGCCGACTGAGGGGACACCACAAGCCTCTCTTTTGAAGATTAAGAATTGTTTATTACAATTCTTTGGAAATTCTAGTGAGAAGTGCGTGATCTAATCTTCATTGTACGTATCTGTCGTACACTAAAACAAACATCCCTCTCTACACAGAAATATCTTAAATACCAAGACAGGCAAATAGCACAATATTAAAAAAAACTCTGCAAAGCTTTCCTGTCATGAAACACAAAAGTTAAGCTCCACTCATCAACTCAAATCCCCACTACTACCAAAGGAGCGGAGGAATAACTAACCAGCTTATGTACATTGAGTGGAGATGAGCAAACAAATGTCTAAAGAAATCTGGACACAAAATAAATACCTTGGAGATACATCAAATCATGTGAGGAAGAGCCAAAGACACATTAAAGCGTTAAATCGAACAAGATACAGAAAGGGAACGATTGGTCTGAATCTCTCACTTGGTCTGAAGTGAGAAATTAAAAGAAAATTTTAAAGAAGAAAAAAAAGCAGACAAGGGAAACAAAAATCATATTTCTTTTTAACAGCTCACAAATACAGAGAAGAATAGAAAATACCAGATCTATATGTCCCACCAGCAAAATCACACACGTTAACATTTTTTTTTACATCTGCTTTAGAACTCTGTTTTTTAAAAAAACAGCTTTAGGGGTAAATGTCATGAGTACTATGACTTATAAATGGTTCAGGAAATAACTTGCCATGTGTATGTGTGTGAGACAGACAGAGAAAGGGAGAGAAGGCAGAGAGACAGGTTAGGCAGTTTTTAATTCTTTACTACGAGAAAGGATGTTGCTATGTACATTCTGTCCATATCTCTCCTAGAATATGTATGAGAATTCCCCTAGAGTAAACACCAAGAAAAGAAAGGGCTGGATCTCAGGGAATATTCATGTTCAACTTTATTAGGTATTGCCAAATAGCTTTCAAAAATAGTTTACCAATTTAAACTCCCACCAGTCACAAGTTAATTAGTTACTTTCCCTGACATCCTTGCCAATATTTGCTATTATCAATCTTATTACTCTTTGCCAATATGATGTACCTAACATGTTATTCCATTGAAGCTTTGATTTATATTTCACTACATACAAGTGAAGTTAAGATTCTTTTCATACGTCTACTAAAAATTCTGGCTTCAACTTCAAACTCCATGTATATATCCTTTATCCATTTCCAAATTCAGTTATTAGTCTTTTTCTTATGATATATGGAAGATTTTTTAAAATATTGCTTAACTCAATTTTCAGTGAAAACTCAAGTTTTACCTTCACCTAGACACAGGAGAGGCAGGTCAATGTCTACCCCAAGTCACCATCAAAGAAAGATTCAGATTTACAATCATTATTCATCTTCCACGCATGTGTGCTCCATGGAGCCAGATTTTTCTTGGCTGGAATATTCTATGCCTCAAAAGCGATGGTTTATCTCTGCCTCTACACACCCCCAGCACTGAATAACCTCATTCAACCACCTCTGTTGGTATTTTAACCCATCCATCTGAATGTAACACAGATGTATGAGAAACACTAGTACATTTTGCTATATCTAAAAATGTTTCAAATTCAAACCTCAAAACTATATATAATTCTTGAAACTAAATAATAATCACTCAAAAGACTTTAAAATGGAGATAAAATATAGGAATTCCCTGGTGGTCCAGTGGTTATGACTCTTACTCTCATTGCTGGGGCCCAGTTAGATCCCTGGTAAGAGCAAAGATCCTGCAAGTCATATGGCCAAAAAAAAGATAAAATATGAGAAATGAGAATGCCAAAGACATTTTGATTATATCTGCCTTAGGTAACTGAATACTATATATTTTATTGCATTAATTTTTTAAACTAAATTAACATATATTAAGCAAAAATTATATCAGAGATTTGTATATTTTCTAATTTGTTCCTAAAATAATACTATGAAGTAAATGTTATCATCCCTATTTTACAGTGGAGGAGCCTGAGACTTTCAGATGATAAGTAACTGGTCCAGAGTCACACAGTTAATCAGTGATAGAACCATGTTTCAGAACCAGATCTGATTTCATTACTCATGCTCTTGCTGACTCTTCGAATAGTTATCAGTCTTGGCAAACAAAATGAACGCTATTGTTCATTATAATTAGTACTCTTGCTCTAATAGGCTAGACCTAAGAACAAAATTCTCAGAAGTAAAAAATACTAGCTACCTGATTTTCAGATTTTATCACGAAACTCCTGTATTCAAAACAATTTAGTGTATTGGTGTAAAGACACATATATGGACAGCACATTATTTTCAAAGAAGGTTCCAGGGCAACTCACCAGAGAAAGGATAGTTTTGTCGATAAATGGTACTGAATTAAACAAACAAAAAAAAGCTTCAACCCATATCTTGTACACTGGACAAAAATTAATCAAGGTGGAATATAGAACTAAACGCAAAACTTAACATTCTGAAGGAAACACAGGAGAAATCCCTTGTAACCTTACATTAGACAAAGATTTCTTAGCTATAACACCAAAGCATGACCCATAAAAGCACAAATTGAATTTCATCAAAAACAGTAACTTCTGCTCTTCTTTTGTTTGTTTGTTGATTTTTGTTTGTTTGTTTTCTGGCTGCACCACACAGAATGTAGGATCTAAGTTTCACAAAGAGGGGTCAACCCACACTGCCTACATTGCAAATGTAGGTCCATTAGCCTCTGGATCACTGGAGAAGTCCCTGAAATACAGTGTTGAGAGAATAAGAAGACAAGCCACAGAGTGAAAGAAAATATTTTAAGGTATACATAGGATAAATGACTTCTATCTAAAATATACCAAAAAACTCAAAACTCACTAATATGAAGACAAACGATCCAATCAAATAGCAAGCAAAAGATGTGAACAGATATTATACAGATAGCAAATAAGTACATGAACTAATGCTCAACAACCCTGACCATTAGGGAAATGCAAATCAAAATCATATTACATACTTACTAAAATGGCTAAAATTAAAAAGACTGACAATATCGAGTGTTGGTGAGGATATAGAGGAACTGAAACATTCATACACCACTGGTGGGAAGGTAAAATGGCAGAATCATTTCAGATAATAGTTTGGCAATTTCTTAAAAAGTTAAATACAGACCTAAATGATTCAGATATTTAGGAGTTTACCCAAGTGAAAAGAAAGCATCTGTCCACACTAAGACCTATATGTGAATGCCTGTAACAGCTTTATTTTATTGAGTACAGTTGATTTACAATGTTCTGTTAGTTTCTGCTGTACAGCAAAGTGATTCAGTTATGTATATTCCTTTCATATTCTTTTCCATTATGGTTTAGTACAGGATATTGAATATAGTTCTCTGTGCCATACAGCTGTTGTTCAGTCACTAAGTCATGTACCATATAGTAGGATCTTGTTCTTTATCTATTTTATATACAACAGTTTGCATCTGCTAATCCCAAACTTCCAAAACATCCTTCCCTTACCGCTCCTCCCTCCTGGCAACCACAAGTTCTAACAGCTTTATTTTCATAGCCAAAAAATGGAAACAATCCAAATCTCTATCAACAGACAAATGGATAAACAAACTGTGATATTTCCATACACTGGAACACTATTCAGCAATTAAAAGGAATGAACTATTGCTACACATTACAACATGGATTTGTTGTTGTTGTTCACTCACTCAGTGGTGTCTGCTCTTTGCAACCCCATGGACTGCAGCAGACCAGACTCCCCTGTCCGTCACCATCTCTTGGAGCTTACTCAAACTCATGTCCATTGAGTCGGTGATGCCATCCAACCATCTCGTCCTCTGTCATCCCCTTCTCCTCTTGCCTTCAATCTTACCCAGCATCAAGGTCTTTTCTAATGAGTCAGCTCTTTGCATCAGGTGGCCAAAGTATTGGAGCTTCAGCTTCAGCAGCAGTTCTTCCAGTGAATGTTCAGGACTGATTTCCTTTAGGATTGACTAATTTGATCTCTTTGCAGTCCAAGAGACTCTCAAGAGTCTTCTCCAACACCAGACCTCAAAAGCAGCAATTCTTCAGCACTCAGCCTTCCTTATGGTCCAACTCTCACACCCATACATGACTACCAGAAAAACCATAGCTTTGACTATACAGACCTTTGTCAGCAAACTAATGTCTGTGCTTTTTAATATGCTGTCTAGGTTGGTCATAGCTTTTCTTCCAAGGAGCAAGCATCTTTTACTTTTATGACTCTAGTCACCATCTGCAGTGATTTTGGAGCCCAAGAAAATAAAGTCTGGCACTGTTTCCACTGTTTCCCCATCTATTTGCCATGAAGTGATGGGACCAGATGCCATGACCTTAGTTTTTTAAATGTTGAGTTTTAAGCCAGCTTTTTCACTCTCTTCTTTCACCTTCATCAAGAGGCTCTTTAGGTTCTCTTCAGTTTCTGCCATAAGGGTGGTATCATCTGCATATCTGAGGTTACTGATATTCCTCCTGGCAATCTTGATTCCAGCTTGTGCTTCATTCAGTCCGGCATTTCACATAATGTACCCTACATATAAGTTAAAAATAAGCAGGATGACAATATATAGCCTGGACGCACTCTTTTCCCAATTTGGAACCAGTCCGTTGTTCCATGTCCAGTTCCAACTGCTGCTTCTTGACCTGCATACAGTTTCACAGGAGACAGGTAAGGTGGGCTAGTATTCCCATCTCTTGAAGAATTTTCCACAGTTTGTTGTGATCCACAACATGGATAAATTAAAATAATTAATTTGCATGAAAGGAGTCAGACCAAAAAAAGATTACATACTGTATGAATTCATTTACATAAAATTGTAGGGAATGCAAACTAATGTACAGTGACAGAAAGCAGATCAGGGTGTGCCTAAGGAAGCTGGAGCAGGGATTAGAAAGGGTGGAAGAACGGGTTACCAAGAAGCACAAGGAAACTGCTGGGGATGATGGATATATTCATTATCTTGATTATGGTGATAGTTTCATGGATGCAAACATGTCAAAGGACTGATGCTGAAGCTGAAGCTCCAAGACTTTGGCCATCTGATGTGAAGAGTCAACTCATTGGAAAAGACCTTGATGCTGGGAAAGATTGAGGGCACGAGGAGAAGGGGGCGACAGAAGATGAGATGGTTGGATGGCATCACCAACCCAATGGACATGAGTTTGAACAAACTCCAGGAGATAGTGAAGGACAGGAAAGCGTGGCATGTGGCATTCCATGGGGTCGCAAAGAGCTGGACACCACCAAACAACTAAACAACCAGACATGTCAAAACTTTGCAAATCTTTGTTTATTATATGTCTACTTTATTGTATGTCAATTATATCTCAATAAAGCTGCTTTAAAGTACATAAGCAGGCAAATAAAATACATTCTCCCTTGCACAACATAAAGAAGGGCATATCTAAGAGTTAAAAAAAAAATACACCCATGCAACAATTCAGTTACAAGGAAGAAAAGAAATGGCAAGGTCATGAGAAGAGATGAAGCCATTCATGTTATGAGCAGGAGCTCATGAAGAGACATAAAAGTGAGGTTTTGGCAAAAGAATGGGGTGTTGGATTAAACCATATATGCTTTAAAAACAGGCACGAGCAAGACCTCTCTTTAAAATCTCTCAGGACAGTTACATTTCCTAAACGAAACCTTTGACAAATTTGTACTGGGTAAAGATGTAGACAATAAATCTAGAAAACTAAGTATGAAATGGAATTGTTCATGCCTAATCTGTGGGTTCACTGCAACATGTCACCTGTAGATTACCAGAGGACCGTTGGGATCTTACCAGTGCCCAGAAATTTCCAAGGGACAGAAGTTCCTTTTTTTTAATCTATTTTTTTAAGTACCTCACCAGACACATGATCTGTTGGCACATTTTAACAAAATAATTTATATTATTTTTTGGCTGCACTGCACAGCATATGAGATCCTCCTTCCCCAATCAGGTACCAAACCCATACCCCCTGCAGTGGAATTGCAGAGTCCTAACCACTGGACTGAAAGAGAAGTCCCCAGAAGTCCTTTTCGAGCAGACTCTGCCTGGGGAAACTGACAGGACAGTTGAGTTCAGTTCAGTCACTTAGTCGTGTCTGACTCTTTGCGACCCCATTGACTGACTGCAGCATGCTAGGCTGCTATTTATTCTGTGGCCCTGATCGTATTTGGCCAGAAATTTTTCTTGAGAGTCAGAACATAGAAACAGAACATAGAAAAGGGTTCTAGTCCTCTAGTCCTACAGGTTAGAAAATAGGCCAACATGCTCAAGTTCTGTTGCCAATGAAACAGTAAAATACATTCACCCAATACAAAGGCAATCATCATGAGTTTCTGATGAAAGCAAAGCAGGTCTTCAGAGAACCACCTCTCCCTGAATCCTAAAAGCTAACCAAGTTCACAGATGCCCTGTGCAGCATCCCAAGTATAAGAAGGAGCAGTGTTTTTAACTGTAATGTATTTGGTAAGTAGTTTTCCTGGAGAAACCATAATTCTAATATACATGGTGGGAAGGTTTTACCGCTAAGAATATCTAAGGAACCCCACAGTTTGGAACAGCCCTTGGTTCCCATGAGCTAACCAGCGAGAAGAGAAGTTTAGTTTCTGTTAGGGCCCCACCCTAGGCTCCCGGTCTCTTTTAATTAGTTCATTAACAATTTCTTCAACAAAGATGTCTAATAGGAGAGGCAGAAGCAAACTCATAAAAACAATTTCTGTGGCCCATAAAAAATCACCTTGACTAAAATGATTGATATTTCTTTACAAGTTTTTTCCAGCCTCCAGGTGGGTACAGAAACTGAGTTTACACATAACACTGATGATAAAAAGCACCAATGCAGTTATCAGGACCTGAGATCTTGATGATCGGCTCAGTACACCAAGATGCTAACAATCATAAGAGCTGGGTGAAGAATGCTACAGGTGTTCTTCACCTTCTTCTTTCTTTGCCTGTATTTCAAGACTTGAATTAACACAGTTTAGAAACAAAAAACCGAAAATTCCTTTTGCAAATAAGACTTTACTATTTAAAAAACAACAAAAATAAAGCAAAACAAACAACAGGCTTGCTCTAATAAGAGCTAGTTGTAAGTAATTAAACATAAAATAGTAAAGCACTGGATACTGTTTCCCATCTAAAAATTCGTTATCCTGTGAAAGTGAAAGTGAAGTCGCTCAGTCATGCCTGACTCTATGTGACCCTGTGGACTGTAGCTCACCAGGCTCCTCCGCCCATGGGATTCTCCAGGCAAGAATACTGGAGTGGGTTGCCATTTCCTTCTCCAGGGCATCTTCCCGACCCAGGGATCGAACCCAGGTCTGCCGCATTGCAGGCAAACACTTTAACCTCTGAGCCACAAGGTTTTTAAGTAATTGATATGCAAAATGTTCCTTTGCAAACAAAACATTATGTTTATTACTAAACTTGGGAAAACTGTAATTTGTATAATGCTCCATACAATTGCCAAAGCATTGTCCTACACAACTGCATCAGCTTATTCTTAGGAAAAGTCTGGGAAACTGATGAAGTAGGTGTTGTTATCCTCATTTTATAGGACAAGAATCAAGGCTGACTCAGAGTTGGATGACTTGCTAAAAGTCACACACCAACTTTGGAGGAGTCTCGGTTTCCTGATTCCACATCCTCTGTGTTCTCTCAGAACACCACATAGGATTTTACTAGCCAGTACGAATTCCTCACCAAGGAAGAACCTGCTTCCATCCTCCTCAGGACACTTTAGTGGCCTTTGATCCACCCTGACCTTTCCTGCCAAGTGACCTGCAGGACAGGAATGGAAACACACACACACGCTTCCATTAGAGGCATCCTCCTAGGGCCTAAAGAACATCCACTTTGGAGTCAGAATGACCTGACTTTAAATCCCTCCTCTGCCACTGAGAAGCTGTGTGACTTTGGGCAAACAAATCAGTTTCTCTGAGACTTATTTTCTTTTCTGTAAAATGAAAACAGGATCACCACCCAGATAGGCAGAAACTAATTTCCAATAAATATTAGCGATCATCATCATTATTATTGACATCTTTGTGGCTTATCCCAATTCTTTTAGTTCCCCTTGGGATGATACCACATAAGGAGACTCAGGATAAACAAGTTACTGTTAAGAAGTGGTATTTTTAACTAGTAGAAGGGCTGACACTGCCTGCTCAAAGCTGGCACATAGCAGTGCTTTGCCCGCCTCCTCTCCCTCCGAAAGCAGTCAACTTCAATGGGCCTGGCCATTGTATCTGTTCCACCCCAACCAAAGGCAACCAAAGTTTCTGCCAGGCTCCAAAACTGGGCCTCCCATGATTCATCCTTTATCTGCTGGAACCCACAGTAGAGTTTTCACCTTATGGAACCACCTAAAATACCTATCCTCTGGCAGCTCTAAACACTTGCTGAGAATATATTGGGTTGGCCAAGAAGTTTGTTTAAATTTTTCTGTAACATCTTACAGAAAAACCTGAATTAACTTTTTCGCCCAACCCAGTATCTCTGCTGCCATGAAGGCCTGCTTTCTCCTCCAGTCTCAGTGGTCCAGCAGAGTCATAGCTGGTTGCAACTTGAACTGATGGGAACTGCCCTTGGGAGAAGGATGCTGTGCCCTTTCTCTCCTCCCTCGAAGCTTAAAAACCTTTGAACTAGGCATCCCCAAATTAGAACACCCTCACTAAACCTTTCTGACACTTGACAAGAGTTTTGCTGCCCAAGACATCTATGCAATTAATCAGTCTCCTTTATTAACTTACTAGAAGTAAAGCCACCACAGAATCATTGAAGTCGTCAGGAAGATAAACACAGGGCCACTTTATACAGCAACAAGCAAGGAAGAATTCATCTATGCCAGTCCTAGTTGAGCCACTAGGACAGACAGCTAAACACACTACAATGACTGCTTACAGAAACTTCTGCTTAGTGAGAGAAGACTGCAAAATGGCAGGCCTCCCAAGCCCTCTAATTACAGGCTGATGTGAGTGATCCCAGAACATGGAGATGGTTACGTAACAGCACTTCTCAATGAAAAGGAATATGGGAGATGCATCTCTCCAGCTCCAGGATAACCTCAAATAAACCCATACCACTTGACAACATCCCTTGGACAAACGGTCAGTGGTGCACTTGGCCTTCACAAACATGCACCATCAGTTCAGTTCAGTCGCTCAGTTGTGTCTCTTTGTGACCCTGTGGACTGCAGCACACCAGGCTTCCCTGTCCATCATGAACTTCTGGAGCTTGCTCAAACTCATTTCCATCAAGTCAGTGATGCCATCCAACCATCTCATCCTCTGTCATCCCCCTTCTCCTCCTGCCTTCAATCTTTCCTAGCATCAGGATCTTTTCCAATGAGTCAGTTCTTCGCATCAGGTGGCCAAAGTATTGGAGTACATGCACTATAGGAGATATTTGTTTCCAACAACTTTAAATTGCTTAGTGTTTCCAGAATAGCTAGTACTTTTTTCACATGAGCTAAGAGCCCCTTAGAATCCTCACTTGAAAATATGGCTTCTGAGAGTATACAGAAGGCAAGAATGGAGTCTTCCCCCAGAAGATCTCAAATACTCATGTACCCAACACCAGAGGACATAGGGATATGGCATTTGATGGGTGGGTTAAACACTAATACGTACCTGGATAATTTGCTTGCTTGCCAGTGTTACCTTCTATCGAGCTTATATATTTATGGAAGTGAATGATTTTTAATTTAAATATATCTTGCTTTGCATACCATCTGTATTTCTGAAAATAGTCTACACATTAAATGTTATAAAACTGATTATTTTTTTCACTAAATTATAAAATAATGACAAGATAACAAAAGAGGACATGAGCTTGACTAGTATCAAAAAGACCACAAATGAATGTCCCTGGTAGTCTAGTTGTTAAGAATCCTCCTGCCAATGCAGCGGACACGGGTTCAATCCCTGGTCTGGGAAGATTCCACAGGCTGCAGAGTAACTAAGCCTGTGCACTGCAACTACTGAGCCCGTGTGCCTGGCTTCCCTTGTGAACAGCATAAATAAATCAACAAGCCACGAGTAACAAATGCCGGCAAGGATGTGGAAGTGTGAGGGCTTTGAGACCATCAACAAAACAGTCCCCCTTGAGAAGAAGTGGGGACATTTCGATATGACATTTGTTTTATAATCACAAAACAGGGAGCCCCTAATTTGAGTTTTCGGTCACCAGAGAGCGTCTTTTCATACTCAGCTCAACTGACCTTTCCTCTGAAATCTCTTCTGACTCTCTACCCAACTCCTTCTACTGTACAGTCTTCTTTCATAGTACCATCACAACTGGTTGTCCGCCCCCCTCTTTCCTGACTCCCGCCAACCAGGCTATGGGCTCAGGGCAGAGATAGTCTTATTCATTTCTGTATCAACCATCAGGCTTCCCTGGTGGCTCAGACAGTAAAGAATCTGCCTGCAATGCAGGAGACCCGGGTTGGATCCCTGGGTGGGGAAGATGCCCTGAAGAAGGGAATGGCTACCCAATTCCAGTATTCTTGCCTGGAGAATTCCATGGACAGAGGAGTCTGGTGGGCTACAGTCCATGGGGTCACAAAGCATCACACATCTGGCATACAGTAGGTGCTCAAGACACATTTTTTGGAGGAATAAATGAGGGTATTGTCTTAATTTATTTTAGACTTCATCAAACCTAAATAACAAGAAAAGGGTCTGAGTGAGGATGGCCTGTAGGTTTCTGTGGTGAGGCAGAAAACTGCCATCTACAAGGGGTCAGGGATGCCAAAGAGTCTGGATGGGTCAGTGGCATGGTTGTCTGTGGCTCTCATCCACATCTAAACTTGACTGAAGACAGCAACCCCTCAGTCCACCATGGGTATGGCCTGGCTTTGTTTGAAAATTGTCTGACCATCCCAGGATCTCCAGCCCTTCAGACTTCCCATCCATTCTATTGCTTTCAACGAGGCCTCGTTTTGTACCTCACTTATCCAGTGGGTGAGAAAGCTTGCTAAGAAGGTGGTATGAAAGTCATGAGGCTCAGCTACCGTTTCTTATCAATAAAGTTCACCTGTGTCCCCACCAGTGTGGGCTGCCTGATATGCAGTCTGGTTCCAGCGAGACCTCCACTACAATGTGACCCAGAGATCAATGGACATTCATGTCCACAACTAGTTCACATAAATGCCAGTTCCTGAAAACCAGTTAGGGGACAACATTAAAATTTTGTTTAAGGTGGAATATTTATTTCCTTGTTTCTGGCTACCCAAACCTGTATATGAAATTAGAGGCTCCTATTAAAATGAAACTACTGGTGTGGCTAGTTCCAAGCATAGGAAATCTAGATGTTGGCACAGTCATAGAAAGGAGAAAGTGTGGGCTGGTCACCTTTATTAACAGGCCAGTGCAGGCCCAGTGCCGGGGAGGGGTGCTAGTGATGAAGAACAGGAACACTGTTTCTTAAGAGGAGACGGCTGGGATTTCCCTGGCAATCCAGCAGTTAGGACTCCATGCTTCCACCGCCAGGGGCACAGGTCCAGCCCCTAGTCAGGGACCTGAGATCCCACAGGCCAAGTGGCCCCCCAAAAAGAAATGAAAGAGGGCTGAAGAGACTTCAGTTGTGGGTGTGGGTCCATCACAGAAAGTCTTTATAAAGGACACATGAAGGAAGCAGGGTCACAGGTGGTATCTACTGCTTCTCAATCCCTCAAGAATTTCCCAGGATGGATTTTCCCTAAAGGCTGAGGTGTATCCCAGGCATCTGTGTCACTCAGCTAGGACCAGGGTTGCTAGGGAAATTTTATTCAGGGGTAAGAGACGACTTGATTCCAACTTGGCTGAGTGGGGACTTTCTATTACATCCCTCGGGTCACTGGAGGTCTGGCCTCAGAAGCTGCCAGCTGTGTCTGGGTAGACCCCTCTCTGGCAGCACAAGGTCAGGGGTGTGGTGAAGAGGGAAGGAAGTGCAGCTGTTGTGTTCCTGGAGTTCCCAGGCGGTCCTGACACAGGAAGCCCTTTCCCTCGGTTCTCCGGAGCCATGATGTGGGGTCAGGATGGTCGTGTACTTCCTCCAGCTGAAGAGCAGCTCTCCAAAGAGACCCCTTCTCCCAAGCAGGTCTTCTGGGATTTGCTGCCACACTAGACACACACAGTGAGAAAGCCCATGCTTACCAGGAGACCACCTTCCCTGCCACAGGATTCTCTCACCTCCTACTGCTCCCCTCCCTGCAGTCCTCCCCTAACACCCATACCTCTCACCCCCACTCCCTGATCAAGCAATCCCCTAAGCCCTGGAGCACTAGACCTCTGCTCAGTCAGGCATGCCTCAGCCAGAACTGCCTTCCTCCTCGTTTTCTCAATGCTTGAAATGTCTTCGTTTTGAAGGCCTAGCCCTCAACCTCCTCCAGGCCCTCCCTGAATTGCTTTCCCAGCAACATGTCTCAAAACTAGTAGTTCATCTCTCCTTGGTCCCTGAAATTTGCTTACACTTTGCAAGATGTCCAAGAGCCATGTAAGCATCCTCTCCAGTAGATACAGTGACTGAAGATGCACAGGGTGTCAACTTGGTGGGAGGCGTCACCTGACAGAGGAGCTGACCAGACAAGGCTTTCATTTTTGGTGACCAAAATCTAATTGCTGCCATAGGCACCCGTAATGACCAGGGTGACAGAAAGGTGGAATGAATACCAGCCACAGTGAGTGGGCCACATCCTGCATCCCATTTCCTGCGTGCTCATCTGTGAGCCAGGTGGGCTAGGATTGGAGAATGGTAACTAGGACGCCATATGTAAAAAGGGCCCTGAACACTAGAGAAGCTCAGAAAATGAAGTTCTGTGTCCAAAAGATACATAGCTTGTCTCGGGATATGAAATATATATCCTGAGTAAATCATCTTGTCCAAGAATAAAGGCATAACATATATAAGTGACAGATCTGGTTTCCCAGCTATTGGAAATTAATAAATTTGGCATTTTAGTTTATAAATCATTCTCTTGTACACTTAGATAGTGTGAGTAAATTCCCCAAATTCTAATCACTTCCACTGAGCTGAGAAAAATTGTTTCTCTGGGTGAACTACATAATAAAGTTTGAAAAGCATTAGCAACAAGGAATATATGTGATAAGATGACTTTAAGCAGTACTCCATCAGCAAAAAGCATTTTTAACACAAGCAAAATTATATTTTTAACTATCTAATCATAAATTTCATAGATGTATTACTATTATCATACTTAATATTCTATAAGATGCACACAAAATGTACATTAAATTTTTTTTAAGAAATAGAAGTGGGTATTCCATTGTCCTCAATGGATCACCTTGCACACTTCCTAGGATTCCTTTACTAGTGTCTTCCAGTCATTAAGGACTACCTAAGACTTTTTGGACTATTCCCCATCAAGAATAATTTCTAAGGGAGTATTGTACAGTGCTACTTCATGAATGAAACTCACCAGAATGGATCTATGAATAGAAGTTTTGGCAAATCTGTATCCAGGTAATGTTTTTAAATAATTCAAACTAGTTCTTATATGTCCTAGTTTATAAACATCCTCCTCTTATCTGATAAGCATGAACTATGCTTGGTTGCTTCACCTCTAAGGGCTGAGCAAGTAGAAGAGGCTGGAAAAATATTTGTTTATCACAACACTGGCTCATAGCCAAAGTGAGAATATCCTTGTCATCTGTTTTAATGCAAAGCAGCCAGTTCTTCCCCTTCACCAGGCTCTTCTTCCCAAGTTATCCCCGAGGCAGCATACAGGCACAGCAGTCTCTTCCTTCTCTAGTATTCTGTTGAGCAGAACACAAATTCAGCTACCTGTTTAGTATAATTCAAACATTTAAGATCTTTGCAGTGACTCGCCTTTGAAGCCCTGAGCTGCCATGTCAGAAGTTCAATTATCATGTAGGGGCCGAGAAGTGAGGATGCCCAGGCCACGTGGAGAGGCCACGTGGAGAGCCCACGAGGAGTTGCTCACACTGACAAATAGCATCAGCTGCAAGGCACGTGAGTGAGGACATCTCCAGATGATTTCAGCCCCCAGCTGACAAGTCTTTCCAGCTGAGTCCAGACGCCATGGAACAGAGGGATGCTATCCCGCTAAACCCTGTCTGAATTCCTAACCCACAAAATACAGTGGCTGTTTTATGCCACTCAGCTGTGGGGTGGTTTGTTTTACAGCAATAGTAACAGTCTCTGTGAGGTTCTGAAGTGTTCTCTGAATTGTTAGAGAAAGACTATATTATGCTTCGTTTTAAATGGCCTTATGTGTTATCTCATTCAGGGCTACCAGGCAACCACTGATACACACCATACAGAACAACTTTAATAAGAGTATTTATTAAATTCCAATATTATGTCTTTTGTGTGCTAGCAAAGGAGGCATCATCCACTCAATGAACATGAGTTTGGGTGAACTCCGGGAGCTGGTGATGGACAGGGAGGCCTGGCGTGCTGCAATTCATGGGGTCGCAGAGTCGGACACGACTGAGTGACTGAACTGAACTGTACGGAAATAATCAGTTACTATATTTGTAGAATAATGGTGGCTGTGGTCACTTCACTGTCCCCCGGAGAAGTAACTGTTTAGTTCCCTCCTTTCTCTTAGAAATGGCTCCTCCTCCTGTAGCTTCTGCCCCTTCTCCATTGCTCAAGGCAGGAGCCCAGGAGTCATTCCTGGCACCTCTCTGCTCCTTGTCCTTCACATTGAATCCATCATCAAATCCTGTATGGTCTACCTCTGAGATACACCGGGAAGCAACCCACGTGGCTTCACCACTAGTAATTACAAGTCATCCATGTGAGTGGCACCCCCTAGAGCCCACAAGTGTGTGGCAGCCTGTCCACAGCTACCACCCTGTCCCAGGCACTTCATTTCTACCCTAACTCCAGTTTCAGTCTTCCTATTGGTCTCATAGCTTCTACTCTTCTCACAATCCTTCCTCCACACAACACCCAGAGTGACTGTTTACAACAGTCATCAGAACATTTTGCATTTAGAATTAAATCCGGACTCCCTCATTCACCTCCAATGACCTGGCGCTCCATCTCCTCTCCAACCTCTTTCTTCTGCTCTCTCACTCCTGTCCTTCAGCCTAACAGCTTTCTCTCCTATCCCAGAACTTGCTGCTCTCTTCCCCACCCATCATGGCCCTTGCTCATGGCTTTATCCAGACTGAAACATCATCCCCATCTTCTCATGGCCAGTCTCATCCCTGCCACCTCAGAGATCTTTCGCAACCACCTTTAATTCAGTATCAACACACACTGTTGGCTTCCTTCACAGCGGTCTTCTCAACTCCTATAGACCTAAAACTCATTTCCTTTACCCATTTACTGCCTGTCTCTCCATTATACTGTAAACTCCTAAACGCAAGGATCAGGCCTGTGTCCACCACCAATGTATCCCCAGGACCTAGCACAGTGCCTGACACACAGCAGGTTTGATCAATGTATCTTGTATGAATACATTAACTTGTATACTACATAGCAGCACACATGTTGCACCACCCCTATTCACTGCAACTTTTGTTTTCCTTCCAGGTTGAGCAGGGACTAGTGGTTCTCAACACGTAGTCCCTAAGCAGAAGCAGCAGCATTGCCGGGGAACTTATTAGAAAAAGCCCCACCCTGGATCTCCCAAATCAGAAACTATGGGAGTGAGATGCGGCAACCTGTATTTTAACAAGTCCTTCAAGATGCTAATGCTCAAGTTCAAGAACCACTGCCACAGACAATTCCAGAGACTCTCATTCCATAATAGTATATCTCAAAGTATATCACATTGGTTCTGAGGATTGGTTCCAGGTGACAGCTTAAAAAAAAATAAAAGTAGGCATTTGAAGCCAAATGAATTTGAAAAACACTGTGTCGATGAAAGTTAAACAGGTTTCCTTATAGCAGGAATTTCCAGAAACTTTAATATAGCAATATACATTGTGAATCATGAAAACAAGGAAATTTGCAGAAGCACTTCCCAATTTTATTTAGCCACAAAATCTCTTTATTTTCCCTCCTAAACACTAGTCAAATTTATTGTGGTCTCTGAAAAACACATTTTGGAAAATGTTGTCATAACGTATTCTTCCCCAGAGAAAATCTTAACACCATTCCAATTCTTCGTGCCCACAGTGATATTAATAATGTCTGAGTCACTGGCTTAAAAAGCTTTGTGTATCTTCATTTCTTATGCTCTTTCCTAGATTTGAAAATAAAAGTGTAATATTAAGCACATATTCTACATGTTCTCAAATATCAGTAAAAAGAACTCTTATTTTTGTTAAAGGCTAAAATGTTTATAAAGTCAAATAAAAAGGAATAGAAAATGGTGGCAGTTTCAAGTTGAATTAGAAAAGCTGAGTTTAGTCTCTTGTCCTGCCCTGAAGTAGATAGCAAGGAGATTCACTATTTAAATTGCAAGAGAAATGTCCTCTAATGAGCATCAGAGAACCAGCTTCTTGTCTGGGGCTCCAGGAGAGCCTTAGTTTTCTTCCCTAGCTGAATGGGGAAACAGATTCTCTGATGATCGAGTGAAAGACTGCACAAGTGGTTGAAAAATTATTGGCCCCAGCTGACAATCAGTAACCTTGAAAAGGCTGAGCCAGCTTGGAAATAGGAAGTTTAAAGATTCATGCCAAACATCCAGTGTTTACTTAATCAGGGCTAATGATTAGCTTCTTAATGAAATTTTATAAGCTCAGTTGCACACAGAAAACATTTGCTTCACTAAAAGCAAATACGTCTGTATGTACTATAATCAGACATCTGGAGCACAGAAGACCCCCCAACCCTCAGGAGTACAAAGGCAATTCTGTTTGGAGACTTCCGATAGTTTTTTACAAAGAGAGTGATCAAAATGTGATGGGAGAGAGGGTGGAGACCAAAAAGTTTACTATGAACATATCTGCCACATTCAGCAGTCTTGAAACTGCAGAATTTGATGCCATAGATCCTAACGTAAGAGTTCTGACCATGCAGGGTCTGTGCAGTAACAGAATGATTTCCTTTGATAACCTGGATAAATATCTGTCTCAGCCACCTGATTATGTGATCCACCAGGAGGACCAGAACTCTGTTCTAGTCACCTTACAGTTCCAGCCCCGACACAGTGCTGGGAACATGGAAGATGCTCAACAGACATCTGCTAATTGAACTGAAGTGAAACAGCCATGGTTAGGTGGTTAACTAACTGCCAATTTAAAAAAAAAAATGTTTTAAATTTCTTCCTTTTTGGCTGTGCTGGGTCTTCGTTTCTGTGTGGGCTTTTCTCTAGTTGTGGTGACTGGGAGCTACTTTCTAGTTGTGGTGCATAGGCTTCTCATTGCAGAGGCTTCTCTTGTTTCGAAGCACAGGCTCTAGGGTACCCAGGCTTCAGGAGTTGCAGCATGTGGGCTCAATAGATGTGGCACACAGGCTTAGCTGCTCTGTGGCAAGTGGGATCTTCTCGGATCAGGAATCGAACTCGTGTCTCCTGCATTGGCAGGCAGGTTCTTTACCACTGAGCCACCAGGGAAGGCCCCCAAATGCATTTTAAATGGTTTTTACTCTTTATTTATTTTTGGCTGCACTGAGTCTTCATTGCTTTGCGAGGACTTTTTCTACTTGTGGCAAGTGGGGACTATTCTTTGTTGCGGTGTGCGGGCTTCTAATGAAGTTGCTTCTTTTGTTGTGGAGCAGGGGCTCTAGGCGCATGGGTTCAGCAGCCGTGGCACAAGGGCTCAGGAGTTGTTGTTCTGTGTTCTAGAGCACACACTCCACAACTGCGGTGCACGGGCTTAGGCGCTCTGCAGCACGTGGAATCTTCTCAGACCAGGGACCAAAAATCTGTGTCCCCTGCACAGACAGATTCTTCTCCACTGTGCCACTAGGGAAGTCCTAAATAGTGTTTTAAAATAGTCAAGTTTAGTAGGGTTCAAGGAAACATACCGATTGAATCTAGGAAATGCAGTAACAGGACCTATTTTGACATTGATAAATTGACAAACATTAAATCGGACCATTTCTCCAGAAACAAGATACTCAGTGGGTAGCCTGGATGGATTTTTATAAACAAAATGAAAAAGAGGGTCAAACATGTGATCTTTCTAGAACATCTTCACTTTTAGCCAAATACTACTGAGTCACTGATTCCATTGATGGCACTCATGGTAAAGAATCCCCTTGCCAATGCAGGAAGCGCAGGAGATGTGGGATCAGGAAGATCCCCTGGAGGAGGAAATGGCAACCCACTCCAGTATTCTTGCCTGGAAAATCCCAGACAGAGGATCCTGGTGAGCTACAGTCCATGGGGTCACAGAGTCAGATATGACTTAGTGACTGACGACAAGCACAAATTGAATCATTATTCAAACTTATGGGTGATAAGTATTCCTTAACTGTTACAATTTTATACCTACAATTATATCTGCAAAATGCTTTATAAATAAAGCTTTGTCCTCTAACGAGTCTGCTTTTAATAGGAGACTTGGAAGAGGATATGTGAACATGTTCTAAAGAAATCCCATGCATTGAAGTTAATCTGAACTGATGCATGACGTCAAGTTGTCATATGTTGCAAAAACAGACTTCCATGACATTTATTATAGAATATTGTCAAAAGCCAAGAATTCTGAATATTATCTTTTAGGGAAACTCAACATGTTTATTCTCAAGTTTTCTCTCCTTAAGAGAAAAACCATTAGAGCTTCTCTAATATGGTGGAACTATATATTGAAATATATGACTTATCTCTGAGGGAATTCTATTAACAAAAACTTAGATATTTGAAGTATACAGTGTGATGACTGATACACATATACATTATGAAAGGATTCCTTCAAGTTAACACATCTATCACCTCACATATTTACTTTCTAAAACAGATTCTACATGTAAGTGATTCCATGTGGTATTTGTCTTTCTAGTTCATTGCACTTAATGTCCCCCAGCTTCATCCATGTTGCTGCAAATGACAGAATTTCCTTCTTTTTTAAGGCTGAATGATTATTCAAATATTTGTATTCTAGAATATATAAGGACAAAAATCACAATTTCTTGAAAAAGATACTTTTATAATTAAATGTATTCAATAGTGAGTAAAATTAGGATTCTAAAAATACCATTAACAATAATTTTACCTTTACAAAGGTACAAATCTTCCAGGTCCCCCTTTTTTTCAAATGTACAATCTGATATGTTTTTAATTTTTAAAAGTGTGGTAAAACACACATAACAAAACTTACCATCTTAGTTTTTACCCATTACTACGACTGATGCAGTTGTTACCACAGATCAGATTCAGAGAGTCCCTGATAAAAGGGACTTCTCCTCTTTAATAAAATAGCCATTATTATGAGGCTCTTGGCCAAGAATGGACCCACTATGATGAAATCCTAGAAGGAATATTGTAGAAAGATGAAATCCATGAAGTAAATTTTTGTGGCATATAGCCACATAGATAAATCTTGAGCACATAATGTCGAACAAGAAAAAGCAAGTTACAAAGGCTATAAACAGCTTGCTTAGTTAAGGTAGTTAAAGATACACAACACCATCTGTTGCTTTGGCATTTATGTAACACACACACACACACACACACATATAAATTTAAAGGTATAAATCAAATCAGAGTATATAAAGACAAACATTTAAACTTCAGGACAGCAGTCCCTGGGGAGAGAGATGGGAGGGAGATGATGGGTCAGGAAGCCTAAAGAAACTTCAGCTCTGTTCATCTGATCCTAGTTGATGCCAGATGAGGGTGACTCAGTGGGAACAAAGCCATGTCCCAGCTCTAACGGAGCAGACATGCAAGTGGAGGGAAACAGATAGAAGGCAAATAAATGCACTGAATACATGTGGCAGTGAAAGTGCTAGCAAGAGAAGTCAGAGGCGATAGAGGGAGGCCATTTTACAGAGGAAGTTTGGGAATGGTGTCTTCTCAGGAAAGGTGGTGCTAATGCAAAGATGAAAATGACACAAGAAGCATGTGTTTAGACGGGGAAAGCTCTTCAGCTGTAAAGTTCCATTTTGTTTCTCTAAGTAAATCGGGTAAAATGTTAATATTTCTTCCATTACAGTAGTGGGCTCATGGTTGTTTTCTGAATGTTCAAAATTTTTCATAATAAAACAAACAAGAAGATTAAAAAAAAAGGAAGAAGAAAGCCCACTACCATCACTTCTTCGAAGATTAGGAGGAAGGATGTCAGACATCTCCAGATACCTTCCAAATGGAATATCTTGAGCCTATGACTATAGATCCTATTTCCTTAGGGATCCTGCATACATTGGGGCCCCCTAAGAAACAGCAATAACCCCAACACTGGACACACCCCTGGCCATTAGGTTATGCATACTTGCCTGTTATTCCATCCACCTACCCATCCACTAACTGATCTAGCTATCCATCCACCCATCTATCTTTACCTCCCAAATAAAACATATGCCTGCTCAAACACCTTTATTTGAAAAGAAGAGGGCAGATGATAAAGAGAGAATACAGCATATATGTTTTAAATAGAGGGAAAGGCATCTATACAAAGTAAACAGGGACACAAGATAGAAATCAACATGAAGCGCTGACGACAAAAGACAGGAGCTCTGAGATCTGGTGAGGAAACACACAGTGTTTGTATCTGTGAGCCACAGAGATCTACCATTTACAACATGCTCGGAGCCTGGTGGGCTGCCGTCCATGGGGTCGCACAGAGTTGGACACACGACTGAAGCGACTTAGCAGCAGCAGCAGCCAATGTCACCTTGCTCCCTCCCCTCTCCCAAATCTTAGTGATGTTATGTTCCCACATGCACAGAAAACCAGGGAGCAAGGGTGGAATCACAGCTGCATGGATACCTCAAACTCTTTTTTTGGAGAAAATGTAAATTGAATAAGAAAATGTGAGGAAGTATATGGGATGTCAGCTCTAATGCTACCCCTCTGCTGCTGCTGCTAAGTCGCTTCAGTCGTGTCCGACTCTGTGCAACCCCATAGACGGCAGCCCACCAGATTGCCCTGTCCCTGGGATTCTCCAGCCAAGAACACTGGAGTGGGTTGCCATTTCCTTCTCCAATGGGTGAAAGTGAAAAGTGAAAGTGAAGTCGCTCAGCCGTGTCCGACTCTTCTCGACCCCATAGACTGCAGCCCACCAGGCTCCTCTGTCTAGCAGGTACTTAATCAATATTTGGTGAATGGATGAATGTATATGAGGTTGCCTTACAGTAATATTTTATAAATGATGTACTTTTTTGTACTCAGAGCATTTCACAGGTCACAAAATTCTTTCAAAGGTCATGGTTTGCCCCGACATCTCTCTCTCATAATAAACAATTATTTTTAGCCAATCATCTAATGAGGTTCTAGACACTACATAAGCAATCGTGTCCTTAGTGGAAGTGTCCTTGGGGTGGGGGGTGGAATTCCCTTCTTCGACCTTCTGCTATCTGAATTTGGATGTGATGGCTGGATCTCAAGCAGATATATTCTGGACAATGAGATAGAAGGTACCTACCAAGGATGGCAGCACAAAAAGAGCCAAAGGCTGGATCTTACCATCACTGAGCACAGGCATACCTCATTTGATTGCACTTTGCTTTACTGCATTTTGCAGATACTGAGGTTTGACTTTTTTTTTTTCTTTTTTTGCTTGCTCTGTTTTTTTACAAATTGAAGGTTTGTGGAAACTTTGAGTTGAGCAAGTCTACTGGTACATTTTTTCCTACTGCATTTGCCCACTTCATGTCTCTGTGTCACATTTTGGCAATTCTCACAATATTCTGAAGTTTGCCATTATTTTTCTACTTTTAATGGTGATCTGTGATCAGTGACCTTTGATGATACTATTGCAAAAAGATTATGACTCACTGAAAGCTCAGAAGATGGTTACCTGTTTTTTAGCAATAAAGTATTAAGGTATGTTGGGTGGCTCAGACATTAAGGTATTATTGATGGCTCAGACAGTAAAGAATTTGCCTGCAATACAGGAGACCAGGGTTCAGTCTCTGGGTCTGGAATATCCCCTAGAGAAGGGAATGGCTACCCACTCCAGTATTCTTTCCTGGAGAATTCCATGGACAGAGGAGCCTGGTGGGCTATAGTCCACGGCGTTACAAAGAGTTGGACACGACTGAGCAACTAACACAAGACATTATTAAGGTATGTACTTTGCTTTTTAGACATAATGCTATTGCACACTTTACAGACCACAGTACAATGTAGACATAAGTTTTATATGCACTAGGAATTAAAAATTTCATGTGACTTGCTTTACTGTGATACTCTCATTATTGTAGTGGTAGGAAACCAAACCCGTGATATCTCTGAGCTATGCCTGTACTACGCTAGTCATGGGTAGCCTATCTCTGAACTTGTACATTGGAAATAAATAAACTTCTATTTTATTCAAAATCACTACATTTTAGTAAAATAAGCTTTTATTTACTACAAGTTACCATTTTCCTTTTATCAGTTTTCTCTCTAATGTGGCCAAATCTAATCCTAACATATATATATATATGTCATTTCATCTCTCCAACCAAAATCTGATAAGTTTGTTATCAAACTCGTTTAATAGACAGGGAACTGAGCCCAGAGTGGATTAACTGGCTCAACAACACACGGAACCCAAGACCTCTGCCTCGGACCTGAACCCAGTGCTCTTTTCCCTAACCATAGTTGCATTTTCGTGTGGCTAATAGGGATTCATCATTCTTACACTTAGTTGCTCAGTCATCTCCAACTCTTTGCAATCCCATGGACTGTAGCCCCACCAGGCTCCTCTGTCCATGGGATTTCCCAAGCAAGAATAGTGGAGTGGGTTGCCATTTTCTTCTCCACGGGGATCTTCCCAAACCAGGGATCAAACTGGTGTCTCCTGCGTTGCAGGCAGATTCTTTACCACTGAGCCACTGGGAAAGCCCCTTGATATGGATTATGTATCAATAAATAAGGGGCTTCTCTGCTGGCTCAGATGGTAAAGAATCCGCCTGCAATGCAAGTGACCTGGGTTTGATCTCTGGGTTGGGAAGATCCCCTGGAGAAGGGAATGGCTACCTACTCCAGTATTCTTGCCTGGAGAATTCCATGAACAGAGGAGCCTGATAGGATACTGTCCATGCGATCACAAAGAGTCAGACATGACTGAGTGATTTTCACTTCACTTCACCAATAAATAAAGTATATCAAGCAGGAACATACAAAACAGTTTGATGTGAAGGTGTTATATCAAAAATTCTGATTAGGTGCATATGGGAGGTAAGAAAGCCAGGAAGGAGTTTAGGAAGCGGGCTAAAGGAGAAGGCATACTGTACTACACTCAGGATGACTTCAGAAAGTACACAGCAACAAATCCACAACTGCCCTAGACTGACTGCCATGAACATCCATTCAAGCAGGAAGTTGGCAACTGACTTGATTACAACCAACTATGCAACCTCCTGGGGAAAAATCCCATCCATCTCCCAGGCTTCCTTCCTAATTATATAATATACATTTAAGTTCTTTGCATTTCTTCTTTTAAAATCAGTTACATAATATTATGTCTATAAAACTACAATTGGAAAGTCCCCTGGCTATCATAATTGTACAGTTAGTTAACATTTGAAACCAAAAGGAATATATCCTTGGTAAAAATAAGAGCTGGCACAGTGAATTCATCTAAAATATATGTTAAATCCTTTTAATTTGAGCATATCTTTTAAGAATAATCTGAATATATGGTTCCCTCTGCTCAATTCATTTTAAATGAGTTATCTCTTTTCAACAAAGCTTTAAATTTTTTATGATTATAACTATATTCTCATTATAAAAGAAATTACAAAATAAAGAAGCCCAAAATTACCTTGAAACTTTCACTTTTTATTCTAATTGAAACTACAAAAATTATTTTTCTGTATCTTATGATATGAAATGTTCATAAATATAACTACAAAGCCATGAAATTATATGGCATTGCCATCTAAAAGTACTACACAAAAAACATCTTAATGACCCAGATAACCATGATGGTGTGATCACTCATCTAGAGCCTGACATCTTGGAGTGCAAAGTCAAGCGGCCCTTAGGAAGCATCACTACAAACAAAGCTAGTGGAGGCAATGGAAGTCCAGCTGATCTAGTTCATATCCTAAAAGCTGATGCTATTAAAGTACTGCACTCAGTATGCCAGGAAAACTCAGCAGTGGCCACAGGACTGGAAAACGTCAGTTCTCATTCCAATCCCAAAGCAAGACAGTGCCAAAGGATGTACAAACTACTGTACAAATGTGTTCATTTCACACGCTAGTAAGGATATGCTCAAAATCCTCCAAGACAGGCTTCAATAGTACATGAACTGAGAACTTCCAGATGTACAAGCTGGTTTTAGAAAAGGCAGAGGAACCAAAGATCAAATTGCCAACATTTGTTGGATCATATAGAAAGCAAGGGAATTCCAGAAAAACATCTACCTGTCTTACCTGCCTCCTAAGAAACCGGTATGCAGGTCAAGAAGCAACAGTTTGAACCAAACATGGAGCAACGGACTGGTTCCAAACCAGGAAAGGAGTACATCAAGGCTGTAATGTATATTGTCATCCTGCTTATTTAACTTATATGCAGAGTACATCATGTGAAACACTGGGCTGGAAGAAGCACAAGCTGGAATCAAGACTGCTGGAAGAAAAATGAATAACCTCAGACAAGCAGATGACACCACCTTTATGGTAGAAAGCAAAGAGGAACTAAAGAGCCTCTTGATGAAAGTGAAAGAGGAGAGTAAAAAAGCTGGCTTAAAACTCAACATTAAGAAAACTAAGATCATGGCATCCAACTCAATCACTTCATGGAAAATGGATGGGGTAAAAGTGGAAGCAGTGGGAGATTTTCTTTTCTTGGGCTCCAAAATCACCTTGGATAGTGACTGCAGCCATGTAATTAAAAGATGCTTGCTCCTTGGAAGGAAAGCTATGACAAACCTAGACAGCATATTAAAAAGCAGAGACATTACTTTGCTGACAGAGTTCATATAGTCAAAGCTATGGTTTTTCCAGTAGTCATGTACAGATGTTAGAGTTGGACCGTAAACAAGGCTGAGTGCTGAAGAATTGATGCTTTTGAATTGTGGTGCTGGAGAAGACTCTTGAGAGTCTCTTGGACTACAAGGAGATCCAACCAGTCCATCCTAAAGGAAATCAACCCTGAATATTCATTGGAAGGACTGATGTTGAAGTTGAAGCTCCAATCCTTTGGCCACCTGATGTGAAGAGCCGAATCATTGCAAAAGACCCAGACGCTGGGAAAGAATGAGGCAGGAGGAGAAGGACGCACTGAGCATCCCCCGGAGGACAATTAAGAATGATGCTGAGCAGACCTGCCTTCACACATCGTAAAGGGCTGGGAAGGCACATCACTGCAGCCTGCTCAGAGCCCTCTGGAGTTCACGAATCATTCTCTACAGGACAGAATCATGGCTTGCAAACCACAGCCCCACATCCTGGGCAGTGGTCCAACAAGGAGCAGGGAACGTGACAGTACAGTACTGCCAGGCATACGCTGAGAGGTGAGCACCTACCCTCAGGACAAAAACACCCCTCCCAGAGCTGTGAAGGGGCCTGCAGCCAAACCTTCTGGCGAGGGACACAGAAGTGCTATTCACACTTGCAGGACACGGGTCACTGCTCTCCCCAGAACCCTGGGTCGTCTGCTTCAGGACTGTGCTTTGGATTTCCACATCAGGTGGCCAGAGAAACCTTAACTTCCAAATATTCGCTGATCCACGGTTAGCAAAACGGTGGCCTGCAAGCTGGATTTGGCCCACAGATGTGTTTTCTTTGGCCTGAAAGATGTTGGATCATTTTTTTGGAATAAGCATTGAACAATTTAGAGATTTCCTGTATTTTCTCTTAAAAACTTAAGTCTGGGCCACACCGAGCCTATATTCTTGTGCAGAAACATTCAGCGAGAGCTGAGCGGGTCATCACCCCCAGTGACAGTACACCTCNCGCTGATCCACGGGTAGCAAAACGGTGGCCTGCAAGCTGGATTTGGCCCACAGATGTGTTTTCTTTGGCCTGAAAGATGTTGGATCATTTTTTTGGAATAAGCATTGAACAATTTAGAGATTTCCTGTATTTTCTCTTAAAAACTTAAGTCTGGGCCACACCGAGCCTATATTCTTGTGCAGAAACATTCAGCGAGAGCTGAGCGGGTCATCACCCCCAGTGACAGTACGCCTCTGTATTTATGGGACTGTGCTCTGGGGGCTGTCCCCCTGACCCTTGCCTGCAGCCTCCTTACTCCCAGAAGTTCCTGATTTAGGTCTAATTTAATCCCAGGGATGGGGGAGCCTGGTGGGCTGCTGTCTATGGGGTCGCACAGAGTCGGACACGACTGAAGTGACTTAGCAGTAGCATTAGAGGGTCTCTAAAGTGAACAAAACAACTCACGTCTTTATCCCCATATAAAATTCCTTATTTAAAAAAGAGAAAAAAATCAAGATATTTGTAGGTGAAGGAAAATACACAAAAGTCTAGAAGCTTAAAAGCCTGTGCTATATAGTACTTGTCATGTTCTCATGACATGACAGAAGCTGAGAGAAGTTTAAAAAGGCTGTTAAATTTATCACTCAAAATTCTTCAGGTAGAGTCAGATTACATCCTTCTGGATGGATTCAAAATACTATTCTGTTTTTAAAAGAAACAGAGCAAATGTCCAGTTATAAAGTAAATAGGTCACGGGGATGTAATGTACAGCATAGTAACCTTAGTTAAAAATACTATATTGCACATTTTAAAGTTGCTAAGAAAGTGTATCTTGAAAGTTCTAATCATAGGAAAAAATGTTTTTGTAACTATGTATGGTATTTTTTTGTAGGTATGGTAACATATACACGAGAACAAATTATAAATTTACTATTGACAATTTGTCTCGTTTATTGAAAAAATCCTCTCATCATATAATATTGATACAGTTTATTTTTATCACTTGGATCTTGAGATTGGCAGGTCACCATCCCCTGAATTAATGCCCATAGTCAAGATTCACAGCTTTAATGCTTCCTCCCCTTTTTTCACGATAAGTACTTGGCCAACATAATGTTAGCTTTCATCTGAAAATTTATTCTTATAGATGCGCTCATCATCCCTTCCTACCCTGGAAGTGAAGACAGTAAGCAAAATGCACCAATATACTGGGTTGGCCAAAACGTTTGTTCAGGGTTTTGTAAGATCTTACAGAAAAATCTAAATGAACTTTTTGGCCAACCCAACACCTAAGCCTGATCCTACTAAGGCAAATGTAAACATTAATTGCTTGGCAAAATCATTTATTTTTTGTATAAAAGAGATGCATTAATCAACCCAGGGACAACCGTAAAAGGGCATTTTAAAAACTATTATAACAAAATAAAATTGAATATGCACTGGCAATTAGTTGATACTAAGGAACTATTGCAAATTTTATTTAGTATGACAAAGCTTTTGTATGTGTGGGTATTCATATCTGTTACTGCTAGTTTTAAAAAGAAATAAACTCCAGGGGTTTGCTATCATGTGGGACTTACAAATCTTAGAATTGTAGTCTTTCACAGTTTTAAGAGACTGTAAACATCACCTAGTCTAGGCATGGAAAGAAGATTTTAATTTACAGGCCAATTTAAATTTAACAGTGCTGTCCCGAGAAGAAACGCCAGTCTTTGAGACTGAGAGGGGAAAAAGGTCATGAACCATTAGCAATACTGGCTAAGGACACAAAACAGGAAAGTGGGGCCATGTATGTTACTACTACTGGTCACCTCTAGAATCTCTAGTCTAATGGTCTTTCAAAGAGTTTATTATTTGTTAAGTCAACTCATCACGTCTTTAGACAGCTCTATGAAGTTCTTTCTTTTATTTTGGCCTGAAATCGTATTTTTGCAGCTTATAATGATGTGACATATAAGAAGAGCTCCAGTTTAATTTGACAGTGCTTGAACTATTTCAGATATTACTCTCATCTTTTCCAAGTCTAAAACATCACCATTCCTCACTGGGCATGGTTCCCTCCCTGTCTTTACCATTTGCCATTGACAAGCCCCAGTTTGTCTCTGTCGTTATTTCAGTGTGGTATGCAGTAAATGGTCTGCTGATGTCATGTTGTCATAGCATAATCCCCAAAATGTCTTTATGGAGTTCAAATTTTGGTTTTCAGAATCTCTACATTCATTTGGACTTCAGATGCTCTACCTCAGTTTAACTAGTTGGATAGAAGCTTCTAAATCTTTCTATTATCAGCCACATATGGGTCAACTTTAATGGATCTCTCAGAACATATAACTGTTTTCCCACATTTCCAGGCTCTGGCATGCCAGCAACCAGGGAAACCACAAAGAGATTCAGATGACCCTTCTTGATTGTTCCATGGCTCCTCAAATCCATCTATGAATTTTTAATCTTAGGAAGAGAATTTTTAATCTTAAAACTGAGAACGGAAGGCAACTAACTAAGGCAGAACAATCTGGCTACTTGCCCAGAACTATCTGGCCACCATTGTCCTTGTTGAAAAATAGGCAGGCTTCCCTGGTGGCTCAGT
The DNA here is from genome assembly GCA_006410615.1 of Neotragus moschatus. Lineage (NCBI taxonomy): Eukaryota > Metazoa > Chordata > Mammalia > Artiodactyla > Bovidae > Neotragus > Neotragus moschatus. Next base: position 827,656 of record SJYA01000305.1, on the reverse strand, counting down.
GGTAAAAAATTAGCCTTCCAATGCAAGAGACATGGGTTCAACCCATGATTCTAGAAGATACCATATGCCACGAAACAACTAAGCCTGTGAGCCACAACTATTGTGCCTATGTCCTAGAGCCCGTGCTATGCAACAAGAGAAGCTACTGCAATGAGAAACTTGCACACTGAAACCAGTGAGTAGCCCCTGCAGCAATGAAGACCCAGCACAGCCAAAAGTAAAAAATAATAAATTTTTAAAAATTAAAATAGGCAACCACAAATTGGCTCAACATAAGTAATAAAGCAGGTTTAGCCATTCACTCAACATGTGTTGCAAGGACCAGACTGGGCCACTGAGCAAATGAGAATGAGTGACACAGCAGTCATGTCATCAAACACACAGTTTCTCAAAAGTAAAACACAGACATAAATAACTCAAGTAAAGTGATCAGTGAGGTACAAAGAGCTAAGGGATTTGGGAGGTGGAAGAGAAGGCAGCAGAAAAGAAGTTGAAAATTAGGCCAACTTAACAGAGGAAGGATCAATAATAGGCCTGAAAGGACAGGTGGGATCAAAACAGTGGAGAAATGAGAAAAGAATAAAATACCAGTAGGTTGAGTAATTCCATTGGGTTGATGCATATTGTACTGAGAAATAAAGTCTGGAAAAAATGCTAAGAGGCAAAGCTGAATGAGACTTCTATCAGGATCAGTTAATCAAAGCGTATTTATACCAAAGAACAGGCAACCCATCAAAAGGTACAGAAAGATGAAGAAGGAAAAAGAAAGCAAAAAAAAAGTCAGAGCCTAGAGCAGAAAAGAAAATGAAGTGACTAAATAGGGATAAAGAGAGAAAAGCAAAGGATGAGAAGAGAAGACAAAAACTGTCTTCTCGCTAGCAAGAGGTGCTTCCGATTTACTTCCCCTCCTTGAAAGTGAAATGTCTCGGAGCACCCACTCTTCTATCCTAAAATGAATCTTTGGGCTTAGATTTCTAATCCAGATTTATCTTCCATCTCCCTATGCCCCTTGTTAAGGATCACTTCCCCTAAACTGTCTAATCCACCTCCAGCAGTCACTGTGACTGATCCCGAAGGAATGCCGACCAAGGAGCACCACTGAAGAGGACAGCTCAGTGTCCGCAACATACTTGATAAGAGAGTAAGGAGCAAATGGTCTTTATACTCACCTGAGGAAGGGAAGGGGGACGTGAAGAGGGAGGCTCTCAGAGGGATGCGGGGAGGAAAGGGTCTGTGGACCCAGCAGGGCAGCACGATCGACCTAAGAACGCAGGCTCCTCTTAGGCTTGCTTATTCACTCATTTAACCACTCATTCATTCCCCTCTCTCTGTACCCCACCCTTCTCTGCTGTCACATCCAACAGCTGCCACACATCCAACAGCAACTACAAAGCACTTTCCACAGCAGCCTCCGTTTATACCTCTCTTCATCAGTCCCTCATGATTAACACAGGCCCCTAAATAGTGTCCCAGATTTTCCATTTCAGAAATACAATATGGTATAATTTCTCACTTGTTGCCTTCTCTGCCACGTTGTAAGCGCACAAGGGAAAGAGCTATCTTTTCAACTGCTGTATCCTCAGCACCTTACACAGGATCCAAACTCAGTAATTAACTGTCAAATTAACGACACACTACACAGAAGACTAAGGGGTATCACTTGAATTACCTAAAATTCTCTAAAACCAGAAATTGGTGTAGCCAAGACAGCAACCTGTTTACCAAAGTCACTGTTCTCTGACACTCTGGGGACACAGTTACACTAACTTCCCAACCTCTTCTGTAGTTAGCTGTGGCATGGGATGAGTTCTGGGCAGTGGGATGTGAGTAGAAGTGATTATGCCACAGCCAAGCTGTCCCATAAAATCTTCCCAGGCTTTGCCTCCACATTCTTTTTTTCTCTTCTTGTTGGACTGTTGACACACCCCTTGAATGACCTTAGAAGCTACATGCTGATACCTGGGACTCTATGTAGAAAAGAGCCACCGCTCTGTTCTGCTCATAAGAGAACTAAACATCTCTTGTGTTTGAGCCATCTAGTTGTTACAGCAGTTAACCTCCCCTAATCTTTACCAGCTAGCAGCTGTTCGTCACTTTCCTAAGGAGAAATTAAAGGCTTTCAGAGGACAGTACACTCTTTCTTGGTACACAGGACTGACAAAAGTCCTGCTTGTTGATGATTATCAGGGAAGATAGTAACCTCGCCTTGGGCTGGCCTGGGTGTGGCCCACAACACAGAATAGGCTGGATGAATTCTGGTGGTGTCAGAACACAGACGATCAGCTTGTTTGCCTCGCCTCCTCTCAGAAGTATAGGGCCCATGGGCCCCAGACAAATGCCCAGTTGCCTTCTCAAGTAATCTGGCCCTGACCTCATCTGTGCTTACCTGGCTAAAATGTCACAGCACATTGCTCTGCTGTTGTCAGTGCCAGCTGGGGAGAAACTGCTGAGAGCTTTTTCAAAAAGCCACAGCAACCTACATTGCCACAGAACAATGGGTGGCAGTGATGACTCGCCTTCTGAATAAAACGTGGCGGAGCGGACAGAGACGCAACCTCAGACAGAATGCATTTCCCAGTGGCGAAGCTCTTCTTGCACCATAGATGTGTCTGAGTCTGTTGTTTCTCCTGAACACTTGGGACTTCAAAGAGAACTCCTCTCCCTGACAGACTGGAGCATGTAGGTAATTGCATTACATTAAGAGAATTAGTAGCATGAACTGAACTATGCATAACTGCTTGTTCAATCTAGGTCTAGGAAACTATTTAAAGGATAAATTATTGACTAACTCTTTTCACTTTTCCTCACTGCAGGTTTATGTCAAGAACTTCCAGACTCAGTGGTTCTTAATCTTTAGGGGATCATGAACCCTTTTAAGAGTTTGATGAAATACCTTGACCCTTTCATTAAATAAAATGTCCACAAGTGCACGCACATATTACGTACGATTTCAGGGTACACACAGGATGCCAAGTTCACCCACTCATTCCAGGTTCATGGACCCTCTAGTGCAGAGGGCAGCAAATTTTCCCTCCAAAGGGCCAGAGAGTAAATATTTTGGGGCAGGCCACATACTGTCTCAGTCACAGCTACTCAACTCTGATCCTGCAGTAGGAAAGCTTCCCACGTTCCAAACAAACTTAATTTGTAGACATCAAAATTTGAATTTCATACAATTTCCTAAGTCACAAAATATTATTTTTTTTCATTCTTTTTTCAGCCATTTAAAAAATTTAAACCATTCCTAGCCAGTAACTTGTACAAAAACAGGTGACAAACCATAGTTTGTCAACTCCTGTTTGTAAGGCCTGGGTTCTCTAGAACAAAGTTTCTGTCTCTATTTTCACTAACTTCTAACTGAAACTTCACATTTCTTCACATTATGAATGCAGGCAGCAAACCTTAGAGTTGGCAGAAATCATAGGCACATTCACGCCACGTTACAGTGGTAGCAGGTAACACAAAATACTGATCAGGCTCATCATGATTTTTAAATTATGGCCATTATTAGATCTACTGTATCTTGCCACTTAAGTGGGCTGATAAACACATATATTATTATATGAAAATTTTGATTCAATAAGTGTATCTCAAAATAATTGATTTCCACTTGAATCCTATGTATTTTATTTAGAGCATTTCAAAACAGAATTCTGAGAAGTGGGCCAGGGCTTTCACCAGGCACCAAGAAGGTCCATGGCACAGAAAAGGTGAAGAGGGTCTGGGGAGGCAAAGCCAGGGCATCTCCTACCAGAGCATTCACATCTTCTGTTTTGTGGATGAGCATCCGTATCTCCTCTGGATCACCGCTGAAGATCGCTTGGACCAGTGGTGGCTGGAAACACAGGAGAACTGGAATTAGAACTATAATTGAATAATTGGATTGCACTCCGATGCAGATGGCTAGAAGATCTGTTCCCCAAAAGTTTATTCAACAATTATCAATTGGCAGACAAAGATGAACATGGCTTGGATCCACCCTTGCTTGAAGTCCAGCAGGGGAATTATTTGCATCAAGAAATAACTATAATATGATTTGAAAGCCATGACAGACAGTCACATCTAATCTGGGGCTATGAGTATAACACGAAAATCACCGCTAGTGGAAAATGCCCTTGGATGGTCCTTAAATTATCTATCAAGAAAACTACCAAATTTGTGTTTTTGTGCATAGGGTCCCCTGCCATTCCCCAGCTTCTCATTAGACAATGCTCTCTGGACCTTTTAAACGATTCTGTTCCTAGAGGATATTAGTGGCCATGTTTCTGGCCTCCTGAATGCTTGCCTTTTTGTCAAAGTTTGGAAAAGCCTTTAAATCATTCCCCTAACACTTCCCATAGCTTAGCCAATGAGCACTGAATGTTTCAGGGGTGATTACTTTCCCATCTATTCAAAGTAAGTGGTATAACGGTGGGCTGGAGAGGAAGAAAGGAGGCATTACTGACCGTGTATCATTGAACTCACCTAGATCAAACAAGCCCAACACGTGGTAGAAGGATTTATAAACTTGATGGAAAGCCAGCTGAAAGAAAAACTGGCTCTGCTTGGGTGGTAGGGTGAGAAGAGTGTCCAGAAACACTTCATGGAAGGCACCTTCATGAATGCNGTATCATTGAACTCACCTAGATCAAACAAGCCCAACACGTGGTAGAAGGATTTATAAACTTGATGGAAAGCCAGCTGAAAGAAAAACTGGCTCTGCTTGGGTGGTAGGGTGAGAAGAGTGTCCAGAAACACTTCATGGAAGGCACCTTCATGAATGCATGTGAGTTTGCCAAGAGGAGGAAGGATACGGTGGCCAGGGAATCAGAGTGTGGAAAGGTGTGGATATGCAAAGAGCCTGATATGTTAGAAATGCTGCCATCAACCTGGTGACCAGGGTGTGCGAGAAAAGAGCAAAAGGGGTGGGCTCTGGGGTTGGTGTTGGGCTCCCCAACTGGTGAAGGATCCGGTTCAAAGCCAGTTCTGCCGCTTGCCAGTTACATGTTAAGCCCATTTCCTGNTGCTGCCATCAACCTGGTGACCAGGGTGTGCGAGAAAAGAGCAAAAGGGGTGGGCTCTGGGGTTGGTGTTGGGCTCCCCAACTGGTGAAGGATCCGGTTCAAAGCCAGTTCTGCCGCTTGCCAGTTACATGTTAAGCCCATTTCCTGTGTGTAATCTGGGGCCAAACATGATCTTTATTGTCCAGCCCATCAAAGGGTTGGTTTTAGGAACAACTGAGATAATATATAGGAAAACCTTCTATAACCCCACATGCTGCGTGCTAATTCGCTTCAGTCGTGTCTGACTCTTTGCGACTCCATGGACTATAGCCCACCAGGCTCCTCTGTCCATGGGATTCTCCAGGGAAGAATACTGGAGTGGGTAGCCACACCCTCCTCCAGGGGATCCTTCCTGATTCAGGGAAAGAATCCAGGTCTCTTACGTCTCCTGAATTGGCAGATGGGTTCTTTCCCACTAGCACCACATAGGAAGCCATACAACCCTATCCAAATAACAGATATTTTCACTAAGAAATGTTTATAATGTCAATATGGAGTATTTGACTATTTTTTTTTCAAAGTTTAAAACCTTGGTAATAACACACATGCATACACAATACACATATATTTACTTGTAAGTTTTGGAAATACTTTAGTCCTAGCAGGCAATTGGATGGTGGCAGTTTCCCAAACTTGTCTGATCATAAGTATCACCTGAGATGCTTACTAAAACAATATTCCCAGATCCTTTCCCTGGGGATTCTGGGGTGGGATCAGAGAACCCAGACTTCTAATAATCACACACTTAGTTATTGGGAACTGTGAGCACTGACCTAAAGTGACATGGTTAGAATTATCTGCCTCAATCTCTATGTAATCTATATGAAATTCCAAGTCCTGACTTTCCCTACAAACTTTCTTTTCTATTTTTTACCTTCCTGTTGCCTTTCTTACACGTTTTGATGACGTTCCTTGTTATTTGAGGGGACCAATATAAGCATTGTCAGTAGAACATGGTAAGATTTCTTAAGGAAACATTATATTTAAAAAAATGTTAGGGACTTCCCTGGTGGCCCAGTGGTTAAGACTCTGTGCTCCCAATACAGGGGACACAGGTTCGATCCCTAGTCGGGAAATTAAGATATCTCATGATGCAGGGCATGGCAAATATATATATATTAAATTGCAGATAAGTATTGCCACCTGTTAGGAATTTGTCCACAGTTTTCCCTCTGCCATCAAAGTTTCCAGCAAGTAGACAGATGTATATCTCTTTTTGGTCCCCAATACTCTCTTAATCCTATCTTCTTGCCAAGGTGTCTGATTCAAAGATAGTTTCTCAAATTACCAACAATTTAAGTAGCAGGAAAGAAGTCTTGAAAAGAATGTAAGTTTGACCAGTTGGTGCGAGCTAGCACTCTGCCCAAGATAATAAGTTGCTTCCCTATGCTTGCTGACTACCTGCCACGTCTCCAGATGCCCTGCCTCATGGCAAGGACCATATTTTAAGTAAAACAGTCAGTCATATAAAGTCAGAATTTCAACAAAAATATCTGACTCTGGCATATCTACTTCATAAATCTCTATCTGCTGTCCCTATTGCCGAATGCTTGTGAATATTTTTCTGCCCTTTTGAACCTTAAGAGAAAGCAAATACCAAATCCCAATAACCGAGGGACGACAAGCAGAGGCAGATGAGAATTTAGCGATGGGTCAACAGTGATCTGTCAACAGTTGAGAAGTTAAGATTCTGAGAAACAAACCCACCCCAGTTTAATGCACCACTGGTTAGTCACTTTAAGGAAACCCAGCTAGATAAGCAAAGCTTCTCTTCACTCTTGAGTGAAAGAATGCAGGCAGATATTCAGTCGTCACACCACTCAAGAAAGGCAAGGGTTCCCAGCTATGGCTGGAATGTACCCAAGGAGAGCCACCCTGCAAAGCTGCCAGACAAGGATGCCAGCACAGCCCTCAGCAGGGAGTGGCTTGTGGAGCTTTCCAAACACCTCCAGGCCCAGTCCCCGAGACCCACTGGAAGGTTATCATCAATGCAGAGAACTCCCAGTAGAAAATAGTATGCATACTTCCTCAATGCCTCCCAGTCTCACTCTGCTAAAAGCTGCTGTGGGGAGTATTGTCAATGCTCAGAATTCCTAGTATCCATTGAGAAGAAGCTGACAATTGTAACTCAGTCACATGTATACATGAATAAACTCACATATACATGGCTACATTTTGCCCATGTACGTACTCCTCTGCATCGACATCCACGTCTGAATGCACAGAGATACATGCTGATTGACACACAAATCCCTCCCACTCCCTGTGGAATAGAATAGTGCCAGTTCTCCAAAGTCTTGCTAACTGGACATCTCTGCCCCAGCTGGGCTGTGTGGCCACTGTGACATCATTGTTTTCACAACTGTGAATCCAGTTATGAGATTCCAAATCAGAACTTCAGACACATGCTTTGCCATGTGTTGGCATGGATGAAGTTCTTGAACTAAATTTCTCTAATTCTTGAGCTAGTGGTACTTGCCTAAACAAACAAACAAACAAACAAACAAAAAAACAGTACAGGCATTTCTTTTTTTCTCTACACTTCTGAATAAAACACACCCATATAACACTTTGACATTCCCTTTTGTTGGGATTTTAATTGGATCCTGCTGTTTTATGTTTCCCTAGCATATTAAAAAGCAGAGACATTACTTTGCCAACAAAGGTCTGTCTAGTCAAAGCTATGGTTTTTCCAGTAGTCATATGTATGGATGTGAGAGTTGGACTGTGAAGAAAGCTGAGTGCTGAAGAATTGATGCTTTTGAACTGTGGTGTTGGAGAAGACTCTCGAGAGTCCCTTGGACTGCAAGGAGATCCAACCAGCCCATTCTAAAGGAAATCAGTCCTGGGTGTTCTTTGGAAGGAATGATGCTAAAGCTGAAACTCCAGTACTTTGGCCACCTCACATGAAGAGTTGACTCATTGGAAAAGACCCTGATGTTGGGAGGGATTGGGGACAGGAGGAAGAGGAGATGAAAGAGGATGAGATGGCTGGATGGCATCACCGACTCAATGGACATGAGTTTCAGTAAACTCTCCGGGAGTTGGTGATGGACAGGGAGGCCTGGCATGCTGTAGTTCATGGGGTCGCAAAGAGTTGGACATGACTGAGCAAATGAACTGAACTGAACTGAACTGAGGCAAACACGCCCTGAGAATAAATATTTGGGAAAAGATACATCTAAATTCTATCTCTGTTACATGATTTTAAGAAAGAGGGAATACTCTAATTACAGTACTCTTGTTCATAAATATCAAGTACTTATACTCTGTTGACTATTTATTTGGAAATCACTGTATCTTTTGCCTTGACCTTAATAGAGCCTTCCATGCAAAAGAACAGAGTCCCAAGCCTTGGCATGAACAAGAGTTTTTTTTAGAAGTTTCACCCATTTCAATGCTAGTATATACAAAATACAAGTGCTTTGTGTGCAAATTTGAATAAACACATTTTTAACAAGGGTCAGAGTTGTGAAAAACAAACAATGGCAGGAAAAAAAGAGAGGTTCTGATGTCATGAAACCACTGGTTATCAATCCCTCAAGAAGTTTAAATTCTTAAAAAGAGATATGCAGCTTCAGTTACCAGAACTGTTTTAGCACGTTTAGCAGTTGCAGACTGGAAATGATTTCCATGTGCTGTGGATACTGGCACAGTCTCTCATGTAGATTCAGAAGGATACTTCCTGGGCTTGCTTAACCAATGGCACAAGTAGGGGTCAATATTCAGATGGTACCTATCCTTGTCTTTCAATACCACCAACTACCCGCAGTCTACTGGTAGAAGAGTGAACTGGTAGGGCTGTTCACACTTGCCAGAAGTGTGAACAGCTGGCTTCTAGAGGTGACTGTCTGCCAGCCTGATGACATTTGACCCCTCTAAGACAGAAGAGCAGAGCAGAAGCCCCTTGAATTTGGCAACCATTATGAACAATGTGGCCATTGCTGACATTAGGACCTAAAAATTTATCCGCAAAAAGCCACTTTCACTTTCTCTACCCACATCCCCTATCAGACCACCCACTACAGTATTTTTCTATTTTATTCTCAGTCTTTGAGAACAAATGAGGAAAATATCCAATTCCCAAATATAAGACGCTAAATCAAATAATGTACTGACAACAGTATTCTCAAACTGTGAAGGAGAGTAACAATTCCACTAGGGGGAGCAAGAAGGTAATTTGTTACCTGGGAGGTAAGAGTTGCGTGATTAAGGTAGCTGGAGGATCCACTTTATTCAAGACATGAAAGGATTCAAGCTTCTGGGAGAATTCTTAGAAATAAGTGAACACAACCTATATTACACCCCAAAACAAAAATATTTTAAAACTTTCCTATTGATCCCTGAGGGTCCAGGTTTTTTAGGAAGAATAAAGCTATTTAAAACCCAGGAGTTACAGAATTATTTTCTTCACGTACAAAATCCAGTTATTTCCTCAACTGCACTTTTTAAAAGTGCTGCTAGTGGTATCAGATATGCCACTGGCTTAGGAATAAAGTTCAGCTATGAGGAAAGCACAGCTGACTTAAAGGATCCACTGCGTCCTGTCTTGCAATGACAGATCCCCATCGGTTAGCACCCTCCAAAATCTTCTATTGAAACTAACAATTTGATTTTAGCTAAAACCACTGTATAGTGCATTTCACTTTGTCAGAGCTGCATTTTCGTTTCTAATATGTTGGTTTTGGAAGATGAGCAGAGTGATAGAGGCTGTCGCTGAGCATCTGAAAATATAGCCCACGGTAGGAAGTCCAAGAAGATGCTCCCGCATTACATTCCAAGTTGCTGGCGTGCTGTTTGCCTTTTTCTGATTAGACTGAATAAGTAAAGATTCCAAGTCTAAAGGAAAACATCTTGCATTCTAATCAGGAGTGAGTTTTGGGAATCAATCAACAGCCAAGAGGGAAAAGTGATATTCCTAAACATCTGTCCACACTTAAGTATTCTGAGTACAGTATGTCATTAAAGCAGGATGGGAGCACGTTATTAGTAGCTAATAGCTGATCTAGCAATAATCTGACCATGTGAAACCATCAACTTATATGAACACGCTGAAACACTTCATTAGGTAACAACTGGTTTTTGTGTGAGGCAGTGCTTGCATTTTTACAAAAGGATAATAAAAATTTGCTCGAGTCACTAGATTTAATGGACAGAACTTGTTAGCTCTATTCATGTGGGTCCTGCCTGCTGTGTGATCGGCTGACGGAGTGCCACGGAGTGCTTCCTGAATATGGATCACTCCTTACTTGGGGAGAAGTTCACTCCATCAAGGAAAGTCAATGATGATCGTAAGAGCAGAATCTGTTTCCCTTAAGAACTGTACAAAATATACTGAGTCTTCATAAACATTTTTAATGCAAGACTACATGACTGAAAATGTCTCCTCCAAACTTTGCCACTAAGTGTCTATAATATTTCCAATTTTTTACTAAAAACAGAAAAAAGCATAAAACTCAAAGTATCAGTAACACTCTATTGTAGAGTTTATTAACTTTACACTTGTGAAGGAAGAACTACAGTTAATCAGAAAATGGAAAAATTAATTTATCCAACCTTTTTCAAGATGATTATGACACATAGGCATTGACTATGATATAATTATTCAAGGACCAGTTATTCAGTTTCTGGAACATTCATTTCCTTTGCCTCACCTTCCTTTCCTGAGATCCTCCTTAAAGAGAGATCTCTCTGGTCTTTAAGAGTGCTTATTAGCATTTTCACCAGAGGAGCGCTGGCTGGAGGAAAAATGAAACCCAAGCATGTCAACTTTGCTACTAGATACTTACAAAAGGTCAGGTAAAAGGAAATGATGAAACAACGGTAACTGTAATCTTGAAATCTGGAAGCAATGTTGATTTTTACGGACATGAGATCTCTCTTTCTTCTGCCACAGGAAGGAGACTCGTGTATGGTATCAGAGAGACTTTGGGTTAAATCTTAGCCATGGTTTCCTCATCTGTAGTACAGGGTCATGTGATGATAATGACCCTGTTTTATAGATGAGGAAACCACAAGCAAGGGTCCAATATACACGAACCGAGAACTTCCAGATGTTCAAGCTGGATTTAGAAAAGGTAGAGGAACAAGAGATCAAATAGCCAACATCTGTTGGATCACAGAAAAAGCAAGAGAGTTCCAGAAAAACATCCATTTCTGCTTCATGGACTACACCAAAGCCTTCAACTGTGTGGATCACAACAAACTGTGGGAAATTCTTAAAGAGATGGGAATACCAGACCACCTGACCTGCCTCTTGAGAAATCTGTATGCAGGTCAGGAAGCAACAGTTAGAACTGGACATGGAACAACAGACTGGTTCCAAATAGGTAAAGGGTTAACTTATAAGCAGAGTACATCATGAGAAACACTGGGCTGGATGAAACACAAGCTAGAATCAAGACTGCTGCAAGAAATATCAATAACCTCATATATGCAGATGACACCACCCTTATGGCAGAAAGCGAAGAACAACTAAAGAGCCTNGGTTAACTTATAAGCAGAGTACATCATGAGAAACACTGGGCTGGATGAAACACAAGCTGGAATCAAGACTGCTGCAAGAAATATCAATAACCTCATATATGCAGATGACACCACCCTTATGGCAGAAAGCGAAGAACAACTAAAGAGCCTCTTGATGAAAGTAAACAAGGACAGTGAAAAAACTGGCTTAAAACTCAACATTCAAAAACCTAAGATCATGGCATCTGGTCCCATCACTTCATGGCAAATAGNAATGAACATTTACTGTTTAAGGTTATTATAAACAAACGTGGTTTCACTTTCCTTTATATTTTCCTAACGGTCATAAAGGAGATTAATTCCCTGTTTGGAGCTGTGAGGGGGGTCAAGTGATTTGCCTGTTAGTGGCAAAGTTGAGACTAGAATTTAGTTTTCCAGATTCTCTCAGTTCAGTACTTTCTCTCTCACATGTCATATTAATACAATAAATGTAAAATAAATATATTATATATAAGACTTCCCTGAAGGCTCAGATGGTAAAGCATCTGCCTACAATTCGGGAGACCTGGATTTGATCCCTAGGTTGGGAAGATCCCCTGGAGAAGGAAATGGCAACCCATTCGAGTACTCTTGCCTAGAAAATCCCATGAACGGAGGAGTGTGGTAGGCTACAGTCCATAGGGTAGCAAAGAGTCGGACACGACTGAGCAACTTCACTTTTACTTTCCCAAAAATAGTTGGAATGATCCTCCCACTCATCAGCAGGGTTTTGGCTGGGTTCGAGTCCCAGCCATGAGGGTTCCAGTCCCAATCTGAGCTAAATGGTTTCATATCTGGTGGTGAAAGTAAAATCCAATGATATAAGAACCAGTGATTCAGCTTCAATTTCAATGAACTTTCTATGGAGAAATATTACAACTTTACAACTCACTAAGGGAAAATATTATTGTTTCTATTCTCTCAATATATGTGTGTATGCTGCTGCTGCTGCTGCTAAGTCGCTTCAGTTGTGTCCGACTCTGTGCGACCCCATAGATGGAAGCCCACCAGGCTCCCCGATCCCTGGGATTCTCCAGGCAAGAAAACTGGAGTGGGTTTCCATTTCCTTCTCCAAGGCATAAAAGTGAAAAGTGAAAAGGAACTTGCTTAGTTGTGTCCGACTCCTAGCGACCCCATGGACTACAGCCTACCAGGGTCCTCCGCCCATGGGGTTTTCCAGGCAAGAGTACTGGAGTGGGTTGCCATTGCCTTCTCCATATGTGTGTATATACACCATATAATGACTATATATGTGTATATATTTCTAGATACAGTACTCTCAACACAATGACTAACAATGAAACAATCTTGCCAAAAGTTAGAAAACAAATAGGAACAATCTCAAACCTGAATTCTCAGAAAGAATGAGAAGGGAGGTGTAAACTAGATGTTGAATGAGACTGTGAAGACTGTGGAGAACAGTAGACAATGAGGTTAGAAAAAGCAACAGAGTGGAGGGAGCACAACACTAGCAGAAGGAGTTTTAACCGAATCTTCTGAGCAAACAGGAAGTGAAGGTCTTGAGCAAGAAAACGGCACAGTCTTTGCAGTTAACCTGGCAACACTGTGGGTGGGCATTCAAGGAGAAGAAGGAGTTAAGAGAACCCAGTTAGAACACTATCATGGCAATCCAGCCATCGCAGGAGAGAACTTTCCCATCTCCATGTATCTTGGGCTCCCCAGTTACAGCTTACAGGGAAATAGTGGAAACGACAGATTCTGTTTTTACTTCTTTGATGTTGCTCTATTCCTGGATGCAAATTTGGCTCCGCATCTTGGCAATTTTCCTCTCCTCTTTATATATAGCCCAAATCTCCTGCCCCCAACACACTACTGCTTCCAGGTGAAATTGAGGTTACTCCCTTTAGTTCCTGGAACACTTCCATCTCCACCCTAACAGAACCTCCATGGAAATAAGTTCTGTTTTGTCAGACTTGTCACTTGAGCACTGAATTTAAATCATGGCATTTCAAAAATAGACCACAACCATAAAGAGAAAAGCAAAGCAAAACAACACAGACATACTTTGCCAAATACCATATTTGTATTGGGATCTGCTGCCAATTACCCACATCTTTCTTCACTCTGTCTAGTTTGAAATGGCTTGAGATCAAATCTCAAGTTAGCTAAGTTAATTAAACAGTGTTCAGGAGTTAACATTTAAAGAAAGTTATTTTAAGCAAGAGCACAATAGATCCAAGAGGTTAGTATATGCAGCATATTTAAACCAACGTAATTTTAGTGAAACAGAAAGAACAACAATATACTTCTCCAACAGTTTCCTGTTTTGAGAAATTTTTATAGAGGTTTTATTTCCTATCTTAGTTTTGTTAACATTCTTTGTATAACTGTATCTTATAGCATATTGAATTTATGTGGTTTTAAATACAACGAGTGCTTTTAAAATGTTAACCACTGAAATGAAAGTCATTTTAGTGATCTTTGTGGAGGAAAAACATATATATGGACAGAAGATGCTTTTCTAGGGTAATAAGTATATTCAGTGTAATTTCTTTGTTCAGATACAGAAAGTGGTTCTCAGTTTCAGATTGCATTGTACAAGCAGAGCTATTTTACTAATATTTGATATATACATTCCTTATCATAATAAGGATAGTGATAAAATAGTATTATTAAAGAAAAAATATGACAGAACATAAATTACAGTAATATTCTCTTGTGATCTAGAGTAATTATAACTTACTGGCAATTGGAAGTTAAATACACCAATTCAATCATCCTTTAAAAACAAAATCAATGTGGAGAAATAAAAGGCATTCAGCAGGAAGGTGGCAATTTCTTGTTATATTTGGAGGAGGGTAGAATGACCACATTATGAGATATAATGAATTAACTCAATCACATAAAGTTATTCATGGCTCAGGCAAATTCCAAATTGGGTTTGTCTAATTTGTTAGAACCTGAATTCTCTCAGAAGTCACCTTTTGCCCAGTTAAGTCTTTCCAAAGTCCACGGGAATTTCCTTTTAAACCTCTCCTTCCTTTCTGTAGTTCTTTTTCTCTGAATTCCACAGAATTCCTTGGAAAGGAAGACTGCAGTAAAACTCACTACTTCTCCACAGGGAGCCAGATGGGAGATTACGGAGATGCGCAAAATGGAGTCCCCTTCCTGGCCTTGGCTGTTCAAATCTAGGGCAGTGCATTGACCTGGACCTCCACTAGTCTCTGCCTGAGATGCCTGGAGGGTCCCCTGCTGGCCACAAAACCAGGAAGGGTACAAGGAATGCAAATCAAATAGGGACCCTGTCAGGGTAGTCTTCCAGGAAGCATCTTTCCACTTTCCCCATCCGATGTCATAGCAAGGGCATTCCGTGACAGATATCAAAGGGAAATGATAAGACAGCAGGAAGAAAAGAGTCCAAGAGACTGGAAAACATTAGATAATATAAAATGGGAACTTTTGCAAAAATGAAGAGTCATATCATATTTCCTTGCTGGGATACTAACTCTGTTCATATTTCCTTTGTTTCTCTGCACAGCACCCCACCAACAAGAAATGAATGAAATGTTTTTTAAAAATTAATCTGGTACATTTCAGATAATAATTACATTCAATTCAACAAAGACTGATTAAACGTTAAGAAATTTACCAAGGGTAACAAATTCTGACACTGAGATACCCCAGTTTCTTCCTTGATGAAATTACCAAGGTGGAAAGGGAAGAACACAACTTGAATGTAAGGTAGATACCATAGCAGAAGTACATGAAGAAGGGGGAGAGGCCGCATTTGGCTTCCTGAAAGATGTGGCCTTTGAAATAAAGGTTGGAAAGGATTTAAACAAGTAGAGATGGATGAAATGGGGAGGGAGTGCTCCTACCTCAGAAGAACATGAGCGAAAGACTAAACATGCCCGGGAAACAGGTTTACGTAGCTGGGGCCTGAGAGACATGAGGTAGACTGAAGAAGTACACTGGGATCCTATTCAGAAAGGCTCTGAATACCAGGTCTAGAGATCTGGACTCTTCTTTACAGCTGGGGAGTCATATATGTTTTTGAGCAGGGGAATTATCTAAGAGTTGTGCTTTAAAACAATCACTCTGGAAATGGATTTGTATGATAAATTGGAAGAAAAGACCAGAGAGGTTAAGTTAGGAGACCACAACAACAGGCTGGCCAATAGGTCCTGGGGTTGGTGTCCCTTAGCTCTTTTACCTATCAGTCCCTAAAAACTATCTCCACCTTTAAAGCAACAAGAGCTAGCCAGCTCCAGCATGGCGGTCTCCATTCAGAAAGACTCTCACCAACTTCCCAGGTGAAATGCAGGGCTCTGGAGCGGAGTTGCCCTGGTCATCTGCAGAGGAGTAGCGGAAATTCTGTAGCATTCGTTTTCTTTACTTTTCCACTTGTGCAAGCACGTCCAGTTGCCTACTCTGTTCTCTTCAGCTCTGGGGCAGGAAGTTCCTAGGGCTCTTAAGTCCGTTAGCATCCTGCATCTGAACAACATGCTACTTCTCTCCCCTCTCCACCACAGAAATCAGAACATCATGCTTTCTGTTTTGGTGCTACATTTGTAATTTAAGTTTTAGTGAAAAAAGAACTTATCTTTATATCATAAGCTCAAAAAACAAAAATGAAAAAGTCTCAAGTATAATGCTGTCTTTATTTCCTAGTTCTAAAATTTAGTCAAAGAATAAAATTCATTCTTTTTCAATCATGCAAAGGGTAAAAAATAGAAAGAAGTATTACAAGAAAGGGACTTCCTAACACATAAAAACCTCTGTGCATTTGTTCTTTGTCTTATATTTGCTGGTATTTGATGTTAGCAGCTCTCTTGTTGCAGCAACACAAAGACAGCAGTAACAATCCAATGTGTGTCCTTCCACATCTTTCCCCAAGTCCTTGCTGATATATCAAAATATAGATACAGATACAGGAGGCAACAGAGTTATCTCAAAGGTGGGATTTTACTGTTCCCGTATCTTCGTATTTACAAGAACAATAATACAATGAAGACATCCCCCAAGTCACCAGCTACAGGATTAACTCACTTCTTTTCATAGCTATATAGCACTCCACAATAGGGACAGATCACAATATATTCCACTATTCTCATGGCTGGGCACTCAGGTTGTTACTGGTTGGTGCCACAAACAACATCCTCTCGGTATCTTAGCCAGTGCATTTCACAGAAAAGTGCTACCAGAGCCGAAAGCATTTTCTGAGGACCCACCAGAGTGCCTGAGAACTGTGAATGGTGGTTCTAAACATGGTAAAAGAGGCAGGGACCAAACCCAGCCCCAAGAAAAAGGAATGCAAGAAGGCAACGTGGTTATCTGAGGAGGCCTTACAAATAGCTCAGAAAAGAAGAAAAGTGACAGGCAAGGCAGAAAGGGAATGCAGAGTTCCAGAGAATAGCAAGGAGAGGTAAGAAAGCCTTCTTAAGTGAACCTTGCAGAGAAATAGAGGAAAACAGTGGAATGGGAAAGACCACAGATCTCTTCAAGAAAGTTGGAGATACCAACAGAACATTTCATGCAAAGATGGGCACAATAAAGGACAGAAACAGCATGGACCTAACAGAAGCAGAAGAGATTAAGAAGTGGCAGGAATACACAAAAGAACTATACAAATAATGTCTTAAGGACCTGAATAACCACAATGGTAGGATCGCTCTCACGCCATAGAAGAGATATCCTGGAGTGTGAAGTCAAGTGGGCCATAGGCAGCATCACTATGAACAAAGCTAGTGGAGGTGATGGAATTACAGTTGAGATATTTCAAATTTTAAAAGATGAGGCTGTTAAAGTGTTGCACTCAGTTTGTCAGCAAATTTGGAAAACTCAGCAGTAGCCACAGGACTGGAAAAGGTCAGTTTTCATTCCAATATCAAAGAATAGCAGTGCTAAAGAATGTACAAACTACCATATAATTGTTCTTATTTCACATGCTAGTATGGATAAGCTCAAAATCCTCCAAGCTTCAACAGTACGTGAACCAAGAACTTCCAGATGTACAAGCCGGATTCAGAAAAAGCAAAGGATCCAAAGATCAAATTACCAATATTTGTTGGATCATAGAAAAAGCAAGAGAATTCTAGAAAAACATCTACTTTTGCTTCATTGACTACACTAAAGCCTTTGACTGTGTGGATCACATCAAACTGTGGAAAATTCTTAGAGATGGGAATACCAGACCACCTTACCTATCTCCTGAGAAACCCATATGCAGGTCAAGAAGCAACAATGCGATTCGGACATGGAACAACTGATTGGTTCAAAATTGGAAAAGCAGTACATCAAGGCTGTATATTGTCACCCTGCTCATTTAACTTCTATGCAGAGTACATCATGAGAAATGCAGGCCGGATGAATTATAAGCTGGAATCAAGATTGCTGGGATAAATATCAAAATCTCAGGCATGCAGATGATACTACTCTAATGGCAGGATATGAAGAGTAACTAAAGAGCATTTTGATGAGGGTGAAAGAGGAGGGTGAAAAAGCTGGCTTAAAAACATTCAAAAAACTAAGATCATGGCATCCGGTCCCATGACTTCTTGGCAAATAGACAGGGGGAAAAGTGGAAACAGTGGCAGATTTTATTTTCCTGGGCTCCAAAATTACTGCAGATGTTGACTGCAGTCATGAAATCAAAAGACACTTGCTCCTTGGAAGAAAAGCCATGACAAACCTAGACAGCATATTAAAAAGCAGAGACATTACTTTGCCAACAAAGGTCCCTATAGTCAAAGCTATGGTTTTTCCAGTAGGCATGTATGATGTAAGAGTTGGACCATAAAGACTATCGAAGAATTGATGCTTTCAAATTGTGGTGCTGGAGAAGACTCTTGAAAGTTCCATGGACAGCAAGGAGATCAAACCAGTCAAGCCTAAAGGAAATCAACTCTGAATATTCATTGGAAGGACTGATGCTGAAGCTCCAATATTTTGGCTACGTCATATGAAGAGCCAACTCATTGGAAAAGACACTGATGCTGGGAAAGACTGAGAGCAGAAGAGCTCGACAGAGGATGAAATGGTTGAATGGCATCACCAACTCAATGGACATGAGTTTGAGGAAACTCCAAAAGATAACGAAGGACAGGGAAGCCTGCCACGGTGCAATCCATGGGTTTGCAAAAGTCAGACAGGACTTAGTGACTGAACAACAACAACTACAGGCTACAGGTTTATGAAATATGCAAAAGA
Source organism: Neotragus moschatus (assembly GCA_006410615.1). NCBI lineage: Eukaryota > Metazoa > Chordata > Mammalia > Artiodactyla > Bovidae > Neotragus > Neotragus moschatus. The sequence goes on along the minus strand of SJYA01000305.1, from coordinate 808,940 downwards.
AGTGTGTGACATAGTCAGTACCAAATATAGCTGGGGAAGTAAGCCAAACCCACACCAAACAATTAAACTGTTTTAAGACTGGACTGAGCCACGTTCTCCAGACTTTACACATGGGAATGCCGGGTTTTCCTCCAGCACGATGATAGCTCAGAAGGCCCTCTAGCCCTAATATTCTAAGAAGCTTCTCTGATTCAGAAAAGGGGGAAACAGGAAAGATTAAGAAGTCAAGGAGGTGTCTGTGGAGGAGGCAGGACTTTGGTCAAGATCCAAGAAGTTTAGTTCAATGGAGAAAAAGAAATTGTATTTTTGTGACAAATGAGTCAGGGTACAGCACAGACTTGAGCCACGAATATGTTCAGGAGAATGACACAAAGCAGGCCCTTCTATGCTGCTGCTGCTGCTGCTAAGTCGCTTCAGTCGTGTCCGACTCTGTGCGACCCCATAGACGGCAGCCCTGTCCCTAGGATTCTCCAGGCAAGAAAACTGGAGTGGGTTGCCACTGCCTTCTCCAATGCATGAAAGTGAAAAGTGAAAGTGAAGTCACTCAGTCGTGTCCGACTAGTAGCGACCCCAAGGACTACAGCCCACCAGGCTCCTCTGTCCATGGGATTTTCCAGGCAAGAGTACTGGAGTGGGGTGCCACTGCCTTCTCTGAGGCCCTTCTCTAGGCCACAGCATTTCCAAACACGCCCTCTCCCACTCCTCCACTCTCATCCAGCCTCGGCTTAAGGTATAAAGAATCCCAAGTTTAGCTGCCACTGAGCACTGCACTCACATGGAATCAAATGCACTATGTCCAGCCAGTGGGTGCTTAAAAATACTCCCCAGATCTCTTCTCTCCCTATCCTCCACACACCCCTCCCCAGCCCTGCATGCACACATACATCCCACCTTGTTCTAAGCCCTGTAAATAATAGTAGTTGTTTAAACTGTTTCTGTCCATCTGGGAAAGAACACATATAACATGGAGGAGAAAAAAAATGAAGTTTTGGGGATTGTAATTTAACCAAAAAACTGAATTTGAGAATCAAAAACTGTTTAAAATGTTGTTATTGATAAACTGGCTACTACACTGTTAGTCTTTGACCCTATGTTGCCAAACTATGTTTGTAACTTACCAAGTTCATCTAAATATAGAGCACATTTAATACCATGTTTTAAATTTTACCATATTGGTAACTAAGATTTGAGAGTTCCGTGTGTATGCTAGATATATATTATGCCTTGATACTAAATATAAGTGGCTCTGTGACAAAATTCTGAAAATGAATTCAACTTAAGTAAATTAATGTGCCTTCCATCTCAGAGCCTTGAGATTTAAAAGTTGCATGTAATTTTTAAAAGTTAGAATCACAGGGAAATTTATGCTTTTCTTTTTCTTTTCACTACCCTTCCCAGTCACAATTAGCTTTCAACACATTTTTTAAACTTTAGGAAAACAAGATTTACTCTCAGGATGTTTACTTGAATGCCAAGTTGAAAGACATAATCTTGACAGGCATAATGCAGAAAATAAGGGCTGTTATTTTTTTTTTTAACAAGGGCTTTTAATAAGGAGAGGGAATTATTGAGTTTAAATAAAACCTAATTTGCTTGTTGAAGCTGAAACTCCAATACTTTGGCCACCTGATGTGAAGAACTGACTCATCTGAAAAGAACCTGATGCTGGGAAAGATTGAAGGTGGGAAGAGAAGGGGACAGCAAAGGATGAGATGGTTGGATGGCATCACCGACTCAATGGACGTGAGTTTGAGTAGACTCTGGGTGTTGGGGATGAACACAGAGGCCTGGTGTGCTACAGTCCGTGGGGTCACAAAGAGTCAGACATGACTGAGCAACTGAACTGATTTCTACTTTACAGAAGGGGAAAAAAAAAAAAAAAAGCCCTTGACCTCCACTGTACCAGCACAACCACAAAGGCAACTGAGGTCTGAGACTGGGTGCCAGGAAGGCAGCCAGTGTCCCGATGCTTCCTATGGCTGGACCAATGGTACCTGAGGTGGTACCTGTCTTGTTGGCTCCACACACCCTTTTCCTCACCAACACTCTCCCTGAGATTAGCTTTAAGTGATATGAAGATCTCAAGAGTGCCTTTGCAAGTTAAACATAGATTTGGGAACCTGCCCTACACATCTAACATCAAAACTCTTAGCAACTGTTACCCAGTTACCACACTATGCTGCAGTGGTTTAAAATGCACCATATGATCATATTTCTTTAGAGATCACAGTCCCATTGTCCCAAATGAGGACTTTTGGCTACCCTTCCTCCTCCCAGGGATAGAACTGGGCTTGGCCACAGACCACAAAACCCGGGTCTCCTGTGATGGACATGGCCTGCCGGAACATGTTGAGGCCTGTCCCTCTTTCACAGAGTCTGAGTACATTTGGCATGTACGGCTACATTTGGCTTCTTAAATCATGACTGATCAAAACTGTTGAAATGAGGCCACTGAGGGAGGTAGAAAAATTATCTGATAAGTCAGAGGCCTGGTTTTGCTCTGGCCCTAGTGAGCAGGTATAACAAAACTAGGGCAAGACACAAAGCTAACAGAAACCTCGGTTTCCTCCCCACCAAGGGCGGGTTCAAAACAGTCAGCTCCTCAAGAACAAGAAGGGGAAGACCAGATTTTACAAGGGGGAAAAAAAATCCACTGAAGGGTCCAGGTGATGGTAAGCCCACTTTGCCATAGACCATGTTGCTCACAGCAAAGGAACTAGCAGGACCTGTCTGCTTGGAACTGGTCAGAGGATTGGGACAATCAATAGTGTGCAGTTCTCAGCGCTTCTTTAATTTTGAAGACCTACATCTTGGGTACAAAAGAAATTTGGCTAATGATTCATAGCTGGCTTGCATATCAGAATCTCCTGGAGAAGTGGGTCCCACCCCATTGGGCCTGATGAAATAAGTCACAAATGGAAATTCTAGCAAAGGCACTTGAAAAGACTTTCAACTTACATGTAAATACATGTTTCCTCAAGCATATATTTACTGAATCTGATCCTTCACATCAATACCTTAGAAACAGTACACTTTTGACCCCACAGTCCACTTCAAGGAAACCATCCTATAGAAATAACTAGTGAAAAGTGTAAGTGTTAGTCCCTTAGTCGTGTCCCATTTGTGACCCCACGGACTACAGTCCATCAGGTTCCTTCTGTCCATGGAATTTTCCAGACAAGAATACTGGAGTGGGTAGCCATTCCCTTCTCCAGAGAAATAACTAGGTAAACATGCTTACACTTTTTATAGAGAGATGTTCATACCAGTATTCATGATTGTAAAAATTAGAAAGGAAGCAGTATAAAAGCTTAGGAAATGATTAAATAAGCTAAAATACATAAAGCCAAAAAAAGATACAGAAATAGGCACCAGGCACACAAAAAGATGTTAAACATCATTAGTCATCAGAGAAATGCAAATCAAAACCACAGTGAGATACCACTTCAAATACACTAGGGATGGATAAAACAAAACAAAACAAATAGAAAGTGTTGTTGACAAGGTGGAGAAATTGGAACATGGCTGATGGGGGTATGAAGTGGTGTAGCCACTGTGGAAAACAATCTGGAGGTTCCTCAATAAGGTAAACCTAGAATTCCTATATGATCCACAAACTCCACTCCAGGATATATACTCAAAAGAACTGAAAATGGGCTTCCAAACAAAAACTTGTACACAAATGTTCCAAAAGGTGGAAGCAAACCCATGCCCATCAGCTGATTAGCAGAGAGGCAAACTGTAGTACAGTCATAAAGTTGAATATTATTCAACTGTAAAAAAGGAATGACATACAGTGACAGATGCTACCACATGGACGAACCTTGAAAACATTATAAGTGAATAAAGGCAAAGGTCACGAAAAGGTCACATGTTAAAGGATTCAATTTATAGGAAACATCTAGATTAAGCAAATTCATAGCAACAGTATGCAGATTAGTGGCTGCAGATTAGTGAGGAAGAGGGAAGGGGAAGAGACTGCTTGATGGAGATGGAGTTTTCTTTTGGGGCAATGGAAATGATCTGGAACAAGGTTGTGGGGATAGCTGTACAACATCATAAATGCACAAAATGCCACAGAACTGTTCCCTGGTGACCTTGTAGTTAGGTTTCTGGGCTTTCACTGCCATGGGCCTGTTCAGTCCCTAGTTGGGGAAGTGAGATCCCATAAGCCACATGGTGTGGCCTAATGAAATAAATGGTTCAAATGGTAAATTGTATTCATAGTGTGTGTATTTTACCACAACCAAGAAAAATGCACAATACACAAAAAAGGATATTTTCATTATTAAAATTTATCTTTTGAGGTACATTAATAATGAGAGTGGAAAACATGGGAAAAGCAGTCTATGAAAATACTTCTAGTGTGATCCCAGCTTCACAGTATATAAACATGCACAGAAAAATAAGCACTGGAAGGAAACATATAAAAACGTCAAGGAGGGTATTGAGAGATACATTTTCTGTCTTACATTCTTCTGTAATGTCCACATTTTCTAATGTATTATTTTTATTATTAAATATCATTAAATTACTGTTAAATATTACTTTTATAATCATAAAATAAAGAACTTTTGAAAAAGATGAGACAGCTTGACACTCTAAAGTACAGATAGGAAAAGGTAACAGGAGGAATGAAAGGTCTAAAACATGCATGATGTAATGATTTCATTAGTGGGGGCAAGACAAACTTATGGAAGGTTCAAGACTTCAGCAATCTGAAGAACTTACATCCCATCCAAAGCTGGAATTGTGGCTCCAGATCTTTTGAGTTTTCAAGAGATTCTGGAGCGCCAGACTTTCAGCAAAATGCCCTGGTTTTTAAATGTTGGCAACTTAATTCAATATTTTTTCAAATACCCCAAGCCAAACAAAACACATCTGTGGACCGGATGAAGCCCACAGGCGCCAGTCAGCAAACTCCAGTTTATAGGAACAGGAATGTTTAGCCTGGAAAAGAAAACTTTTGAAAGGACACCAGTAGTAACTTCAAGCATCTGAAGAATGGCTATGGGAAGATATGTGAACTTAATCTATAAGTCTCTAGAAGGCAAAATCAGAACTAAAGGCAAAATTCGGAAGCAGAATTAGGCCCAATAGATAAGGAAGGGTTTCTAACATTACAGGAGCTAACAGTAAACAGAGCTCCAAAATGCAGCAAGCTGCACATCCCTGAGGGTTCCAGCAAGGGCTGGAAGTGGGATTCCTGCTATGGGTGAGAAGCTGGACGAGGGTCAAAGGCTCCCAATCAGGGCTGAGCATCAGAAATCTGAAAAAAAAAAAAATACAGATTCCTGGACCCCTTTCCAGAACCATGAGGTGAGGCCCAGGACTGTGTATTTTTTTTAAAGTGTCTCAGCTACCTACAGATGATTTAGAACCACCGCCATGAACCTGACTTTGATGCAGGAATTCTATGACTTTAATCCATGGCTTGACCTAGCTGGCAAGGAGGGCGAGGAGGGATGAAAGGAAGAAAGAACAACTTACTGGAGCTCATTAGGGTGCAGGGTCTGTGCTAAATGCTTTCTTATGTCATCTCACGGGATTTTCACAATTGCTGGACTTCAAAAGCCACGATGTCCTCCATTCCATTTCCCAGAGAGAGAAACTGAGGCTAGGGGCGTTTGAGTATGACCCAAGTTAACTGCCAGATACTGGGAAGATTCTTCCGGCTCTGAATCACATGCTGGTCCAAAGCCCTCTTCCACCAGCTCAACTAACATCTCTCAAATGCCCCTGAGGAGCCAGGCAATGTGCCAGGCAGAGGAGATTCAGTAGTGATTAAGACACAGTCCCCATTTGGAATCTAGTGAGGCAGAAAAGTAATTACATCACAGTGAGAACTAGGGAGTCACACAGGAGGGGCACCCAACTCAGCCCTTAGTTATCAGGGAAGGCTTCTAGGAGGAGGTAACATCAAACCCAGGGTCCTACGGTGAAAAGAAAAAAGGAAGTCCAGGCTGAGGCTGCAATACCTTCAGAGGCACAGAGGCTAGGGGGAGCCTAGCAGGCATGGGGAAATGCAAGCAGTTCAGAGTGGCCAGAACAAGGGATGCAAGGAGGGGAGAAGCAGGATGTGGGACTGAACAAGTGGGCAGGGTAGAGCCCCAAGCACTCATCTGCCATGCTAAGACCTTATCATTTATCATCAGGGAAACAGAAAGGGTTTAGGTTTAACGCAAAGGCGTGATGTATTCAGAATCACATCTTACAAAGATCAGACTGCTGAGGTGTGGAAACGGACTGGCAGGGGTGCACTGACCAGAAGCAAAGGGACCACATGGAGGGCTATGGTAGTAATTTCAGCTGAGGGGGTGGTTATCCTCACCAAGATGATGGCAGAGCAGATGCTACGAAGCAGAGAGATGATTTGTGCCCCTTCCTCCCTGCCTCCCTCCCTCCCTCCTTTCCCTCTTTCTCTCTGTAAATAATGTTATAGAGCCCTGGCTATGTACTGGCCACTCTGCCAGACCTAGACATACAAGAATACACAAAAACAAACATAGTCTTGCTGTCATGCAGTTCACTTTCCGCTGGGCAGAGGATGTTTGCAGAAGTATTTTTAAAAGTATTAAATAATATACCAAAAGTATACTGATTGATTATGCTATCAATAATTATATCATAGTTAAAGGACATTAGGGGGCTGGCTCCTCCCTCCTCCATCAATTCCAAAAGAATCATTAAGAATAAGAGTCCTGTATGATAAATCTGAAAAACTATATCCACAGTAGCCCTGTATTCTTCAGCATTATGTTTATAATATTCATATGTGAGGATATAAAGCAGACTGCCTACTCTTGGTATACTTCATTTATGCAAAGTAAAAAGAGTTTACCTCCATTTTAATATATTTTTCCTTAAACAGAAGTGATTGGCTTTAAAAATGGGTATGGCATGTTTAAATTGATAAATTAGAAGAATTATTAATAATTTACTAAATGTGGTCTCATACTAAATAAAAACCCTTCTTGCTGTATTCAGGATAGATGCCAGGTGGTGTGGGACAAGTCTGGACTTACCCCAAAACAGACCACAGAACAAGCAGCCAGAGAGTCACAACTTTGTTGAGGGGTTGTGGGTTCTGAAGGGTCTCCCTGCTCAGGGCCTTGCAGGTCTGAAAGGGACCCTCAGTGCTCTGACCCACTGTCTCCAGAAGTCTGCACATTCCAGGTCCTGAATAACTCCCTTCAGCCTCCGTGCTGGGTCACCCATGAAACCAGGATGTTCCTATTATACCAGAGAGTCCTTGTGGTTTCAGTCACAGCCACGACATTCTTCTCATTCCTTTACTTGATTCCAGTGTAAGAATGACCCTTCATTAAACAGCTGTCCTTGTGATGACACATTAAGCGGCTTCTCTTTTAGAGGTGATTTTAGTTTCTCTTTGACTTCTCAGATGTCTCCACCGATCTTTTATCATCCTAGCATCTCAACGGCAAGCAAGAAAAACAGTACCTTAACAAACAAATGTGTTCTTTCCCCTTTCCTTTTTTTAAACACCAACTCAAGTAGTTTGCACTGAAATCAAGTCACTGAGGAAGCCCTCTTGTAATTTCTTCTTTCACCATGATGATCTTTTGTAGCTGTGTTGTACACTTTTCCTTGGTCCACCAGCCAAGGGAGGCATATTACTATTGGTTTGTAGTACTGAGTCAAGACCTGCTTTCCCAGGAATGTTACAGAAAGAAAGAACTCATGTCCCAAATGGTTCAATAATCCTAATCTTTGCATTTGGCCAATTAGAGAAAAATAGAAATGAAGACAAGATATAAATTCCCTGAGTACTTATGGGCCAGCCTCCAAAGAGAATGTTTATAAAAAATATTTCAGGTTCCTAAAAGTAAAATTTGAAGTCCTCCTCCCCCTTTTATACAATAAGGAAAGAAGATGAGGAGATGCCAAATGGTGATGGGAGCTTTTGTTGCTATTTGGGTTATGGTTGTACAGTAGTCTTGAATAGTGATGAATGTAAAATAAAAAAATTGCTTCCCTCAAACTTTCTAAATATATTTTACTCTGGATGTTCAAAGAGATGCTCAAGATTTGTTAAACATTTTAGATATTTTCTACATAACTCCATGGAAGAGCCTCAGAAGCAAGGTGTGACATAAACCTGCCTTCAGGTGCCCTAGTGGAGAACACTTGATATCAATAACCACCCCACACACACATCAACAATGCAGAACCAAATGGAGGTCGGAGGGAGCTGGCCAGTTTCCCCTAAATTCACTGAAAAATTTATCTGCGTATCTAACCCCAACTCTCCTCCCACACTGGGGAAGAACAGAGGGTAAACAACAGTTGAGCAAAGAGCTGGTAGCCCTTCAGCCTTCAACATCTGAAGACTAGTTCAGTTTCCCAGCGGGAGAGGTGAGCAGGCAAAGCTAAATCATGCCACACACCGTGCGCCTATTTTTCGAGAATGGCTTTCATTTTAGTGCTTTCAAATGGGTTCTAATGGTAACCTTGGAGAAGAATAACCCGAAACCCCATGTAAATGACCCATTTTCTCCAGGATGTTTTTCAGCTTCTCTCAGAACATAGTGTGATTCATCCCTTAGGCTATCTGGAAAATAGGCATTTAGAATAAAGGCAAAGTGGATACAATAGCCAGGACTAGTAGAGACAGCTCTCTGGTTTGCTTTGTGCTGTTCAAGTGATTCATGAATGCAATTCATTCTCTTGCCTACAGTTCACGTGCTCATAGTTCTTTAAAGATGAAAAGGCAAGACGTTCTGAGTAGTCCTCTGAGTAGACCAAATCCTGATGCTGTTTAGGCACTCCAGAATTCAAAACCCTGACTTTATAAGAATTCCTAATCATTCATGTGAATGGACCCCAAGAAAAGGGTAATTATGAAATCTATAGAAAATGAGCTTAGTTGGCATCATGCTTTGGCCCTGCTAAATCACTGACCAGAGTAAACCTGGCCTGAAAACCTTCTTTGATACCCCGACTGCTCTCAAGGGGGAGAGCAAATGAAGAGAGAAGTGATGAAGTGACTAAAGGCTAAAGGGTTGGAGAAAGGCATGACAAACAACGTAGTCAGCACTGCACTTCTCTTCCTGTACCTGCGTAGACATCACTAAGCAAGCATGACATGTTTTTCAATCTCAAACAGACCTTCAGAAACTTTTTCAACAACTGAAGTACTCCAGGCAAAGACTAGCAATCAAGAACAGTTGATCCATTTGCCACTCTGATTTAAGAGAAAGCTAGATAATCCAGTGGATACAGACAAAGATGGAAAGTTCTTTTATTTTAAATTTTTTTATTTTTTATTTTTTTCCATCTCAGGTGTATATGAGTTCCCAATCTTGACCGCCCACCCCGCCCCGGAAAGTTCCTTTACTTAACTATTTTATTTTCCTCTAAGAACTGGAATACTTTCTAGAAATCACCTTGAAAAGCTAGAAAGAGTTAAGCACTAAATGTTGCTTCTGATTTTACAAAGATGAACAGACAAGTAAGTTGCCTCAGCACACAGCCCAAGATGCCTAGGAAGCAGGAGAACAAAGAATCAGAGCAAGAATTTCAGTTCAAGAGGGAGTGAAAACAGGGCTGCAGCTACAAGGAGAGGGCTGCTGGGGAGAGAGGGCACTTTGGGGCCTCACCTGGGGGACCATGGGCAAAGCAGGAAGCTGCTCTGAAACCATGGGAACCTGTGCCTACTACCAGAAAGACTTCTCTTAGTTACAGAAATTCCCTTAAGTTAAAAGTTTCCCCTTTAGGCTGAAATCACCTCTGAGTTAGAAGGTTATCACTTAGTCACATCTTATGGAGAATTAGTTTTTCTTTTTTTCTCTCTGACTCCTGAACAAAGACAGCAGCAAAGGCAGGATAGGTGTTTCCAACAGACAAGGAAAGAAAGTAAACGGGATTTGGAGCCTCCTGAGAAGGGCTGCCCTGGATTGAACACTGGGCTTGGGGACTGGAGAACACCCGTGAGGGGCATTTTTTGATGAGTTACTACATGCCACGCACTTTTGCTTCCTCTTTACCACCACCAGTGAGTTATTACTAATCCCGTCCTTTTACAGATGAAGCAAATGAGGCTCTGAAATTTAAAGTAACCTGATCAACAATAGAAAGGTAGTGAAGGACTAAGGCAGGACCCAGTTTGGATCTGTGCGGTCCCAACACTGGTGCCCTCCTCACTACGCTGAGCTGCCTCCTTTGGAAAGGCATCAGAGACACACTTGGCACCCTCGGAAATGTTCCTTATGGCTGATGCCTATCTTACTGCATTGCCCTCCTCCATAGATTAAGAAGGGAGCAAATTCTCCTCTTAGAAGCTAGGTCTTAAAAGAGGACGGCCCCACCTGTTGGAACATCTTAACTTGGAGAGATTAGGGTGCTGGGGCTAGGCGGACTAAAATGTCACGTATCGGCTTCCTTTGACTCAGATGTCATTCTTCCTGCAGGGAGAGATGCAGCTTCAAAGGAGGTCAGAAACAGAAGCCGAGCGTGGCCTCAGCTCTGCGAAGAGAAGAGTGAAACGTGTGAGGGACAAATGTCCTCCTGCGGCCTCTAATGCAGCAGAAAGCACCCAGGGTGGAACCTGCTTGGGTCTGTGTTGTAGCCTATGAGCTAATCCTGAACTGCTCCCTCCGTGGGTTCACCTAGGGCTCCAGACACTCCAATACATTCTGGAGGCTCCACCATGCACCTGTATGCCAAAACAGGATGTCAGGCCAGGGGGATGCTGGTCCCTTCACGAAGGGAGGCCTACGTCACCCACCCTGATACCATGAAGCAGGCCACAACCATTTCCGCCACTCTTCACATTTCTCATTACTTGACTATTCACCCCCTAGGATTCTGACGGACCACAGGTTCTGCCCTTTGAGCAGGCGCAAGGAAACGCAGGATTAATGCCCACCATGCTTGTGGCCCGGGCAGGCACACACAAGGGGTGACAAGTGGCACAGAGTGCCTCCAGGGTGACCAATAACACAGGGGGGCGGGGCTACTAGCGGGAGCAAGGCCAGCGAGAAAGGCAAGCAACATGCACTGCGCCCTTCCTTCCTCTCAGACAGCCGTACCGAGGAGCCAGAGTTCAACCAGGCCTGTTCCAATCCTTCCTCCGAAGTCCGTGTAACAGCAGACAAGATTGAAGGTATCCCTCTGGGTGGCTGCCTCAAAGATAATTTCACTTACACCTCCTACAAATTTTGCATTCTATGCCTTATGATACCGACATTAGTTTCACTGTAAAAGAATAATATTTTTAGGTGAATGACAAAAAAATTAACTGCTTGGGAAGATAAATCACATCAATCCTTTGGATTGTGTGGATGCTGGCATATTTGAGGCATCCATCCTGGCATCCATATCGAGGAACACAATTTTGGACCAAGTCAGGACCACACTGTCCTGCTGCCCCACCCCACCCACAAGATTCTCCCTGTTTACCAACTTTGGAGAGTCGAGGTGTTAAGTAAGAAAGGCAGAAGGTTATAAACCATGATCCAGACAAGAGGGATAGTGAGAGACAGCAAGCAGATGACAGAGCACAAGGAAGCCCCACAAAAGGTGAACTGTCAAGGCCAAGAGAGCCAAAGGAACACACACAACGGGGACCCAACACTTTGCCCTCTTCTCCAGATTTGCAACCATCACTCTAATGATGAAGGACTGGGAATCATAAGTCAATTCTCATGCACAGGAATGCACTTTGTTGAGTCTGTCTGTCTGCCATACACATAGACACACTGCCATCACTTTGGGAGAAGCACAGGAGGTATTACGGGCATGCAGACCCTGAGACTGGAGAAGCTGGAACGAGGGGGTGCTGGCGCCAGTGGATGCAGAAGATACCACACATCAGGGAGCACTTGAGCTGAGTCTGAAACCAGGCAGGTGGCGATGCAGTGAGAGCACACTGGCATCAGACGAGAAGGTCAACTGGCCTCTGAGGTCGGTTATCATAAGCCGGTAGCCCTGTGAGCGTGGACAGCAGATAGCTCTCAGAGAAACTATTTTCATCATACAGTCTCAAATCAAGAACCCCAAAAGAGCATTTTCTGCACCACATACTTAAGTCCTTATAGGTGTGATGATCTAATCAACTTCGTGTTGCCTAGGCAAAGGCACATCTTCAAAGTCTAACCAAGACCATAAGTTCCAGAAGAGCAGAGATGGTCACCACTGTGTCCCTAGCTCCGAGCACAGGGTAGGCTCTAGATAAACCTCTGTTCATTGAATGCAGAGAAAGGAAAGTTACTGCATTTATTATAGAATAATTTCAGAATAACACATTCCTTTGTTCCACCTCTTCTACTCTGCTTCACAGTGTGTGTTAACCAATAAGATCACTGGAGGGTCTCACAGAAGAACTTCTCCACGGGTAAAAATTTGGCATCATGGCAACTGCTGTCACGTCACACATGCTTTCTCTCAAAAGAATTCAGTAACACCTACGTGAGGGAGGCAGACATATACACACGAGCCAGCCAACCCACCGACGACCTCACGCTCCAGGGTGAGGGAGAGAGGAGAAGGCAGCATCCCTCCTCAGCTCCCTCCGTCTCAGCCCAGTGAGCTCGCCCCAGGGTGCACATCTCAGACCTGAGTGGGACTCTTGTGTTTAAGGAAACATTTTTCACACAAGTCAGCCCCTATACACCCGCCAACTGCCTGTCTGCTGTTCGAAGAAAGTGCAATGTGTTCCAACTCTGCAGGCAAAACAGGCTGTGTTGGCCTCAATGACAGACAGAGCATGGGCCTCCAATGTGGGGCTTTCCAAAGAGACTCTCGAAGTTGATTTTTGACTCAATGTGACTTCTGCCTCATGTACACATTTACAAATCTAGTCACTTGGTAAGCCCACCACCCACAACAAGAGTAGGCTGAATAAGGAGTACCTTCCAAGGAGAGGACTAGACCATCTTCTTCCAAAGTGGTCTACAAAAGAAGTGGTGGTAATGTAGAAAATACTATTTCTGGCATGGATTGCAATTCAGTACATGTTCTTCCAACCATCTTTCTGGTTTTTCAAAAATGAACCAAAATGATATCTGCATGGTGACTATTATACAGCAAGACTGCTTGGAATTTTTCTGCATTTCTTCTAATTGATTTCAGCACATGCTACTTCAAGACTTCTATTAAATATATTAAACATATTTAACCTTAGCTAAAATAAATCTGGCTAATTAAATGATATAATGAACAGCTCATTAGCAGAGCACTGGTAAATATTTCTCTACTCCGGCTAAGCAAGGCTTATTATACACTTGAGCACTATGTGATCTTATCATACCACAATTACCAGCCTTATATGCTAAGCCAAAGCATAAAAAATCTGTAATTGAACAAAGAATGGAACTGGACCTGTCCATTTCTAAGCTTTTGGTGACTGGTTCACATGATCTTTTAATGGCCAGTTTAAACTAACTCTAAGTTTTCATAAACAAAACAATTCCAACACTTTTAATGATCTGTTTCATCAGACTTTCTGAGTTAACAACCTTAGAAATCTTTCATCTCTTGTTAGAAAGATACATATCTCAACCACAGCCACTTTAAGAGATTAAATGTTTGTATCTTTGGGAGCATAAAATCTTTTCTAAAACATATTTTAGATTTCTTTATGCCATTTATTTTAGGATCACTTTAAAGCAATCCAATCACTTTAAGGAATAGAGAATCATAGAATAAGATGGAGGTTGCAGCTGAAGGGTACATTTGAATGAGCTACACATATCTTAACATCCTTTATTCCTGTAATTCTCGTGGGAAATTGTCATAAGAAAACAATCAGGGATGACCACAAAGATTTATGTTCAAGATATTTATTGGGGTGCTATTTATTATAAAAAAATAATTGGAATCTTAATAATCTGCGTGTAATAAAATAGGCACACATCCAAATAGTAGAATATTATATACCCATCAAAAATAACATTTCAATATATATGGCTGAGTCCCCTCGCTGTTCATCTGAAACTACCACAACACTGTTAACTAGCTATACCCCAAAACAAAAAGTTTTAAAAAATAATATTTCAAAGAATTTTTAAAGACTTGAAGAAATATTTGTTATATAAGATTGCTGCTGCTATGGAGAAAAAAAGTAAACAAAACCATATCCGAGGCCTAGTAAACAGCATACATGCAAAAATAATTTTGTCACACCAAGTAACACATACAATGAGCTAGCAAGCAAACCTGTATTTTAAAGCACATATACACAAATAAGCATAAATAAAACAGAAAAATATCAAGAAGCCAGTAGTATTTCTCTTGGTGATTAGATTACAAACGAATTATTTTCTCCTTTTTTCTTTTTCTCATGTGTATATTCTAAATTTACAGTTAATAGTCATGACTGATATAGTTGGGAGAAAAAGGAAACATTTTAAAAACTAAACTGAAAACAGATGTCTAAATGAAATTACAAGTCAGAAAGAGAAAAACAAATATTAATGCATATATGTAGAGTCTAGAAAATGGTACAGATGATCTTATTTGCAAAGCAGAGACAGAGACACAGACATAGAGAAGAAATATACAGATAAGAGGGGAAACGGGATGGGAGGAAGTAGGAGATTGGGATTGACACATATACACTATTGGTACTATATGCAAAATAGATAACTAATGAGAGCATACTGTATAGTACAGGGACCTCTACGCACTGTGAAGACCTGAATGGAAATGAAGTTCAAAAGGGAAGGGAAATACATATACACATGGCTGATTCATTTTGCTGTACAGCAGAAACACAACATTGTAAAGCAGCTATTCTAAAATAAAAATCCATTTTTTTTAATAAATGAAACTACTTTTTAAATGAAATTTTTGAAGAGTAACTAGAACACAGAAGCCCACTGACACTGACAGGTACAGTAGAAGCAAAGTCTCAGACCAGAGATAAGGGCNTCCTTTGTTCCACCTCTTCTACTCTGCTTCACAGTGTGTGTTAACCAATAAGATCACTGGAGGGTCTCACAGAAGAACTTCTCCACGGGTAAAAATTTGGCATCATGGCAACTGCTGTCACGTCACACATGCTTTCTCTCAAAAGAATTCAGTAACACCTACGTGAGGGAGGCAGACATATACACACGAGCCAGCCAACCCACCGACGACCTCACGCTCCAGGGTGAGGGAGAGAGGAGAAGGCAGCATCCCTCCTCAGCTCCCTCCGTCTCAGCCCAGTGAGCTCGCCCCAGGGTGCACATCTCAGACCTGAGTGGGACTCTTGTGTTTAAGGAAACATTTTTCACACAAGTCAGCCCCTATACACCCGCCAACTGCCTGTCTGCTGTTCGAAGAAAGTGCAATGTGTTCCAACTCTGCAGGCAAAACAGGCTGTGTTGGCCTCAATGACAGACAGAGCATGGGCCTCCAATGTGGGGCTTTCCAAAGAGACTCTCGAAGTTGATTTTTGACTCAATGTGACTTCTGCCTCATGTACACATTTACAAATCTAGTCACTTGGTAAGCCCACCACCCACAACAAGAGTAGGCTGAATAAGGAGTACCTTCCAAGGAGAGGACTAGACCATCTTCTTCCAAAGTGGTCTACAAAAGAAGTGGTGGTAATGTAGAAAATACTATTTCTGGCATGGATTGCAATTCAGTACATGTTCTTCCAACCATCTTTCTGGTTTTTCAAAAATGAACCAAAATGATATCTGCATGGTGACTATTATACAGCAAGACTGCTTGGAATTTTTCTGCATTTCTTCTAATTGATTTCAGCACATGCTACTTCAAGACTTCTATTAAATATATTAAACATATTTAACCTTAGCTAAAATAAATCTGGCTAATTAAATGATATAATGAACAGCTCATTAGCAGAGCACTGGTAAATATTTCTCTACTCCGGCTAAGCAAGGCTTATTATACACTTGAGCACTATGTGATCTTATCATACCACAATTACCAGCCTTATATGCTAAGCCAAAGCATAAAAAATCTGTAATTGAACAAAGAATGGAACTGGACCTGTCCATTTCTAAGCTTTTGGTGACTGGTTCACATGATCTTTTAATGGCCAGTTTAAACTAACTCTAAGTTTTCATAAACAAAACAATTCCAACACTTTTAATGATCTGTTTCATCAGACTTTCTGAGTTAACAACCTTAGAAATCTTTCATCTCTTGTTAGAAAGATACATATCTCAACCACAGCCACTTTAAGAGATTAAATGTTTGTATCTTTGGGAGCATAAAATCTTTTCTAAAACATATTTTAGATTTCTTTATGCCATTTATTTTAGGATCACTTTAAAGCAATCCAATCACTTTAAGGAATAGAGAATCATAGAATAAGATGGAGGTTGCAGCTGAAGAGTACATTTGAATGAGCTACACATATCTTAACATCCTTTATTCCTGTAATTCTCGTGGGAAATTGTCATAAGAAAACAATCAGGGATGACCACAAAGATTTATGTTCAAGATATTTATTGGGGTGCTATTTATTATAAAAAAATAATTGGAATCTTAATAATCTGCGTGTAATAAAATAGGCACACATCCAAATAGTAGAATATTATATACCCATCAAAAATAACATTTCAATATATATGGCTGAGTCCCCTCGCTGTTCATCTGAAACTACCACAACACTGTTAACTAGCTATACCCCAAAACAAAAAGTTTTAAAAAATAATATTTCAAAGAATTTTTAAAGACTTGAAGAAATATTTGTTATATAAGATTGCTGCTGCTACGGAGAAAAAAAGTAAACAAAACCATATCCGAGGCCTAGTAAACAGCATACATGCAAAAATAATTTTGTCACACCAAGTAACACATACAATGAGCTAGCAAGCAAACCTGTATTTTAAAGCACATATACACAAATAAGCATAAATAAAACAGAAAAATATCAAGAAGCCAGTAGTATTTCTCTTGGTGATTAGATTACAAACGAATTATTTTCTCCTTTTTTCTTTTTCTCATGTGTATATTCTAAATTTACAGTTAATAGTCATGACTGATATAGTTGGGAGAAAAAGGAAACATTTTAAAAACTAAACTGAAAACAGATGTCTAAATGAAATTACAAGTCAGAAAGAGAAAAACAAATATTAATGCATATATGTAGAGTCTAGAAAATGGTACAGATGATCTTATTTGCAAAGCAGAGACAGAGACACAGACATAGAGAAGAAATATACAGATAAGAGGGGAAACGGGATGGGAGGAAGTAGGAGATTGGGATTGACACATATACACTATTGGTACTATATGCAAAATAGATAACTAATGAGAGCATACTGTATAGTACAGGGACCTCTACGCACTGTGAAGACCTGAATGGAAATGAAGTTCAAAAGGGAAGGGAAATACATATACACATGGCTGATTCATTTTGCTGTACAGCAGAAACACAACATTGTAAAGCAGCTATTCTAAAATAAAAATCCATTTTTTTAAATAAATGAAATTACTTTTTAAATGAAATTTTTGAAGAGTAACTAGAACACAGAAGCCCACTGACACTGACAGGTACAGTAGAAGCAAAGTCTCAGACCAGAGATAAGGGCTGCTTCTCCCCAGATGGGTGCTCCAGTTAGTCCATGCCAGAATTCAGGGACTGGAAGAACCCACTAGATAGCCAGTGGGAATTTGCTGCGTGACACAGGGAGCTCAACCCAGTGCTCTCTAGAGGGGTGGGACAAGGTGAGAGATGGGAGGGCGTTTCAAGAGGGAGGGGACACATGTATACCTGCGGGCTGATTCATGTTGATGTATGGCAGAAACCAATACAATATTGTAAAGCAATAATCCTCCAATAAAGTAACAATTTTTTTAAAAAGCAAGTTGACATGTCATCATTCGTTTTATATCAGAGCTTTCAATGTTGAGGTAATATATTAAATCTAAGCAAATCAAGGCAGCTTATTTCACCCTGTTTACTGAAAACCACTAAGAAGTAAATTTGTTGTTGTTCCGTCGCTGAGTCATGTCCGATTCTTTGAGACCTCATCGACTGCAGCAGGCCAGGCTCCTCGGTCCTCTACTGTTTCCTGGAGTTTGCTCAAGCTCATGTCCATTGAGTCACCGAAGCCATCCAAGCATCTCATCCTCTGCCTCTCTCTCCTGCTTTTGACTTCAATCTTTGCCAGTATCAGGGTCTTTTCCGATGAGTCAGCTCTCCTCACTAGGTAGCCAGAGTACTGGAGCTTCAGCAACAGTCCTTCCAAAGAATATTCAGGGTTGAAGTAAACAGCCAGCTCCAAATTTTCAGCTGGAGCTTTTTCTCATTTTTGAGAAAGAGAAAGCCATTCTGATTGGCATTGGCTGGACTATAGAAACCCCGGTTTGGGGCAACATGAGGGTCTCTTGGTGCAGGGGTTAAACCAGTACCTCAGTTTAACAGTCGAAATGGGGAAGTGGGAGGCAGTGAATCTGTAGTTTCCAATTTAATCCACGCCTAAACCCACAGATTAGAGGACATCTCCCCAGATAAATTTGATGGCCTCAAATGGTTTCAATTAAGTGAAGCAAAACATTTCTATGTATTTTTAATGAAGAAGAAACACATTCTTGGTTGACCAAGTATATGGAAAAAAAAATATATGGTACTTTAAAAGACACATATTAAGCTCTGTGACTAAGCATGCATTTAATTAAAGTATTAATAAATGTCTCAACATAAATCCCACTGGCACAGGGGGTATACAGTTTTAGAAATCTACCAACAGTTAGGTCTTTGGTCCTAATTTGTGGCAACAAACAGAGATCCTAACAGCCAAGACATATTGGAGGTCTTTAAAAGCTTTAAGCTCTTGTGTCAGGATCCACGGGGCTGCTTCCTCTGCATTCTCGTCTCAGTTTGTATTCAAGTTCTCAACCTTGATTAATAGCAGCACCTGTCGGTTCTCTGTCAAGCAGCTAGGTCATAGAGGAAAACACACAGAGAGTCACGCAGACCTGTATTCAAGGATTTGCTCTGCCCCTTGCCACCTCTGGAACTTTGCCTCTGGGCGCCTGTTGTCTTATTTGTAAAACCAAAAGGAGATCACCTGGCTCTTCTGGCTATAATTCATGTGGAGGTACAGAGAACAAAGCCACCATTCAAAATAAAGCGTGTCTGGTACGGTTTTCAAAAATTATTGTCTTGATCTCTAAGTAATCTGCAAGAATGGTACTTCTACTCAACAGAGAAGATGAGCTGATGCTTTGCCCTAAAAGTCTCTCCGCTGGAGAGAACCACAATATTTCCTTGGCTTATCCTGTAAGTGACCCAACAAATTTCTTTGGCATACCCACTGTGAACTATTCAACACCCTCCAAAGCTCAGTGTCACTGCAGGGAAAATCTGGAAGCTTTTTCAGTCTGTCCTGCCTCCCTCCATTCTAAGAACTGGTCCCCCCAAAATCCCTGTGATTCCAATGAAATTATTCAAAAAACACTTCCCTCAGCTGTCCTCATCACCAAGGCAGGAACGTGACGCAGGTCAACCAGTCAGAGTTCTTTTTTTTTAATTTATTTAGTTAGTTAGTTTTTACTTAACAATACTGTATTGGTTTTGCCATACGTTGACATGAATCTGCCACAGGTGTACATGAGTTCCCAACCCTGAACCCCCCTCCCACCACCCTCCCCATATCATCTCTCTGGGTCAGAAATTGATTTGGATCCTGAGAGGACAGCAAGGGTGATTTCGCTCCAAGACAGTGAGTAAAGGCATGTTTCACTGTCTTCCTCCTGCGCTTCTCTAACTGCAAGAGAGTAGCGTTTTCATTCAACACAACATCAATCCACACAAAACTATCTTTTCTCGNTCTGGGTCAGAAATTGATTTGGATTCTGAGAGGACAGCAAGGGTGATTTCGCTCCAAGACAGTGAGTAAAGGCATGTTTCACTGTCTTCCTCCTGCGCTTCTCTAACTGCAAGAGAGTAGCGTTTTCATTCAACACAACATCAATCCACACAAAACTATCTTTTCTCGCCTTTTTCTGCCATCACAAGCATAAGCTTCCAGGAAACACTATCTTACTACCCTGAAATAGCATGAAATCTAAGGCAGCAGTGGTTGGGGTAAGCAAGTACATTGACAGAAAAACAACCAACCAAAATATTACTCTTTTAACAACAACAACAACAAAGACACAACCACTATCACAAATAAAAAGGCAGAACTGGCTGATTCGAAGCAGAATCACCAGCAGACGGGAGGCATCTAAGATAAAGGAGTTATGACCATTTTCTCATCACTGTTTGCCAAGTGAGCCTGGCTTTGCTGTTGAATAGAGATCATTTCCTTTCCACCTTTTTTTTCATGTCCCAATTATCTCCCACATTACTCGGTTATCTAGATAATCACAATTACCTATTTCCTGACTGATTCATACACTTTTCAGTTAAAACCCATAGAGAAGCAAAACAAACAAACAAAGGAAAATTCAGGGCCTCAGATATAATTTCCACCAGGACTTCATTCAAAGGCTGTGAAATCAACCAGAAACTCAGATTTTCTCTAAGTTTGAATGACTCCCCAGAAAGATTTCAATAGGGGAACACGTTAGTGTTCTTTAATATAGAAAAACGTTAGTGTCACCCCAACCTACCAAAATTCAAGTGATTCAGTCACAGAAAGACTGATACTTGCTTGAATGACATAACAGACTCTCCTGCAAGGAAGCAGCAAAAATAGCATATTTTTGCTGTATCTCAAAGATACTTGAAATTGTTGTGTAAAACAATTGAGAAATTAAGCAACAGGAAAATAGCCAGATAACAAGTCCAGAAGAGCCTATTCTGCACTTTAGGACAGAGCAATAATGGTTCTGAGTCACTTACCTGCTCCTCCTCAAGAAGTACCCTTAAGATTTTCATCTTTGAGGTAATAAACACACGATAGGGTTATTTAACAACTGTGGGGTACAGTTTTCTCATCTGTTAAATGAGTGGGTTGGAGGGCTTGTTTTGGGGGGAGTTTGTTTTTGTTTTAGCTTATTTCCAGATCTAAAAAGTCTACAGTTCAGAACACAACTCCCAAAGAGTTTCCAGAAAAACATTTGAGTAATTGGCCCCAAAGGAAACAATATTTAGCAACAAAGCCCCAAAGCCCTCCACTCTGTGACTAAAATATTTTCCCTATTTCCTATGGATGGATAAAATAAGATTGTCAATAGCATGAAGGCTGAGGTTATAAGTAAGAAAATGTATAGGCAGAACTAAAATACTGGGAAAAATAGGAAAGAACTTCCTGACCTTGAGATCAAAAAACCAGAACAGGATGGATTCTTATTTGCTTGGGAAATCCTGTAATACTGAGGCCTGAGATTATTCTATGAGAAGCTCTGGACCTGGCCTGATCCCCCCGAGTTGTCCCATCTCGGTATCAGGGGCTAGCACTTTATACTCCATATTAAACAGTCATTATAACCAGACTACCTCCAGGGAGGATGTGATTTTGATGAAGCAAGTCTCTTGGGCTGAATATATTTTTCAGAGAGGAACATATTGGAGAGCCTTCAGTCATGAATGGAGCCAAACTTCAGCCTCTGTACAAGCCTACCATACTGAATCCCAGAGACAAGAGTTCAGGGTGAATTAGAAACACTAGAACCACCTGGGAAGCCCAGAAAAGAACAGCTTTATACCTCTGCCAGGCAAAAGGGGGCCACAGCAGGCTAAGGCCCCAAGAATGCGTGCCCCACCCCCTGGCCACCTTTCTTGAACTCAGCTATGCCATGCTCCTTCACTCTGCACACGTGGTACAGGGCATGCGAGAGCCAAAACGGACTATTTCCCTGTATTTTCCCACCTCCCCACCTTTGCTCAAGCTGATCACTCTACTTTGAGAACTTTGCTTTTAACTGCTCCCAAGGCAACACCCACAGTTTAATAGCCAGCTGGGACCCATTCCACAGTGCACTCCCACCTCCCACAGATCTCTCTCACATATTGAAGGAAACTTGCACTTCTGAAGCTTAAAACAGAACTGATGAGAAGCTAAACATTTGATGTCCAAAGGACAGAAGGGGAAAGAAAGTTTCCTGAAGCCCCTTCAGACTCCCCAGCATAGGGGGACCCACAAATTCACTTTTCTAAAATGTACGGTTCCATGGCATCAAGTACATCTACACTGTTGAACAATCACCACCATCATCCATCTCCACAACATGACATTTTTGCTGAAACTAATTTGAGAGGGATTTCTGTCTCTTTCATCCAACAAAATCCTGACAAAGAAAGGCATAGTACAGACTGCGAGATACAAGAAATCCATAAAGGATATGAGTTATGTTTTCAAAACAGTGAATAAAACAAAATTCTCTGGCACTGTGAAATCAGAGGAGACCTTGATGACTCTTGAGAATAACAAGAGTCTGGAAAGACCAGAAGATAATTAACCAAATAGATCATATAGTGTAAGTCACTTTAAAAAAAAAAAGGATTGTTTTTCTATTTGGAATAGAAGAAAGCATAAACACAAAAAGGAAGCTTGCATTTCATCTCCCAAGGGAAGACATTTTGCAGAGGAAATCAGAATCAGGCCAAACAGGCAAATATCCTAAGGCAGGGGAAAGCCTTAGAGAATATGGAGAAAAGGAAGGAAAGAGTGAAAGCTTGGCACAAAAGATTCCCTTCATTTTAACAAACTTTAGAAAGCTGTNCATCTCCCAAGGGAAGACATTCTGCAGAGGAAATCAGAATCAGGCCAAACAGGCAAATATCCTAAGGCAGGGGAAAGCCTTAGAGAATATGGAGAAAAGGAAGGAAAGAGTGAAAGCTTGGCACAAAAGATTCCCTTCATTATAACAAACTTTAGAAAGCTGTCCGCCTTATTTATCCTACACAAATAATTTATTAAAAGTGTAACAGAGGAATATTCCTGGAGCACTTTTCTTCATATCAGCAGAAAAGTCTGTGCTGTATAAGTTACTTTGAAATCAATCTAGGAAACTTAAGTGAAAGTATATCATATTTTTAAATGTAGAAAGGAAAGAATCATTTTTTGGGGGGGCGGGGGCGGAGACAGGCCTTAGTTCCCTCGCAGCTTTTATTTCTTCTCCTTTGCCATAAATTTAAATTTCAATAACACTATATTCCCACTTTTGCTGGGGATAAAACTTTCTGTCATTAACAAGCCTAAATATTTTATTATAAATCCTACAGGGTTATCATCTAACAGAGTTAGATTAACCACTATTTTTCCCTCAATAACGCATTTGCTAGCCTAGAAAATGGATTCTCTATATAATAAGATTTTCTNCACTATATTCCCACTTTTGCTGGGGATAAAACTTTCTGTCATTAACAAGCCTAAATATTTTATTATAAATCCTACAGGGTTATCATCTAACAGAGTTAGATTAACCACTATTTTTCCCTCAATAACGCATTTGCTAGCCTAGAAAATGGATTCTCTATATAATAAGATTTTCTTATTTCTCTGCCATCTTCTCCATTCAAAGCATTGTCAGTGTCTATTTTGAGACAAGGAGTACACTTTAGAGAGAGAAATACGATCAAGAGTTGTCATGGATGGACATTAGCAATTTGCTCAGTGGCCAAACTTGACTGCAAATACCCTTCATCTTGGCAGGAAGCTCCACAGCCAGAAAACAGATGCTTCAATTAGGTGTCGTGTCAGGCTGAATATATTTCATGGGTGGGGAGTGGGGTTGGGTTGGGGGCAAGGATTACCAGCACAGCTCTCAGCTAAAGCATTTCAGCTGGCCCACAGCAATCAGTCTCAGAAGAATCTTGCCTTAGAAATTTACCTGTGAGTATCAGTTCAGTTCAGTTCAGTCGCTCAGTCGTGTACGACTCTTTGCGACCCCATGAATCGCAGCACGCCAGGCCTCCCTGTCCATCACCAACTCCCAGAGTTCACTCAGATTCACGTCCATCGAGTCAGTGATGCCATCCAGCCATCTCATCCTCTGTCGTCCCCTTCTCCTCCTGCCCCCAAACCCTCCCAGCATCAGAGCCTTTTCCAATGAGTCAACTTACCAGCACTAAAATCTCTTGAGGCAGTTAACAGCCTTTATTAAATGGACATTCAGGAGCCCATTTTATTTTGCCTAGCAGATGGGCTTGCAAAAGATCATTTACTTTGAGGCATACTATGTGGTGTGAAAGTCATTTTTACAAAAACAATTGGGAGAACATATTCTCCTAATCTACATGTAACTTGAGTTACTGTAAAACATACCTGCTAGATAAGGAAACATTTTTTAGCAGAAGAGTTTGGTTATTCTTTGACTAGTAGGCCTGACCATAAACGCCCACTATAGCCCTACTACAGAGGAAAGTCACTCCTCCCGCAGAAAGCATAACTCAGATTGCCTCAGCCTCTCATCTCCTCCAGGGAAACTTTCGCTAAGGATATGAAGCGGCCAAGTGAGGGCCTCAGATAAATGCATTTATCTTCACCACCCTCATTGTCAGTTTTCGCTCATTTTGAAGGACATGTTATAATATGTCTTTTCACCAGAGATAACTTGAAAAAGTCAGAGATACAATCGTGTCTGACTCTTCGCGACCCCACGGACTGTAGCCTGCCACACTCCTTCGTCCATGTGATTTTCCAGGCAAGAATACTGGAGTGGGGTGCCATTTCCTTCTCCAAGAGATACAATATAGGAAGAAAAAGTTTTATCAGTTCAACCAACTGGTAAGGACTGAAAAAGCAAGGCGAGGGCCCCTGGCTCAGAGATAAAGAATCTGCCTGCAGTGCAGGAGATGCAAGTTCAAACCTTGGGCTGGGAAGATCCCCTGAGAAGGGGATGGCAACCCACTCCAGTATTCTTGCCTGGGCAATCCCACGGACAGAGGAGCCTGGCAGGTTACAGTCTCAAGGGCCACAAAGAGGAGGACACGACTGAGCGACTAAACAGCAACAACAGCAGCAGCAAAAGGAAAGAAGGGCGCAAAGAGGCAACCCGGCACATCAGAAAGTTCTTACTTGGAAGGACGGGCGTGCCGGGGTCTAGTCGCACTCCGTCACCTCTAGGGTAAGACTACTTCTCACATGTCAGAATCTTGCTTTTACCATCTGTAAAGCCCTTTTGGAGGCCGCCAATAGCCCTACCATAGCGACCTACCATAGATCCAGGACTGGGTCGCCTCAGGCCAAACAACCAACAGGGAACACTGCACTGCATGTCTAAGATCTCTTCCTATACTAAAATCCCAAGATTAAGGTACTTCCTGGACTAAAATCCTCTGCTTGGTGACTCCGCTCTAGCTAAGAAAGGCACTTCGAACAAGACAGAGAATAAAAAAGCGTTTCTAGAACAAGGGAGGGGTTTGTTTTTTAAGATAGACAGGTTAAGCTATCAACCCCAGCACTACGCATTGTAATCAACTGTCAGGATCTGCTCTGTGCTTTTTATTTCTTTTTATCGCCTACAAGTACCTGCCACTGCTCTGCAAGCAGAACACAAGAAGAAGAGAAAGACTGTCGAGAAGGAAAGTTCCTAAACTTCTCCCACAGCTGAAAAGCTCTAAGGCAGGAGACAAAAAGAAACAAACAAAACCCTAGCAAGAATGACGAGTAATGAGAACTATATATTTTCTTTGGGGATCAGAAACTTTCATGAAGATGCAAGTTGTGCTTAAGCCTTGAGACACCCATCACCTTTGGGTGGTGTAACTTCGAAAAACATCTCATATTCTTATTCTTCTAGAAGATTTAGAACCCTTCTCTGGCCCAAGAACACATCCTCTTTCCTTCACTGTCACCTCCTTGGTCTTCTACTACGTTATGACAGTCACAAGATAAGGGGGTCAGGAGAAGCTTGGAAGAAAAGTCATCATCTTCACGATCTAGAAGCCTCTCTGTTCATCTGGTCCACGTTTGCTTTCAACAAGTTTCCTTAGGCAAAGCAGTCATTTCATGTTACTCCATCAAATTATTCTCTTATTACCCTCTCTTACTCCTGAATTTTTTGCTGTTGTTACTTGAGAAAACTCCAACAGGGTTTCAAGTTCCTTGCTTTCTTTTCTGTTCTTAAACTGTGACATACTGAAAGCGTACAAACAATTTAGACATTAGTATTAGAGACATCCTTGTACCTACTACCCTGGTAAAGAAGTGAAACATGTCAGATGTAAGGAAAGCCCCACTGTCATCACCCATCCTTCCACTCCCATCCTCCCACCCTACCACCACCCTGATATCAGTAGTTATCAATTCTACACATGTGTTTAAATATTTACTGGGTGTGTTTATAACCATGCACAACATAATGCTTTAAAGGTTTATATAAATGGAATCACATTTATATATATGTCTATATCCTTCTGCAGTTTGTCCTTTCCATTCAACATTATGCTTTGGAGATTTATACTGGTGCACGTGCACCTGTGTGCTACATCGCCGAGTCGTGTCCAACCTCTTTTGTGGCCCCATGGACTGGAGCCTGCCAGCCTGCTCTGTCCATGGAATCTTCCAGGCAAGGATACTGGAATGGGTTGCCATTTCTTCTTCCAGGGGATCGTCCTGACCCAGGGATCAAACCCATCTCCTATGTCTCCTGCATTGGCAGGCGGATTCTTTACCAATGAGCCACCTGGGAAACCCATTAGTGTACATAATCCTAGTGAATTCATTTTTACCCCTGTGTAGTATTCCACCACATGAAAAATAACCACTCTATTTCTCCATTTCAGTGAGGTTGGTTTCCAATTTGCCTATTTTTTTTTCACTACAAACAATGCTGTGGTAAACACTCTTGTAATTGTTTCCTTAAACACAGATGCAAGGGTTTTCCATGGATATAAACTCAGGAATGGAATCACTAGGGCATAGGGTATACACAGCTTCAACTTGTCTATCTGCAAATTACTGCAACAATGTACACTCCCAGAAGCGGTATGTGAGCATTCCTGTATTCCTCTCTAAGATTTATTATTTTCAGATTTTAATTCTTGTATATCTGTTGTATACCTCCACTTATTACTTATGCAACAAAGAAGTTTTTGAAAGCCAAAAAAAACTTTTAAAGAAAAAAGTCTGATGAATGAATGCCTCTATAACTCCACAAATGTATAAGCAAGCCCTCAAAAGTGGTAGATGCACCTCCATACGTGTAATACAGTACATTTAGGAAAAGAATTTTCTATCTGTATTTATGAAATGTTGGCGTCTGAGATAGTGATTACAACTAGAGAAAGGGTCTTGGTCCCCTACACTGTTCCCTGAGCACATTCTGCATTCCAGAAGGCAACTCACATCCCAGACTTCAATAGGCAGAGTACAAGAAACACCACCACCACTGTCGTTGCTCTGATGGAAATGGTTCTCCATGGCTCAAACCTTGACCACAGTTAGAAGAGATCAAGGGTGAAAAAATCAAACAAATGAAAAAAGGAGAAGAGCAAACAGGAAAATCAGTTTTAATACACTGTATTGCACAATTGGTATTTTCCTCCTTATAAACATATTAAAATTAACCTGAAACACTAAAGTTGCAAATCTTTCAGGTATTGAAACCCAAATCTGACAATCTATTATAGTCCAATTTAAAAAAATCAACAAATTCTGCTTTTCTGAACTGATCTCAAAGAGGAGTTTGAAAAAAGGAGCAGAAGGAGATAGTCTTAAGATGAGCTCTTCAGAACCTAAGATGATTTTCACAGCAGTCTAGTTACTTGACAAGAGTAATTATAACTTTCTACAGTTTAAGTCCTCAAAATTCTGTGAAATACAGCATAGGGAAATGGCTTATGAGTTGGGCCTTGGAAGCCAGGTCATCTGAGTTCAAATCTCAGCTCTGCTGCATATTAACCATAATCTTGGGTAAATTATTTAGCATTTCTTCTCGTTTGTAAAGTGAGAATAGTAATAGTATCTACCTAATAATAGTTGTTAGAGAATTAGAAACTAGAATAGGAACTGGCATGTGAGAGGTCAAAAAAATGACAAAAATTAGTTATTACGTTCTGGCCTCATTTTTTAATTTAAAAAAAGTTTTCTATTAGGAGTAAATATTTAGGCTTCTCTGGTGGGTCAGTGATAAGAACCCACCTGCCAATGCAGGGAACACAGGTTCAAAGCCTGGGGTCTGAGAAGATCCCATGTGCCTCAAGACAACAAAGCCTAATTGCCCCAACTACTAAAGCATGCACGCCCAGAGCCCATGCACCGCAGCTAGAGAGTAGCCCCAGTTCACTGCAACTAGAGAAAATCTGAGTGCAGCAACAAAGACCCAGAGCAGTCAAAAAAAAAGAGTAGATATTTAAGAACTGAATCACTTTGGTGTACAGCAGAAATTAACACAACACTGTAAATCAACTATGTTGTTGTAGAGTCACTAAGCTGTGTCCAACTCTTTCTCGACCCCATAGACTATAGCCTGCCAGGCTCCTCTATCCATGGGATTTCCCAGGCAAGAATACTGGAATGGATTGCCATTTCCTTCTCCAGAGGATCTTCCCAACTGTACTTATTATTTTTTTAAAAAAAATTTAAGTAGGTATCTAAGGAGTAGTCTTTTGTGTCCATTTTGGACATTTGAGTTTCTATTGTTTACAGGATTACCTGGGTGAAAAATTTGGGATCATTTTTGTTTTCTTCATTACGCTTTTCTGTACTTAAAAAACACCTTTTCTTTTAAGCCTCACATGATTTCAAACAGAAACTCAATTTTCTTTTCAGAAAAAGGGAGTTAAGGGCCAGTAATGAGTAGAAACGGAGAGGGCAATGGCACCCCACTCTAGTACTCTTGCCTGGAAAATCCCACGGATGGAGGAGCCTGGTGGGCTGCAGTCCATGGGGTTGCTGAGAGTTGGACACGACTCAGTGACTTCACTTTCACTTTTCACTTTCATCCATTGGAGAAGGAAATGGCAACCCACTCCAGTGTTCTTGCCTGGAGAGTCCCAGGGACGGCAGAGCCTAGTGGGCTGTTGTCTATGGGGTCGCACAGAGTCGGACACGACTGAAGTGACTTAGCAGCAGCATCAATGAGTAGAAACATTGATTGTTTTAAAAGCACCTCTTATTTAATTATATCTGCTCCTACCTGATGCCTCGTGAGATCAGTTACTGTCCTTTCCCAGTATAAAATTTTTATAGCTCACAAGCGCTAAATTCAAAACAAATGTGAAATTTATCATGGATATAGATGGTACCTTCCTGTTTGCAACTAACAGTTCTGAATCTTGCCTAGATTCTTCTGACACAAAAGAGGATTAAATAGCCAGAGCTCTTAATGTGTGTGACGGGACAAGCAAAGGAGAGAAGGGAGGTGACCTTGGGCTTTGGATTTACTGTAACCCACTTACATGCTGGATGATAACCGCCCGTGGGGATCCAAGGGACCAAAGGCTTGCACAGAAAGGACTTGTGAGGGAACCTTCAGTCTCAAACTTGATGCCACACCTCTTAATTCTTCTTCCATATCCAAGATGAACTATAAATCACTCAGCCCAATTCCTGTATAGTTAATAACTTGAAGCTAAGTAAATAAAAGGAATGGTCAATTATTCTTATGTTTTCCCAATGTATTACCTTTAAAAGTAAATCTGGTTTGGGGGAATTTGATTCCCAAGGAAGGGTAATTTGCTTTAGCAAGGACTGGAATTTTGACCCAAAACCAGATCTAATAATTTGGCATTTATAAAAATTTGATTTCTGCCTCGGGACTTAAAAAGAGGTATGGGCTAGAAATTTCTATGCTTACTTTGAAAACAATCTGCAACCCAAACATTGTCTTTTAAACCTATGAACCAATTCTCCCAAGATAATCTTTTTGAGAAAAATACTTTCAATTACCTAAAAACAGCAATTTCTCCTTCCTGGCTACATTAAACTCTCTTTGTCCTATATCCTCCATGCCTCATAGAAGAAAACTTTTATGGTTTCCTCCAGAGAACTACCTGAAAAATCAATGACATAGCTTCAATAACTCTTTGATAACTTTTCTATGTTTTTCAAGACAAAAATGATTGGTATTCTTCATTACAGTAAACCCAATTACAAGCTGTGTTGTAGCTTATAAATCCCTTGGTAAGAGACCAGCTATATATATTTTAAAATAGACTGTTACAGCTACAGGAAATTTTAGAGGTGATCCAACTGAGCTGCACATTTGAATCCCCTGCAGAACTTTTAGAAATACTGCTGCTAGGTGTACCCCACACCAATTAAATCAGAGTATCTATGGATGGGGCTGAGGCTTTTTTTTTTTTTTTTTTTTAGGTACTCCTCAGGTGATTCTGATGCATAGTAAGAGTCAAATACCACAGATGTGGTCTAAGCACCTTGTTCTACAGGTCAGGAGGCTGAGGCCCAGAGCTGTGAAATGACATTGCTAAAGTCACATAGGTAATAAGTTCATAATAACATGGGATTGAGGCCCCACATCTTCAGATTCTTCTCAATTACATTATCTTCTTTCATAACGCTTTTCCTCCTTATAAAATTAGATCTCAGAATCTGATCTTAAAAAGGACCCCAATCTGGACCCAATTTCCAGAGAACTTCCAGAGACCAGCTTCACAACAGTTGGTTTAACTGACACCCAGTCACTGGCTGCTGTTATAACAACCACATCACCCTATGAGCTAGAAAACCCACCTCCTGACATCTCCACCAGGAAACAACAGCCTAATACACAATCTATTTTAATGGTTTCCTTTACTGTTTCCACCATCCCCTGTCCTCTGATGCTTTGTTCTAAAAGAAATGATAACAACTGCTTCTAAAAAATTTCATAAAGTGGTAAATTGAATTTCTAGTGTAGGATGAACTAAAAGCTTCCATATAGAGAAATGGTTTGGGGGCAACTTCTTGAAAAAGAAATTATTTGCTAATGGGTGGTCTGAAGTTTTGTTTTCAAGAGAGTAGACACAGGAATGCAGAAAGAACATGACAGGGAGTTATAGGCTCGTGTGTAGAGACTGGGAAGGTGCAAATGAGAAAATGTTCAATGAATTAAGATCATATATAATCAAACCTCCCAGAGATGATGCTATTAACATTTTGGAATTCTTTCTTTCATATTTTTTCCTGTCTGTGTATACATAAAAATAGAAAAATTTCCCAAAACTGAGTTGTAATAACTCTAGCTAATTAAGTCCTAAAAATGCTCAGAGGAGGTTTAAAGACCTAATGAATAACTGGTTTCTCCTTTTGATTACCACATAATTAAAAGATATGAAAAATATAAAGCATGGCATTTAGTTAACACTGATAGATTTTATTTATAAAGCACTTATACTGTGCCAGGCACACACCTAAAGTCCATATACAAATTAACCCCTTTGGTTCTCACAACAGCTCCAGAAGTGGGTGCAATTGTTTTCCTGAAAGCAGGGCCCAGTGAAGTTAAACAACTTGACTCAATGATGCACAGAATGTAAAATGCTAAGCAGGGGTGAGAAGTCAGGTGATGGGGCTACAGAGTCCAAATCTTAACAGCTCTGCTATGCTGACTCTCAAACAGAGGCACAAAGTTATCACTGCGGAATCAGAAAATATAAACTCCTTCATGCTAACCTATAACCTGGAAGCAAACGATATATAATGTAGTGACTGCTGAGCTAATCATAAAACTAACATGCTGAAAATGATAATGTGGGAAATAAGTACTGATTAAAATAAACTAAACACAATTTGAATTTCACAAGCACAGATGGAAGGATGATCTTGAAGGCGGGATCTTGGTGACAAATGTAGCCAATACAAGCTTTCTTCAAGGATGCACTGTCTGTGTTTAGTTTTATTACTTAAAGGGTTAGACTGCCAAGAATTTTTAAAAAGGTTGATGCATCTGTGGCTGCATTTCCCCAGAGCACCATAACCTGCAGTCTTGCCAAAATTAAATGAAAGGATTGACTGTCCTCTTCCTTGCTCTGCCTTGAGAATGCTAGCATTTGAACTGTAGGGAAAGGGGGGGGGCGGTGGTGGGAATAAAGCTGCTATGAACTCCGCACGCAGGAAGAATTTTCTGCTTGGATGGCAACCAAAACTCCTTATTCCATGACCAGGTCCCCGCGGTCTCAAAGGACAGCTGGAGGTAGATCTAAACACTCATCCCTTCCAAGGAAGATCTTGAAAAGGAAAAGCATGTGATCTAAGAAGGTATACAATTAACTGTTATCACAGGTACTGCTATGCCAGAACCATATCCTAGGTTANTCCTTATTCCATGACCAGGTCCCCGCAGTCTCAAAGGACAGCTGGAGGCAGATCTAAACACTCATCCCTTCCAAGGAAGATCTTGAAAAGGAAAAGCATGTGATCTAAGAAGGTATACAATTAACTGTTATCACAGGTACTGCTATGCCAGAACCATATCCTAGGTTATGACACAGGTAGGTCACCAGAGCGACCAAAGAGAAGTAATAAGTAGTACTTTGATGGCATGTGAGAGGTACCAATTAAAGGAGTGTGAATAGGCAAGACTACATTAATCAGGAAAGCTAACTACTACACCAAACATCCCCTAAATCTCAGTGGTATTACAAAGTAGGAGTTTGTTTCTTTCTCATGTTCCAGTCCAACAAGATTGAGAGGGCAGGGACCCACATGGCCATTCAGGGTCACAGCTCTCTCCCTCCAGTGGTTCCCCCACTTCCCAGGACCTCAGGCTCCTCTTGTGGATTCTGTGCTTATAGTCAACAAGCCAAGACAGACAAAGTAAAGGATCATTTGGGAAGGTTTATAGAGATGAGGTTTTATAAGAGAAGGTAATGGCACCCCACTCCAGTACTCTTGCCTGGAAAATCCCATGGACGGAGGAGCCTGGTAGGCTGCAGTCCATGGGGTCGCAAAGAGTCGGGCACAACTGAGCAACTTCCCTTTCATGCATTGGAGAAGGAAATGGCAACCCACTCCAGTACTCTTGCCTGGAGAATCCCAGGGATGGGGGAACCTGGTGGGCTGCCGTCTATGGGGTCGCACGGAGTCAGACGCCACTGAAGCGACTTAGCAGTAGCAGCATAAGGATGAAGTCAGGAAGTAACCACATTCCACTGGCCAGAACTCTGTCACCTGTCCCCACCCAACTGAAAGGAAGTCTAGAAAATCAGATTCAGAGAGAAAAGAATACACAGGGTTTGATGGAATAAAGCATTTTCTCTGCCATGAGAAGGAAGGAGAAAATCAATCCAGATTTGGATAAAAATAGATAGATGTTCATTTAAAAAGTCATTGTCAGTAGCCATGTTNCTCTGTCACCTGTCCCCACCCAACTGAAAGGAAGTCTAGAAAATCAGATTCAGAGAGAAAAGAATACACAGGGTTTGATGGAATAAAGCATTTTCTCTGCCATGAGAAGGAAGGAGAAAATCAATCCAGATTTGGATAAAAATAGATAGATGTTCATTTAAAAAGTCATTGTCAGTAGCCATGTTCTTGGGGATAAATTGAGCTGAACCAGAAATATGAATCATTTAAGGATGTCCTACCATGAATACCCTTCCCTGGTGACTCAGATGGTAGTGAATCTGCCTGCAATGCAGGAGACCTGGGTTCAATCCCTGGATCAGGAAGTTCCCCTGGAGACGGAAATGGCAACCAATTCCAGGTTTCTTGCCTAGAGAATCCCATGGACAGAGGAGTCTGGCAGGCTATAGTCCACGGGGTTGCAAAGAGTTGGACATGACTGAG
>SJYA01000305.1:755400-775375 GCA_006410615.1 Neotragus moschatus | reverse complement strand
GGCAGCCCACCAGGCTCCCCCACCCCTGGGATTCTCCAGGCAAGAACACTGGAGTGGGTTGCCATTTCCTTCTCCAATGCATGAAAGTGAAAAGTGAAAGGGAAGTCACTCAGTCGTGTCCGACTCTCCACGATCCCATGGACCACAGCCTACCAGGCTCCTCTGTCCATGGGATTTTCCAGACAAGAGTACTGGAGCAGGGTGCCATCGCCTTCTCCAACACCTCAAGCAGTGAATGCAAATTGTCTCTTCAGTTATCCCCTTCATCTAGAGAGATGATGACTCCATTTCTGGTTAAAATACATGAATAGGTGGGGGACTCTGTGGAGAGCCAATTTGAAAGCTGGCTACAGGCTGGCTACATACACTGCTCATTTTAAGAAAATATCTGAAAATTTCCAATTACAAAGAAGATTAACTCAAGGGTGCTCATTTATACCTTACAGAGTAAAGATGCTGTTTGCTATTATTTTTATCAGGTCAAGAGGAAGAAGAAACTTGAGAGCAAAGCTGTTTGTGAGGTTATCTTTCCTAAGAGTGGTANCATTTTAAGAAAATATCTGAAAATTTCCAATTACAAAGAAGATTAACTCAAGGGTGCTCATTTATACCTTACAGAGTAAAGATGCTGTTTGCTATTATTTTTATCAGGTCAAGAGGAAGAAGAAACTTGAGAGCAAAGCTGTTTGTGAGGTTATCTTTCCTAAGAGTGGTAGAAACTGCTGGACTGTCCCATGAGACTCACCAGATGATTCTGTATGCATTACTCTAGTCAGGAGGTGGCCAGAGCCATCATAACTGATTGTGACTCCTAAGGACATTGGCATATCTTTACATTCAGGGAAAGTTATAAGTATCGAGGCTGATCAAATCAAAGTTGTACCTAAATTCTCCTAGGAACATTCCAAAAACTAAGAAAGCAGGAGAAATAAAATATATATAGTCCCTAATTACAGCACTCAGATCTCATGCAACCTCTTCAATGTCATTGAAATGAAAATAGAAAAGAGGGAAAAAATGGGAAAGGGGAGGAGTATTTTGGATTCTTCCTCAACGCTCCATTCCTACTGTTCTATTCCTACTAGTTGTCCCCGAACCAGAAAATGACATCAGAAATGTTAACACAACACAGCACGTGAGCCCTGATGAAGGTCAGGCTTTGATGAAGGTAAAAGGAAGAAGCGAAATATAAGCCCACAAATAACTGTGTCCCGCCACGCATAACCCCCACATTCTTAAACCACTCTGTTCAGCCAACCTACAAAGGCAGCTTGAATTCCCAGGCCCGTGATGCTGCCAAGTATTCTGCATTTACTGCAACAGTCTCCCCATTACCACCCCTGCCGGTGACGTAGCACCAAAACCTCGTGGTGCTGCCAGACTTGCTTCCTGACCTGCGTTTTCTTGAGCTCAAATACCTACAGTGGCTCGCCAGTGTCAGGCACCATGCTCAGCGCTTTTCATGCCTTACCTCCTTCCATCCTCACGACAGGACTGAGTTATATTCTCATTCTTTCCACTTCACAGAAGAAGAAACTGAGGCACAGAATAGTTTAGTAATTCACCCCAAATTACACAGCTAGGATAGAGCAGAACACTTATACCCTCATTTGCTTTAACATCAACAAAATAAAGTCCAGACTCTCCAGCCTCACCATCAAGCATCTATCTTTCCAGGCTTATTTCCTTTCCTTCCCCTTTGTTTCTTCCTTACTGCCTGGCACAGAACAATGCAGTTCTCTCAACGAGTATGTGTTGACTGAATTAAATGTCCAACTTAATGAACGATCAGCCAATTTTTATTTCATTCAAGCATGGTTCCTATTTTCAATGCCATAGGGAAAAAATTGTTTCAGCTTCTGCCCAGGAAATCTAATCTCTGAACATGACTCTAGGCAACAAAAAAATTGCACAAGAACTTGTTAGGTTAATTATTTATCTCCTCACTGTCACCAAGGGCTTCCAGGCAAGGTAGTAGTAACTTGTAAGAGCAGTGTTACAAGTCACACTAGAGTGGGGCAAGGCTGTTGAATGTGAGTCCCCAATCCAGGAAACAAACTCCTTATGATATACCCTTTTGTTCCTTGAAAGAAAATTTGACAGATCTATCATAGGGTGATCATACTGGCAGTAGCCTTGAGTACTTAGAGCAAAACTGATTGTTTTATATAAATTAAGTTTTGTTTGGTGGCAACAAGTAGGATAAAGTAAAACCCAGACTTCATTCATATAGTGCTTTGCAGGATATAAATCACTTACACATAACCTCTGATATCATCTCCACAGCAACATTCTGAGGCTTTATTATTGTCGCCATTTGGCATTGGAGGAAACTGAGATGCAAAAATGATGAGAAAAGTACCCCAAACCACAAAGCAGGCAAAAAACAAGTCTCCTCTCTCCAAGTCCAATCTGAGGGTTCCAGGTGGGAAGAGCAGTTATTTTCTCACAGACCTTTCGCTCTACACAGAGCAGCTTCCGTGACAAAGACAGATTCTGCCCAACTCATTCCAAGAATCCAAGCTGAGGAGTGGAGGTTCTCAAGAAGATCCGGGAAACAGCTGACAACAGGGCCCTTCTGTCAAGGTTTCTGTGGGCTTAAGACACTAGCTCTGTCAATTGTGCACAATAAGTAATGGTTCTTATTACTTATAAGATCCCTTCTTCCTCCTTATCCCCCTTCTTCCTGCCCACTCCCAAAATTCCTGAACAATCCAGAAGTGGAAAAGAAGAAAGTAGCAACATCCACACTCACGGCTCCTAGTTTTCTACAAATGCTGTAATAAGCACAGGGAGCAAAGCCTTGTTACCTTAACCTGGGGAGGGGGATGAGGAAGGGAATGGTGATGGCTCATTTTAGGTGTCAGCTTATAGGGTGTGTTTGGATGAGATTAACTTTAAATGGGAGAACTTCGGGTAAAGCAGCTTGCCCTCCATAACACAGATGGGCCTCATGCAATCAGCTGAAGGNAACCTGGGGAGGGGGATGAGGAAGGGAATGGTGATGGCTCATTTTAGGTGTCAGCTTATAGGGTGTGTTTGGATGAGATTAACTTTAAATGGGAGAACTTCGGGTAAAGCAGCTTGCCCTCCATAACACAGATGGGCCTCATGCAATCAGCTGAAGGTCTGAGCAGAACAAAAAGACCAGCCTCCCCAAGCAAGGGGCAGCTCTCCACCATACTGCCTTAACACTGGATCTGCGTCCATTCCAGTGAGAGCTGTATCAGCTCACCTGGGTCTCCAGTCTGCTGGCCCATGTAGCAGATTTTGGACTTCCCATAATCCTGTGAACAAATTCCCTATGAAAAATGCCATTTACGTATATATAAAATAGTGTGTATGCATGTATATGTGTGTGTGTGTGTGTATAAAAAATCCCCTGGAGAAGGTATAGGCTACCCACTCCAGTATTCTTGGGCTTCCTTGGTGGCTCAGAAGTAAAGAATCTGCCTGCAATNATGCCATTTACGTATATATAAAATAGTGTGTATGCATGTATATGTGTGTGTGTGTGTGTATAAAAAATCCCCTGGAGAAGGTATAGGCTACCCACTCCAGTATTCTTGGGCTTCCTTGGTGGCTCAGAAGTAAAGAATCTGCCTGCAATGCAGGAGACCTGGGTTCAGTCCCTGGGTTGGGAAGATCTCCTGGAGGAGGGCATGGCAACCCACTCCAGTATTCTTGCCTGGAGAATCTCCATGGACAGAGGAGCTTGGTGGGCTATAGTCCATGGGATCACAAAGAGTTGGACATGACTGACTGAGCAACAAAACACACAGCATATATATACACACACACACACACACACACATATACATACACACACACACACACACACACACACACACACACACACATATATGTACCTCATTGGTTCTGTTTCTCTGGAAATTCATGACTAACAAGGAGAATAACAATTGGCAATGGTGCAATATTGTAGGAGCAAATTTTTGCTCACAGATGAAGAAAGATCCCTGAGATGATGAAGAGGAACTCAGATAGGATGTGGTGTGTCCATGTGGAGGAAATACTGAAGTATAAGTACTCTGTGGAGCTGCTGGAATTGGGAACACCTTTGCTAAGGGATAACTAACATTTTCAGCTATACAAGGAGAAAATTTATTATTCTTAAAAATTATATGTAAAAAATGTGGTATAAAGCTCACTTTGGTTATAAAAATACTACTAGAAAACACATTTGACAATTTTTATCAAATTAACCTTTTTGAAAGATGACAAGATTCACATTATAAAACAGGAATAACTTTCCCATTTTGCTTAATGTGTGAAAGAATCAAGAGGCCACTAGCATAGTTTTTATTAAAAAGTATACTGGGAAGCAAAAAAGTTTTTACAACAGAGCAAAGGAAAAATACAACTTCATATTTGTTTCAGATATGGAATTTCAGCAAACACATCTATTAAAACACATAATCTCATCAGCTGCACTAAAGTTTATTTTTAAACAGATATTCAAAATATTTAAGCCCTAATCCTATCACAGCTGCAGCTGGATCATCAATTGTCAAGTTACAGGTTTACATTCATTCTCACCAAAATATCTGCACCATTACAGTATTTATTTTGAGAATATTTTTCATGTGGACAATTAAAAGCATACAAATCCATATACATTTCATTTTTATTATCAAAGTAGTTTTCAAAGATATTTCTAGGCCCAAAATATACAATAGGTATTAAGTAAGGTTAAATTTAATGTATTTTTTCTATGATGAAAATTTTGCACCTATGATAAAAGACTAACATAGAATCCTGACTTAGCTCAGAAATTTTAGTCCACTCATGAAAAACAATTTCTTCTGGTGGGATAATTTTAAAATTATCACACTAGACAATGACAACTTATCAGTTAGTTAGGATGTTTTCAGCTGTAAACATTAGAAGACAAAGTTGGCTGAAGNATATGTGTGTGTGTATCTAAATCACTGCTGTACACCTGAAACTACAACAATGTAAATCAATTATACTTCAATACAAAAAAAAGAAAAAGCATAAGGCACATTGTTGTAAATACTTTTTTCAACTCTATTACTCTGCCTCTTATCTGCTTCTGTTACCTAAATATTTATTCTCAAACCAGAATCCCTAAGAGAGCCTTGTAAAAATATAGATTCCTGCCCCATGTCCCAAATTTTTGGGGTTGCAGCCTAATAATCTGTACTTTTAAAACATTCCCCAAGTTTTCAAATATTTTAGCTGTAAAAATTCTCACTTTAAACTAAGTCTCTTAACAAGAACCATAAGGCTAATATTTAAATTGATTTTAAATTCTGCTAAGCCAAAGATTTCTATTTACTTTTGTAGTGCTTCCCACCCGGGTGGCGCTAGTGATAAGGAAACCGCCTGCCAATGCGGGAGACCTAAGAGATGTGAGTTTGATTCCTGGGCTGGGGAAATCCCCTGGAGAAGGGAATGGCAACCCCACCCAGCATTCTTATCTGGAGAATCCCATGGACAGAGGAGCCTGCTGGGCTACAGTCCGTGGCGTCACAAAAAGTGGGACATGACTGAAGCAACTTAGCACATGCAGTGCTTTGGAAAGCTCTTGAAAGACAATTTAAGCTGTTGATTCATCTTTTACCTAAGAAAGAGCAGAGGCCAAACATTTTTTGCTCTCAGACCTTTGCAAGGTAAGGTAAGGATGTGTGGCACCCAGAATCATCACTGGTACCAATTTACCCTCAAGTGCTTCCTGAAGGAAGTATTCAGGAAGCCTTAGTCCTATCGTAAAGGCTTTGTTAGTTTTTTGTTTACTTTTTTATAAATAACCAAAATCAACTTGTATAAGGGTAGCACTACCGCGAGTAATTTTATTTTTTCAAACTTTTCCTTAATGTTTCGGGGAAGTTTTTTGGGGGGAGGGGAGTTATTTTTATGCTTCAGGAGAAAGTGAGAGACATAAAAAGCCTTGGTGGCATTCCCCATTTATAAACTGGTTGCTTTTGAATTCTCTTCACTGACAGGCATTATTAGAATCTTATTCTAAGATGTCCAAAAGTGCAGCGGATAGTTAATTACTGTCTTCAGTCTTCAATAATGCTGAGTTCTGCATTACTCTACTAATAAGGGTTATTCTATATGCATATGTTCCACGTATGCATGTAATATATATATAAAGAGAAACTTGGATGCATTTGCAAATCAGAAGGTTATTAACGTAAAAGCCTTCTTCATAAGTCAATGCTTTACTAACTCTCCAAGGTATTTCCACAAAGGTATTTAAATCACAGAAAAGCACTTCAGTTGTGGCCTCAGCTGCATGGAGAGAAGACCCTGTGGTTAGAGTTTTACCTTCTTCCTGCAGCACCCCCCCCAAAAAAAAGACAGCCGTGCTTTGTGAAGAGAACTCTGGGGAGACAGGGCAATACTACACGATCCTGCAGTCAACAAGGTAACACGTTAACTGCAGCCTCCTGAACCAGCCTCATTCCAGAAACAACATTAGGAATCAGTCCTGCGTTCCTTGAAAGTTTAGTCTTTCTGAGTTCAGCCTCCCCTAGTG
Organism: Neotragus moschatus; assembly: GCA_006410615.1. NCBI lineage: Eukaryota > Metazoa > Chordata > Mammalia > Artiodactyla > Bovidae > Neotragus > Neotragus moschatus. Next base: position 768,849 of record SJYA01000305.1, on the reverse strand, counting down.
GAAGTACTCTTTACCCAATTCTATAATACACAGGCTGCAAATCTTTTGATCTCATTGAACTAAAACAGGCAAAAGCACTCAATATCTTACTCCATAGTTTCATGTTAAGCTTCCAACTGCAGGCTATAATTGGCCAGAAATTTTGACGCTTCTTGAACTATCCTACCAAAGCATCCGAACAGAGGAGCAGATCCCAAGTACAAAATTAAATTACTTTCCCTAGGGAATGTCTTAAGAATTCTTGGATATGTCCCATCTTAGTCCCTGTTATATTTATGCATTTCCTTTGATAACAAATGATATTTCTTCTAAAACTCTAGGATAAATGGATATTCCTGAAGGAGGAAGTAGGTATATTACAGCACTTCATATACCCAAAAGGGTACACACCCATCAGATTATCTGCCTTATTCAAAATGCTTTCCTTTCCAACTGCAAACCACATCCACAAAGCAAGTTCCTGAGAGCTATCTGTACAACATGCTGCCCCAGGCCCTCACTGTGTTAACTGAACTAGAAGGCCCCTGATCACTGAGACCAGGAGGTTCCCCATCCAGTGAATGTGAGGAGACGGAGAGCAAAACATCTCTCTCTTTGGCTGGACCTGTAGCCATGTGTTCGCCCCTATGTAATCCAAGGACTGAAGAAAAGCAGTCTTCAGAAAGGGACTAAGTGAAGAAGATACTCAGAAGCAGAGGCGAGAAGTAGAATGGAATGCCACCTAGGTCTCTGATATATCCAGTCTGGGGTGAAGGGCTGCCCTTCCTGGAGCTGGGCTCCATCAGTTTGGAAGCTCTACTCTCTAAGTGATTCACCTCAGCACACCACAAGGAACTCTAGTCAGCAAAACATGAGCTAAAGCAATGAAAAAGGCAACCCAGGGCCTCAGTCACCATAAGGTGAATCACTTTTGCTGAGGTTGCAACCTTACTCTAACAACAACTTTCAATTTTAAAAAAGTTAGAAGTTAAGACATAGGGGCAATAAAACTAAATCAATAACCAGACAGGTTCCTAGTTGGATATAAAGTAGGTATTCCTTCTTATCTAGCAAGAAGAAACTGATCCAACCTGCCTTGCCTTAAGCTGTCATAGTTTTAGAATTGATCATCTGTAAATTATGAGTACAAAAACTTTAAAAAGAGGAAGAGGTGCAGGCCATCTTCCGTCTTTACCAGGACCGTGAACTTCCCTTTTCTCCAGGTTGCTACGTATTCTGCTGTTGTCACGGAGGACAGTGTGGCAAGAGGCTGCCCCACCACAGACAGCCACACGTCCACCAGCACAAGAAAGCCAGAGAAAGCAGGACTCAAGTGCTGACAAAGAGGAACAGTGCACCTCCAGTCACATAACAGAAATCAGAGCAGGACACCATGCTTAACAGAGGCGTGCTCATGCATTCCCATGTGCATCAAATACAGAAATGCTTAATTATGCATCTGCGCTAGTCACTGCAGCAGACCTTTAAAATGAGTGACTACTAAGTACAGGGTAAAAGTAACAAGGCATCTTATTCCATCTGTTCTAAATCGAGAAAAATAATTGAAGGAAATTCTTATAATATTCTGAATTTACATTTTTGTAATGGGGGCTAGCTTTAGTATACATGGTTTAAAAGAAAATGTATGGATGACCCATAATTTAAGATACAGTGTCTTTGAATTCATACCCCTTTCACTTATTGTTCCAGTTAGAAAATAAGACAAATGGGGGAAATGATTTTAAAAGAGAGATTTAGATGAAGAACAAGTTGCCAGCAAATGCCCAACAGTGGACCAAGCTGGTTTCTAAATCAGTAGGTATGTGAACTGAAAACCATTAGGACTAAACCCCTAACTGTGAGGAGCATCAGTAGAAAAGATTCCTGCCTTTCTCTGTCTCTGATTGTGTACCTTTAAATGACATTTTAACTTTAAGTCACCGACATTTAGGTACTCTCCACATTTCAGCAGTTTTATAAAAGGTACAAATAGGCACGATGGAGCCAAAGGTAAGACAATTTGAACACAATCATCTATATCAAAGTAACGAAACCAAAGTGCAAGAAGACAAAGGGGGAAAATAGACAGACAGATCCCCATCCTAAAGTTAAACATTTATTTTCCAGGCTCGTTTTTTTCTGTTTTTTTTGAATACACTTTAAGATTCATTCTGAATGGAGATACCAATTGCTTCTAACCCAAAGGACTGTTCTGAGTATTAAATGAGTTAATATTTTGTATTTAAAAAAAAAGATTCATTCTGAAGAAGACATCATTAATCACCTGTAGAAAGGATTAAAAACAAAAAGCTAGCTGTTTCAGAAGACGGCATAAGAAAAGAAGGGGTGTAAGTCTCTAAACATAGACACATGTCAATAAGCTCATATTCTCAGTCAGTTATTTCCTGTGAAATGAGCAGCCACATGCCCCCCTGTCCAAGACTTCCTTGTATCCCCCCAAAATAGTGAACTGTGTTGTGAGGGACTTTAATACTCTCATAGATTAAACACAAGATAAAGACACAGACTACAAAAATTTAGAAAGAAAAAAAAAATGGACTCATGCTATGGATGCCTCAGGAGAAGAGAAGAGAGAAAAGTCAGTAGAGGTCTCCAAATTTCTAAAAGTAGCCCATCTTCATTAAAATGGAGGGGAAGGTGAAAACGTGAATCCAGACCCTTAAAAGCGAGCACACCGCTTGCACAGGTTTAGGGTTTAAAATGCAGGCGCCTGAGCTTTTAAGAAGATTTGGGGACTGGCTTGGAAGTGGCAGCAGTAACTGAAGAGTTCTTTATAGTCAAGGTGACCAGCTTCCTTTTAGGGCATTGTGCAAATGAAGTCAGGTGGCCAAATATAAATACCATGTAGACCCACAGGAAAACTGAATATTTCCCAGTTCAATACAATCTGACAATGGTTTTAGGAAGTGTTTTTGTTTTTTTATAAGTTACACAGAAACGATTTTTAAAGGCATACAGACTTTTTTACTTGATAAAACTTAAAATCAATACAATACTAGTCAACTTTTTACTGATTATTTTAGGTCTTTGGGAAAAAACAGTCAAGTCATGACTTTCTTCAGTTCCATCCTCCTTTTTTGTGTATCTTGAAACATTTTTGCACAAACCTTTGTTATTGAGGTAAAATATACCAAACAAACTTTACCAGTTTAAGCATTTTCAAGTGTACATTCAGTGGCAATAACGATACTGTCATGCAAGCATCACCACTACCTCCAGAATTTTTTCATCATCCTATACAGAAACTCTGTACCTATTAAACAACAATTCCCCCAGCCACCGCCTCCTCCTAGAATAGGAGGCAAGCACCTATTCTACGTTCCATTGCTTTGAATTTGACTATCCTGGGTCTCACATAAGTGGGATGTTAACAATATTTGTCCTTATCTTCCTTTTTGTCTGGCTTATTTCATTGAGCATAATGTCTTCAGGATTCATTCATGTTGTGGCATGTACCAGAAATTCATTCCATTTTAAGGCTAGTGCATATATGCATAAATTTTGTTTATCCATTCATCTATCAACGGACATGTGAATTGCTTCCATCTTTTGGCTATGTGAGTAATAACTGGTGTACAATTGCTCTAATCATTGGTGTACAACAATCTGTTCAAGTCTCTACTTTCAGTTATTATGGATATACACTCAGAGGTGGAATTATGTTGGATCAAGTGGTAATTCTATGGTAGGATTTTTGAGGAACCACCATACTATTTCCCAGAGCAGCTGTACCATTTTAAATTCCCACCAGCAATGCACAAGGGCTCCAATTTCTCTGCCATTTAACCAGCATTTAGTGTTTTCTGGGTATTTTGATAACAGCCATCTTAATGGGTGTGAAGTGATATCTCGTGGTGGTTTTGAGTCGCATTTCCCTAGTGATTAGTGACTGTTCCATTTTCTTTTAAATAGTGTTCAAAATATGTCTTTTTGTTTTGTTTCAGTATCTCTTTCTATATAATAGAAATGTATCACTGGCCTAAGGAGATAATCATGAAATGCTCTGGGAGCCCTGAAAAACTTCCAAGACACTAAAACTAAGGAGCCAAAGTTTCCGTTATCTAGGTCTCAACCAGGTGCCAAAACCCTGGGGCCTAGACATAAAAGATATTTTCAAAAATACCTTTGAGGTTCTTAAAGACTAGGTAAAACAGCCTTGAACACAGTTCTCCTATATTGCCAATAATGTCTTTGTTGTCAAAGAGATCAACTAGCTGAGTAACTGGAAAGCGGGATGGTCCCAGGGTTCTGGGGTAGGAGGATGGTTCACCAAGTCAAGTACTGCTGCTCCTACCTGAGGCCTTGGTTGATCAGCTCCCGCTAATGTGTACATGTGTGTGTTCACATGTGCACATATGCTTTCTGTGGCATACCTCCCAGAGCTACACCCCAACGAAACAACCCAGCAACAGATTCAACCACCTCATGATAAAAATTATTTCATAAACCCAAGAAGCAGAAACAGGCACTTAAAAGATCTTGGGGTTAAAAGCTCTGCTCTGAGATAACTCCTTGTTCAGTTCTCCAGGTCTGGGTCCCTCTTCAGAGTAGCCCACCATGATTTTCCAAATCCTATAAATAACCTTTCTTTCCCTTCTCCATCTAAGCTAACCTAACCCTCTCTATGGCAATCCACTCCAGTACTATTGCCTGGAAAATCCCATGGACAGAGGAACGTGGTAGGCTACAGTCTATGGGGTCGCAAAGAGTCGGACACGACTGAGTGACTTCACTTTCACTTTCAACCCTCTCTAGGCTGCCTGAGAAAATTTCCCTTTCCAATCTTTTCTCTTCCTTTTTATTAAACTGTCTTCCAGTTCATAGTCATTCATTCAACAGGCAACACATGTATGCTGCAGACCGCTGTGTGTGAGGGGCTGAGCTTGGTGCTGGTGATACTATGATGCCAGCCAGAAGGGACTCACCATGGAGGGGCGTCTGCCTTCTCTGATTCTTACTTTCTAAAATCCTGAAGTATTTCTGAGGGCTTACAGGCCATGCTTTGTTCATCTATAAACAGAGGGTCACTTACAATAGCTCTTTGAAAATGAAGTGCGGCAAGAAAGAAAGATTCTTGAGCAAAGTCACTCATCTCGATGGCCTCCTCAGAAAAATGGTAATACCACCCTTCCTGGAAGCAGAGACCTGAACCAAACAATCATTTATAGGGAAATTCATCAAAAAACTTTCTCAGAAAGAACAACAACAGTCAGAAAGAAATAGACAAATCTTTTCTAAAAACTTTCACCCTCAGTCTCTATGCTAAAGATGAAGCTTCATGACTGCTGTAGCAGCTGTCTCTACTGCTGGGTCTCCTGAAGGAGGTTTAAGGTGGAATGACAATGAGGGGCCCTAGAAACTCTGAGACTCACTGCTGAACAAAAGACCTGAACAATGTTGAAGACACACGAACAAGAACATTTGCTTCAGATTAAACAACAAAGCCTGCTAACTCTTCAGAGGTGACCAGAAGAGAAAGCCTGCAAGACTAGCTCATCCGTATGAGGAAAACAGGAAAACGATGTCAAAATCACCTTTGTGGCGTGTGATGGAATAAGAGAAAACCCAAGGGCAAGATGTAAATATGCACACAATTAGGAATCTCAACTGAAACCTGGCAACGTGTGACGTGTGCCAGGCTTTGCAGTGAGAATCCAGGTATCAGCAACTACCAACCAGAACAAAACATTCATGTACTTCTGTACAAACAAACCTTCCTGGCCATACAGTGGTTCTGTGTGACAGTGCATTCTGGGTAGAGAGCAGTAAGTGAAATCCAGACAGGAAGTAGCCAGAAAAAAGAAATGGCACAGCATTTTTGCACTATCTTCTTGTAGAGAAACACGACACACCACTCTTATATTTTAATCAAGTTATTTAAGAACCCAGACCCTAAAATTACTTATTAATATGGTTACTCACAAAGAGTGGGGGAGTTGTAAATGAGTTTGTAAGGGTTTGGCTTCCTTCCTAGGATCTGCATCACCAAGTCGGCCCTAATTACTGACCACTGACAACTGCAGAGTCACATCCCCAACCAGAATGAAAATTTCTGACCTACTCCTCCCCTTTCTGAAGGCTTTTCTCATTTTGATGCATATGGATTTGTGCTAATGGAAATTCCGTGTGAAAATTCCAACTTGCAAAAATGAGTCCATTCTCCTCCCTCCCCAAAAAAAACCGTTTAAAGAAAGTATGATCACTTTAACTTAAGAATGACAATACATTCATGCCAAGGGCGGGGGTGGGTGAAGAGGGATGGACTGAGAGTTTAGGATTGGTAGATGCAAACTATTCCATTTAGAATGGATAAAAAACAAGGTGCTAATATACAGCACCAGGAACTANAGGCAAGAACACTGGAGTGGGTTGCCATTTCCTTCTCCAATGCATGAAAGTGAAGTCGCTCAGTCGTGTCCGACTCCTAGCAACCCCATGGACTGCAGCCTACCAGGCTCTTCCGTCCATGGGATTTTCCAGGCAAGAGTACTGGAGTGGGGTGCCACTGCCTTCTCTGTGCAGCCTCCTGCTAGTTATCTATTTTACACATGATAGCATATATATGTCAATACTACTTTCTCAGTTTGTCTCACCCTCTCCTTCCCCTACTGTGTCCACCAGTCCACACTCTATGCCTGTGTCTTCATTTATTCTCTGTAAATAGGTTCATCAGTACTATTTTTCTAGATTGCATATATATGTGTTAGTATATATTTGTTTTTCTTCTCCTGACTTACTTCACTCTACCTCACTAAAACTGACTCAAATTCACTCCTCCTTATGGCTGAGTAAAATTCCATTGTATATATGTTCTACAACTTCTTTACCCATTCATCTGCTAATGGTCATCTAAGGTTGCTTCTATGTCCTGGCTATTGTAAACAGTCCTGCAATGAACACTGGAGTACATGTGTCTTTTTGAATTGTAGTTTTCTCAGGGTATACGCCCAATAGTGAGACTGCTAGGCCATATGGTTGTTTATTCCTAGGGAAACATAGGCAATATACAGCAAGATCTTCTTTGACCCACCTCCTAGAGTAATGGAAATAACAAAAATAAACAAATGTAACCTAATTAAACTTAAAAGCTTTTGTACAATAAAAGAAACTATAAACAAGACTGAAACAAAACCCTTAGAATGGGAGAAAATAATTGCAAACAAAGCAACTGAAAAAGCATTAATCTCTAAAATATATAAGCAACTATACTGCTCAATATCAGGAAAACAAACAGCCCAATCAAAATATGGGTAGAAGACTTAAACAGACATTTCTCCAAAGAAGACACACAGATAGACAATAAACACATTTTTTAAAATGCTCAGCATTGCTCATTATGAGAGAAATCAAAACTACAATGAGGTATCACCTCACACCAATCAGAATGAGCACAAAAAAAAAAAATCTACAATCAATAAATGCTAGAGAGGATGTGGAGAAAAGGGAACCCTACTGCAGTGTTGGTGGGAATGTAAATGGGCACAGCCACTATGGAAAACAGTATGGAGATTTCTCACCCTGGGTTTCTTGAAGGGAATTTCTCACCATGTTTTTAGCACCTACTGTCAGTGTTTGATGTCAGTTTGATGTTCACATTACTCTTTTCGTATGGTTAGGATCAACTTTCTCAGTCCCTGAAATTAATTTCTATAATAAGCAATTTATTAAAAGAAGCGGCCTTCCCACTCTTCACTCAGGGCATCCTACAGAAGGAGTATGCATCTGCTGCTGCTGCTGCTTAAGTCACTTCAGTCGTGTCCAACTCTGTGCAACCCCACAGACGGCAGCCCACCAGGCTCCCCCGTCCCTGGGATTCTCCAGGCAAGAACACTGGAGTGGGTGGCCATTTCCTTCTCCAATGTATGAAAGGAAAAGTGAAAGTGAAGTCGCTCAGTCATGTCCGACTATTCGCGACCTCATGGACTGCAGCCCACCAGGCTCCTCCATCCATGGGATTTTCCAGGCAAGAACACTGGAGTGGGTTGTCATTTCCTTCTCCAATGCATGAAAGTGAAAAGTGAAAGTGAAGTCGCTCAGTCATGTCCAACNGGCAAGAACACTGGAGTGGGTGGCCATTTCCTTCTCCAATGTATGAAAGGAAAAGTGAAAGTGAAGTCGCTCAGTCATGTCCGACTATTCGCGACCTCATGGACTGCAGCCCACCAGGCTCCTCCATCCATGGGATTTTCCAGGCAAGAACACTGGAGTGGGTTGCCATTTCCTTCTCCAATGCATGAAAGTGAAAAGTGAAAGTGAAGTCGCTCAGTCATGTCCAACCCTCAGCGACCCCATGGACTGCAGCCTACCAGGTTCCTCCATCCATGGGATTTTCCAGGCAAGAGTACTGGAGTGGCATGCCATTGCCTTCTCCGAGTATGCATCTGACTAGCATCTATCTCACCATCCAAGATGGATCTCATCTCGTCCTCATCATCCCTCCATCAAGAAAGGTAGGACATACCTGGGAACTTTCTTCACATCTTTTGGAAAATAAGAACCATATCTTCACTTCTTCCAGACCCCTGAGGGTGAAGAGAAAAATCACCCTTTTATAGCTCAGGAAATCAAAATCCATGACTCCAGATAACACAACAAAATACTTAGGATAAAGTTATCAGGTCAGGTTTTGTAAGTTCTTTAAATAAAAACTCATCACAATGCTGATGTAGATTCATCAACTGTAACAAAATGCAAAACTCAGTGGAGGATGTTGATAATGGGGGTAAGGCATGTGTGGGGGACGAGGTATGTGGGAACAACCTGTACTCTCCTCTCAAATTGCCTATGAGCCTAAAACTGCTCTTTAAAATAAAAGAAAGTCTTTTTTTAAAGAAATATATACATATGTGCACATGTGCTCAGTTGTATCCAACTCTTTGCAACCCCATGGACTGCAGCTTGCCAGGCACCTCTATCTATGGGATTTTCCCAGCAAGAATACTAGAATGGATTGCCATTTTCTCCTCCAAGGGGTCCTTCCCAATCCAGAGATTGAACTTGCATCTCTTGTACACACACACACACACAATCTGTTATAAAAGAAACTAAACTCTCTCAAAGTTGTAATAGTCATTACCACTTACAGAACGAAAATGATAGTTGGCTCAAAGGTAATAACCATCAAAGAGTCAGCAGCCAAAAAATACACTGAGAAAACCCAGTAAAAACTGAGTCCTCGTGGAACTGTTCTGTCCAAGGTGTACGTGTGTGTGTGCTCAGTTCACATGACTGAGTCCATGGTCATCTCTTTGTGACCCCATGGACTGTAGATCGCCAGGCTTCTCTGTCCGTGGAATCTTCCAGGAAAGAATACTGAAGCAGGAGGCCATTTCCTTCTGCAAGTGATCTTCCCAATCCAGGGATCGAACCCGAGTCTCCTGTGTCTCCTGCACTGGCAGGTGGATTCTTTACTGCTGCGCCACCTGGGAAGCCCAACTCTGTCTGTCCTACATCAACCTCTAATCTCACTCTAACCAAAAACCCAATTAAGAACATACATATTATTAACCCATTCCACATGCCAGGTAGTTTTTTCTTATTTCAGTCACAGAAACAAAAATGTACTTCCTTAAATAAAAGTTTTTTTTTAATGAAAACTTGCATTGTTTTTTTTCCCTTCACTGCCTCTGCATTGTCTAATAAAAATGACTTGAGTCTTTTGTTTTATGATTCTTTAATTCCTAAGTGTGGGATTTCCCATATGCAGAGTATTGCAACTGTGACCATTTATGAACAGAATATATAAAATGGTGCCATAAGAATAAACAACAAACCAACAGGTATCACTTTCCTCTAACACTTGAAAGAGCACATCATTTCATTTTTTTAAAAAAAAGACAGTATTATACAACATAGGGAATATAGCCAATATTTTATAACAACTATAAACGAGCATAACCTATAAAAATTGTGTATCACTATATTGTATACCTTTTTTTTTTTTCCATCTCAAGTGTACATGAGTTCCCAATCTTGAACCCCTCCCCCACTTCCCACCCCATATCAACTCTCTGGATCATCCTATTGTATACCTTTAACATTAATATTGTACATCTACTATACTTCAAGTTTTTTAAGAAAAAAGAAAAGAAAGGGATTTTAATACTATTTAAACTCTTTGGCTTTATTAGCAGCATAATGTAAGAGTTCTAATCCAAACCACCTATGTTTTCACAAATTGAACTTCCAGTAGTGAAAGTATTTTATCATACCCTCCAAGAGCTAAAATTTAAATCATATCTGGCTTAAGGTAATTAAAATCCATCTAGAGTTTATGTTCCACAGAGCATATGACATATCCCTGTACAAAAAAAAAATTAAACTTTAATAAACTGGACATAGGCCAGGGGAAAGCTGTATGATAAAGGCAGCAAAATGACTGCTCAGGCAGGTGGAACCTATTTGAGGGGTAGTGGCTGCTCAACCAGGCTGAACAAACAGTCTTTTAGGGGACCAACCAGAGGTGACTACCTAAAGAATTTTCCACCAAACGCCACCATTTTCAGTCCTTTCTGATTAAGGACCAAAATAAAAGCTGAGGTAGTTGTTTCATTTCGATCATTTAGAAAGCCCCAAATAATAGCTAAGAGCTTTCTATAAGCATGCCAGTGGGGAGGGAGGGGGAGAAAAATTACAGTTGAAATTATATCCTTTTGAGAGCCAGTTAAGCCACTAATTCACAAGCAGGTCTCAAGGCTGCTATCTGACCCAGAAAGCCACAGGTGAGGAATTCATTTTAGGACTGATTACATGAACATCAAATCATTCCATTTTTTTAACTTTTTACAAATGGACTTTTCCCACACTTTTTCTTTACACAACTGAATGATGGTCCCAACCCAGGGACTTGAACTTGGAAGTGGAAAACCTTCCAGTCTGAGCATTGAAGAGTGTCACTAGCCCTTGCATACCTCAGGCAAATCATTACACCTCTGGATTTTGTCACTTCCCTACCTGCAAAACAAACAAACAAAAAAAGACCACTTCCTATTTCCTGTTATGATTAAAAACAACAACAACTAAGGTAAGTCAAGCTCAAAAAAACTTTCAATATGATATATGACATTCAAACAGCCAGTTTGGGGGTAAGAAGAGGGAAGGAGGTTCAAGAAGGTGGGGATATATGTTGATTCATGTTGACATATGGCAGAAACCAACACAATATTGTAAAGCAATTATCTTCCAATTTAAAATAAATTAAAAAGTTTAAAAAGAACTTAGAAATAATCTCTTCCATTTAGTCTATTGGCAACATAGAAAAACTCCTTATATAATCTATTCAAAATAATACAGAAAAAAGTTTGACCCTTTCAAGTCATACAGAATTATTTGCTCTAGATAGCCTAGCCTTCTAGATTAACGTCCAAGAGGGCGTGGATTTCGTGTTTTGCTGTGGAGTATATCTTCAGTACCTAGAACAGTGCCCAGCCCGTAATAGGTGCTCATTACATATTACTATTAATAAATGAATGAATGAATAAACAACTGGCAAAGAATCTGCCTGCAATGCAGGAGACCTCAGTTCTATTCCTGGGTTGGGAAGATCCACTAGAAAATGGATAGGCTACCCACTCCAGTATTGGGCTTTCCTGGTGGCTCAGCTAGAAATGAATCCACCTGCAATGTGGGAGACCTGGGTTGGATCCTTGGGTTGGGAAGATCCCGTGGAGAAGGGAACTGACTACCCATTCCAATATGCTGGCCTGGAGAATTCCATGGACTATACATCTTCAGCACCTAGAACAGTGCCCAGCCCATAATAGGTACTCATTATATATTATAATAGATGAATAAATGAATAAAAGCTTAGCACTCAATAAATGTAGGAATGCTTTTTTATTAACCATTTCAGGTGGAGATTTCCTTAAAATGTATAGTAGCACCCTCTCTTATCTTCTTAAAAAGATTATAAAGATCATAATAGCACACTCGCCAACAGCAAAGGGTCACCTTTGTGTACATCAAATATTCCAAAGATGCCCTTTGTGTGCTTTAAAATATTAAATTACTATAGAATTTTTAATGCAATTTTTAGCTCTTTCATGCTTTTATCACGTTTACTACCCTTCCCTTTCTATAGGGTTGTCATTTCTCCCTATTGTGAACAGCCTAAAATTGGCCGTTTCTGAGTTATTATTTGATTAAAAGCCAGTCAACCACAACTTAGCAGAGTGTCTCAAGTAAGAGTGCAAGGCTCTAAGAGATAAGGAAATGGGGCAAGGAGAGGGGGCTCTCTGTTCACAAGCACCTGTTTCATGGGATGAGCCTACACTGAGGAATCAGCATGGACTGAGGCCTTCCTAGTATGTGCTGCTTTCAAAGAGCAGAGTGAGTCCTTCAAACTGAAGCAGCTGAATTATGGGGAACCTTCCTAATGCTGGAGAACTAGCATTTTTAAATAAAATGTTAAATGGGAATGACCTAAAGCTTCCTAGCTAAACTGTGGTTTGAATGCCCAAGGATCTTAAATCAGGCCCCATTTTACAGGATCTTAGATTAGTATCGGTTTGGGAAAGAAATGTGACTCTTAGATAAAATAAGAAATGCACATTAGAAAAAAAAAAAATCTAACAGTTCCATGAAAAATCATTAAGCTTTGAGGCATTGTTTCTTGATCTGGGCGCTACTTATACAGGTATGTTAAGCAAACACTTAGGTGTCCTCTTCTGTATGTATAGTACGCTTCAATAAAAAGTGTTATAATTGCCAGAGCAGAGTAATAGTTTATCCTTGCCCTATTCTAATGTAAACTGGCCTTTCATAAGCAATAAAGCACCGAGAGTTTGAACATGGAGATAGAAGCCGTAAGACTCCTCTCTCCAAATAAAGATCCACTAAGAGAAACACGCTACTCATAACCAGAAGGCTGTTGCCTGGGAAACTGGAGCTGTAACTACTGCAGTCACACCTCAGGAACAAAGATGGCCAAGATCTATTTCAATTCTTAGATGCCTCGAGGAACCACAGATGACTATAACTATGGAGGACAGCCAATGTGTAGTAACGAAGAAGCACGTGCCCAAGTTAGAGAAGCTACAGTTGTTAAAGGGGAAAAGAGAGAGAGGCAGGGAAGAAGCAAAGAGAAAACAAAATTCAAGTGCAGGAAGTAAAGCCCAATCGAAGAACTGCACAGCTGCAAGGCTACAGGTTTCATTCATTTCAGCCAATCCACCCTCTTTGCTTTATGGTGACCCCACAACAGCACCTGCCAGCCCCCTGCCAGGAGAAGGGAGAACAAAGCTGAGTAAGCCTGGCCCTTTCACAAGGAAAGGCACGCTCAGAGAAGTGCTCCACTCGAGGTACAAGTGCCCTGGAACAAAGTAGCGGAACCAATTATCTTCCGTACGAAATGGGCGTGGGAGGCTTCAGAAAGAAGGTGGCATTTTTTAAGCTTGAATTCAAAGAATATGTATGATCTCCCCAGGATGAGGCCGAAGAGGGGCATCTCAG
>SJYA01000305.1:744065-755385 GCA_006410615.1 Neotragus moschatus | reverse complement strand
GGGCACAGGAGCGGCCCAGACATAAAGTCCGTGCCCTCAAGGGGCTGATGCTCCAGGAGCAGACAAACATTAAGCAATGTGTTCATTGTTTAGTTGTGTCTGGCTCTTTGCAACCCCATGGACTGCAGCCCACCAGGCTCCTTTGTCCATGGGGATTCTCCAGGCAAGAATACTGGAGTGGGTTGTCATGCCCTCCTCCAGGGGATCTTCCCAACCCAGGGTCTCGGTCTCCTGCACTGCAGGCAGATTCTTTACTGTTTGAGCCACCAGGGAAGCCAATAGCTAATATGAAATGTTTGGGAGCGTTAGCTGCTCTGGAAAAGGTTAAGTAATGGGCCCTCCCTTCCACCCAGGCATTACCGGCCCTTTAGGCTGGATCATACTTTGTTGTAGGGGGCTATCTGGGGCACTGTAGGATGTTAACAGCCTGCCTCGCCTTTACCCACCAGATGCTAAGGGAAGCCGCCTCTCCCTGCAAGTGGTGACAACCAAGAACATCTGATGTTCCCTGCTGGAGGGAGTCGGGGGGAGTTGGAAACTGCCCCAGATTGAGAACCATGGAGCTAGGGTCTCTGAACCTTGCAGCCACTAAAATTCTGTTATGACACCACCTGGTTTTCCAGTGCCCCTCCCCATTCTCCATACTGCTCAACTCCTGGAAATTCCTACGTAGAGACTAACCCGAGTTCTTCTAAGATATGGGCAGAGGTAGAGAGACGAGCAGAGAATTTGGAGAACGCGAGCTGCTGGCGGGTAGGGTAGGGGTCCTTACATGATACTCCGCTGCATGATGGTATCAGAATTCTCTCCCCCTTCCTCCTCTTCTCTGGCCACCAGTTTCTGAAAAGAATGTCCAAAAACACTTGATTAGGATACTCATTTTTTTAAGAATTTTATTAATAGCATCAGGTGTACATGAGTTCCCAATCTTGAACCACCCCCCCGACCTCCCACCCCACATCAACTCTCTGGATCATCCCCGTGCACCAGTCCCAAGCAACCTGTATCCTGTATTGAACACAGACTGGTGATTCGTTTCTTACATGATAGTATACATGTTTCAGTGCCATTCTCCCAAACCATCCCACCCTCTCCCTCTCCCTCAGAGTCCAAAAGTCCATTCTATACATCTGTGTCTCTTTTGCTGTTTCGCATACAGGGTTATCATTACCACGTTTCTAAATTCCATATATATGGTTAGTATAGTGTATTGGTGCTTTTCTTTCTGGCTTACTTCACTCTGTATAATCAGCTAGGATACTCATTTTTGTGGAGAGATCAAAACACAAAACACACTGATTGTGTGGAGATCGGGACATATACACCCCTGATAGGAGAGGAGAAACTTTCAGGAATTGAGGTTTGGGCAAATCACCCTGAAATCTACACCATTTGGCTTGAACTTCACGCTGACAGGCCTGACATATGGGCTGTCAAACATAATAGGCAGCTGCTTTAACCAATGAAAGAAGAGAATGCATTTACCAGAAATAAAAAAAGTCTACTCTGAAGACAGGGCTAAAAAAGCCTTCCTTCCTATGAGCTCAGACTAGCAGCTCTTCAAAGACAAGGTTCCTTTCCCAGGTGCTCAGGTGCTCTCTGTGTACATGCTAATCTTTTTCTTCTTTTTGAAACCTTGAAAGAATGTGTCCCTGGTCACATTTGATATACATTTTTTGCTGTCTTTTTTTTTTTTCCATCTCAAGTGTACATGAGTTCCCAATCTTGAACCCCTCCCCCACTTCCCACCCCATATCAACTCTCTGGATCATCCTATTGTATACCTTTAACATTAATATTGTACATCTACTATACTTCAAGTTTTTTAAGAAAAAAGAAAAGAAAGGGATTTTAATACTATTTAAACTCTTTGGCTTTATTAGCAGCATAATGTAAGAGTTCTAATCCAAACCACCTATGTTTTCACAAATTGAACTTCCAATAGTGAAAGTATTTTATCATACCCTCCAAGAGCTAAAATTTAAATCATATCTGGCTTAAGGTAATTAAAATCCATCTAGAGTTTATGTTCCACAGAGCATATGACATATCCCTGTACAAAAAAAAAAATGAACTTTAATAAACTGGACATAGGCCAGGGGAAAGCTGTATGATAAAGGCAGCAAAATGACTGCTCAGGCAGGTGGAACCTATTTGAGGGGTAGTGGCTGCTCAACCAGGCTGAACAAACAGTCTTTTAGGGGACCAACCAGAGGTGACTACCTAAAGAATTTTCCACCAAACGCCACCATTTTCAGTCCTTTCTGATTAAGGACCAAAATAAAAGCTGAGGTAGTTGTTTCATTTCGATCATTTAGAAAGCCCCAAATAATAGCTAAGAGCTTTCTATAAGCATGCCAGTGGGGAGGGAGGGGGAGAAAAATTACAGTTGAAATTATATCCTTTTGAGAGCCAGTTAAGCCACTAATTCACAAGCAGGTCTCAAGGCTGCTATCTGACCCAGAAAGCCACAGGTGAGGAATTCATTTTAGGACTGATTACATGAACATCAAATCATTCCATTTTTTTAACTTTTTACAAATGGACTTTTCCCACACTTTTTCTTTACACAACTGAATGATGGTCCCAACCCAGGGACTTGAACTTGCAAGTGGAAAACCTTCCAGTCTGAGCATTGAAGAGTGTCACTAGCCCTTGCATACCTCAGGCAAATCATTACACCTCTGGATTTTGTCACTTCCCTACCTGCAAAACAAACAAACAAAAAAAGACCACTTCCTATTTCCTGTTATGATTAAAAACAACAACAACTAAGGTAAGTCAAGCTCAAAAAAACTTTCAATATGATATATGACATTCAAACAGCCAGTTTGGGGGTAAGAAGAGGGAAGGAGGTTCAAGAAGGTGGGGATATATGTTGATTCATGTTGACATATGGCAGAAACCAACACAATATTGTAAAGCAATTATCTTCCAATTTAAAATAAATTAAAAAGTTTAAAAAGAACTTAGAAATAATCTCTTCCATTTAGTCTATTGGCAACATAGAAAAACTCCTTATATAATCTATTCAAAATAATACAGAAAAAAGTTTGACCCTTTCAAGTCATACAGAATTATTTGCTCTAGATAGCCTAGCCTTCTAGATTAACGTCCAAGAGGGCGTGGATTTCGTGTTTTGCTGTGGAGTATATCTTCAGTACCTAGAACAGTGCCCAGCCCGTAATAGGTGCTCATTACATATTACTATTAATAAATGAATGAATGAATAAACAACTGGCAAAGAATCTGCCTGCAATGCAGGAGACCTCAGTTCTATTCCTGGGTTGGGAAGATCCACTAGAAAATGGATAGGCTACCCACTCCAGTATTGGGCTTTCCTGGTGGCTCAGCTAGAAATGAATCCACCTGCAATGTGGGAGACCTGGGTTGGATCCTTGGGTTGGGAAGATCCCGTGGAGAAGGGAACTGACTACCCATTCCAATATGCTGGCCTGGAGAATTCCATGGACTATACATCTTCAGCACCTAGAACAGTGCCCAGCCCATAATAGGTACTCATTATATATTATAATAGATGAATAAATGAATAAAAGCTTAGCACTCAATAAATGTAGGAATGCTTTTTTATTAACCATTTCAGGTGGAGATTTCCTTAAAATGTATAGTAGCACCCTCTCTTATCTTCTTAAAAAGATTATAAAGATCATAATAGCACACTCGCCAACAGCAAAGGGTCACCTTTGTGTACATCAAATATTCCAAAGATGCCCTTTGTGTGCTTTAAAATATTAAATTACTATAGAATTTTTAATGCAATTTTTAGCTCTTTCATGCTTTTATCACGTTTACTACCCTTCCCTTTCTGTAGGGTTGTCATTTCTCCCTATTGTGAACAGCCTAAAATTGGCCGTTTCTGAGTTATTATTTGATTAAAAGCCAGTCAACCACAACTTAGCAGAGTGTCTCAAGTAAGAGTGCAAGGCTCTAAGAGATAAGGAAATGGGGCAAGGAGAGGGGGCTCTCTGTTCGCAAGCACCTGTTTCATGGGATGAGCCTACACTGAGGAATCAGCATGGACTGAGGCCTTCCTAGTATGTGCTGCTTTCAAAGAGCAGAGTGAGTCCTTCAAACTGAAGCAGCTGAATTATGGGGAACCTTCCTAATGCTGGAGAACTAGCATTTTTAAATAAAATGTTAAATGGGAATGACCTAAAGCTTCCTAGCTAAACTGTGGTTTGAATGCCCAAGGATCTTAAATCAGGCCCCATTTTACAGGATCTTAGATTAGTATCGGTTTGGGAAAGAAATGTGACTCTTAGATAAAATAAGAAATGCACATTAGAAAAAAAAAAAATCTAACAGTTCCATGAAAAATCATTAAGCTTTGAGGCATTGTTTCTTGATCTGGGCGCTACTTATACAGGTATGTTAAGCAAACACTTAGGTGTCCTCTTCTGTATGTATAGTACGCTTCAATAAAAAGTGTTACAATTGCCAGAGCAGAGTAATAGTTTATCCTTGCCCTATTCTAATGTAAACTGGCCTTTCATAAGCAATAAAGCACCGAGAGTTTGAACATGGAGATAGAAGCCGTAAGACTCCTCTCTCCAAATAAAGATCCACTAAGAGAAACACGCTACTCATAACCAGAAGGCTGTTGCCTGGGAAACTGGAGCTGTAACTACTGCAGTCACACCTCAGGAACAAAGATGGCCAAGATCTATTTCAATTCTTAGATGCCTCGAGGAACCACAGATGACTATAACTATGGAGGACAGCCAATGTGTAGTAACGAAGAAGCACGTGCCCAAGTTAGAGAAGCTACAGTTGTTAAAGGGGAAAAGAGAGAGAGGCAGGGAAGAAGCAAAGAGAAAACAAAATTCAAGTGCAGGAAGTAAAGCCCAATCGAAGAACTGCACAGCTGCAAGGCTACAGGTTTCATTCATTTCAGCCAATCCACCCTCTTTGCTTTATGGTGACCCCACAACAGCACCTGCCAGCCCCCTGCCAGGAGAAGGGAGAACAAAGCTGAGTAAGCCTGGCCCTTTCACAAGGAAAGGCACGCTCAGAGAAGTGCTCCACTCGAGGTACAAGTGCCCTGGAACAAAGTAGCGGAACCAATTATCTTCCGTACGAAATGGGCGTGGGAGGCTTCAGAAAGAAGGTGGCATTTTTTAAGCTTGAATTCAAAGAATATGTATGATCTCCCCAGGATGAGGCCGAAGAGGGGCATCTCAGGCCAAGAGAATAACAGATACAAAGGACAGAGGCATGCCACAGCCCCATTCTGTTTCTCAGCAGGGTGGCTACTGCAATTTGGCGGGGAGGGGGAAAATTCCCTTTGGAGACAATGTCTCACACACTGCAGGATGTTTGCCATCTCTGACCCCAGCCGCTATTCACTGGCAGCAACTCCCAACCATTATAACTAACGGAATGCTCCCCACGTTTCCAAATATACCAAGGAGTGAGGCTGTTCTACTGCTCACAAGTGAGAAGCCCATGAACACAAGAAAACAGATGTGTGGCTGGAACAGGGGTTGGGGGGTTGGTAAGATGGGAGCTGAGGATGAGATGCAGGTGAGGACCAGAATGAAGGGCTTCACATCCCTGCTAAGGAGTCAGGCTCTCTGCCAGACTTGGAGAAGAGACAACAGTCTCAGAGCAGTTATGTAGGAGGCCAAACCAACAAGACTTGGCAGCTAATAGGCTATGAGGAGGTGGAGAAGAAGGAAGAATGGAAGAATAAAGAATAACCCCCACAGTTATAAGCCGGGCCAACTGAGTAAACAAAACAGTAGTGGCACTAACCAAAGGAAAGAATGGAGTCTGAGCAGGGCTAGAAGGGGATGGAAAGGGGAAGTGGAAAATGAGTCTCAGTCTGAAGCTCATAAGGTACATCCAGGTGGAATGTTTAAAAGTAACAGACAGACTAATGCTAAGGAGAGACATCTGGGTTGGAAGTAAGAGAAATCTTGGTATTTAATTGCAGGCAGTGTCCAAGCCATTCTTTGAGGGGGCTCCAAAACAAGTGTTCCCCAGCTTGCTGAACAAGCCAGGGAGAGGTGCAACTGGAGTACCTGGAGCCAGGGCAACACAGCAGAAGTGAGACACAAGTGGGCAGAAACTGAGAAAAATGGAACCAGCTAGCCAGGTGGAGGTGAGCGGACTAGCATGGAATTACTGAATACAGGTGGTTTGGAACCAGCTCCCATGCTGTGTCCACAGGCACCCTTTCACATGATTCTTGGCACACATTAGGAGAGTGGCTTTCCAACTTATTTGCCTGTGATTCACAGTAAGAAAATAATTTGACATCTAACACAAGTCAAACACAAATATCCACATGAGGGCTGGTTACATGTGTGCACTGCAAGCTGGGAAGCTGCACAGGGCCACACACTCAGAGGGGCCCCCTCTTGGTTGCTTCTCTGCCGCTGCCATCTTGAAACTCCCACTAATTTTTTAACAAGAGGTACAGGATTTTCATGTTACATTGGAGAAGGAAATGGCAACCCACTCCAGTACTGTTGCCTGGAAAATCCCATGGACAGAGAAGCCTGGTAGACTACAGTTCATGGGATTGCAAAGAGATCCCACAAATTATGAGGCCAATCTTGATACATACAAATACATTTAACAAAAGTTCCATAAAACAGTATCTCCCAAGCACATGTGGTATAAAATTATATATATATATTTTTTAATACAGTCCCAGCCTGTTACATCTGGAGCTAACTCAGTTCTAAAGGTTTGTTTGGTTTGTGGTGGTGGAAGGGGGGTATACAGATTCTTTTGAAAATTTATATTCTCTTTCCTCCACAAAGAATTTGAGGCAGTATACAGAAAATAGTGAGGGTAATTGAAGACAAAGGAATTGCTGAAATTAACCAAGCGAAGGAGGATTGGATTCATGAAGAAGGAAGGATTCATTCAGGGAAGGATTCATGAAGAACCAACACTGAGTTGGGAGGCAGGGGATTGAGGAGGAATGGTCAGAAAGGTAAAATGAAAACTAAGAAAAAATAGGCAAAATCAAAGGAGCACAAGAGCTTCCAGAAGGAAGTAGTCAACGAGGTCAAGAGCCCCAGAGGATATCAGGCTGAGGTGAGAGTTGCATCCTGAGGTCATTGAGGATGAACTACATTAGTTTCAGGCCACGTGGGAGAAGTGTGAGTGCTGAATGCCAAGGGGGCCAGGAGGCCAAAAAGCAAAAAAATCCAACACCAGAAAAGAGAGAGAGAAAGGAACTTGGTGGGAAAGTAGAATAGGGTAAATTTTTTCTAAGAATTCTGGGAGGTTTTAGCGTGACTAGGAGCGTCCCTGGTGGCTCAGATGATAAAGAATCTGCCTGTAATCCAGGAGACCCAGGTTTGATCCCTATATCTGGAAGATTCCCCCGGAGAAGAGAATGGCAACACACTCTAGTATTCTTGCCTGGACAATTCCATGGACAGAGGAGCCTGGCAGTCCACAGTCCGTGGGGTTGCAAAGAGTTGGACACGGCTCAGCAACCAGCAACTGTACTTTCACTTGGAAGCCCCACCCTCCACAATATTAAATATGTAAAAACATGCCCACCTCCCACACTAAATATACATTACTTTCATTTGCATTATAACTATACATTGAAATGAGCTGCAAAAGACTAATTGACATAAATGCTATGTTTTATAGGCATTTGATTAAACATGTATTACTTTTGACTTTAGCTTTCCTTCAGTATTCAAGAAGCCAATATAAACTTTTTTTTTCTGATTTCAGACATTTTTAGGCCTTTGAAAAGCATAGTGGCCCCAGGCCCATAATTTTTAAAGATTAATGAAGGCTGTGTGTCAGGGGTTGAGGTAAGGCGTCTGGAGAGACTGAAGAAAGACAAAGTCTTATATGATGTTATACATGTTTCGATGCCATTCTCCCAAATCAGCCCACCCTCTCCCTCTCCCAGATTCCAAAAGACTGTTCTATACATCTGTGTCTCTTTTGCTATCTCAGAGGGATGGTACGGGGAGGGAGATGGGAGGGGGGTCCAGGCTTGGGAACACGTGTACACCCGTGGCAGATTCATGTTGAAGTATGGCAAAACCAATACAATATTGGAAAGTAAAAAAAATAACTAAAAAAAAAGAAAGACAAAGCCTTTCTTACCCGATGCAACGGCCTCTGACAGAGACAGAGCTCCTACACAAAAAATGTCAGGAGAGGCTGGATAACCCACGTTTTTTAATGGCAAAGCTGATGAATAAGCAATCCAAGGAAGAGAAATATAGAAGGTCAATGAACATATAAAAAGCTACCTAACCTCCTCAGCACGCAGGGTACTTTCCATTTTTCATATAATGGACTGGTGAAATGTTGAAAGACTAATAATACCTAAAGCTAAGGGCAGGGGGTGGGTATGAGGAAGCAGGGCCTCTGAGATACTGCTGGGTGGAGTGTATGTCACTATAACTTCTGCAGGAGGTCATCTGGCAGGCTCCAGCAACGAATAACTCAGAACGTGAACCTAACTTCCTCACATACATCACCCACTTCAGGCTGTCTCCCCCATCCTGCGATCTCGGCATAAGTTTACCTCCTGAAAGGGGCCTCTCCTCCAACACAGAACCTTGCTTTATTATACTCAAAGCCCTTAGGTCTGCTATTTCCTACTTTCTGAATTGCTTTACCTGTTTAAGCAGACAGGACCTCCCTCTCTCCCGCCTTTCCACCTTCTTCTCTCCTTCACCTCCTACTCCCAGCTCTGAGCGGCCTGTAGAAGCACTACCTGGACCAACAACTTTCACTGCAGCATTGTTTTACTGACAAAAACTGGAAATAAGCTGAAAGCCCATCAATAGGGGAAACGGTTGAATAACTCATGATACGTCCACACTATGGAATAATAAAAATAATAAAATAGCTTTTTATGAAGCTTGATACTGACCTGGGGTGGGAGAGATGTTTATAATATAGTTTTATGAATAGAGCAATTTATCACACTTTTATTTAAAAGGAAGAGAAAAAACCATGAGGTAAATACAACGGTACGTGATTGAATAAGCAAGAGAAAAGTAAGGAAGGAAACACACACAATGTTAATACTGATGGCCTTTAGGGTATGATACTATTGCAGGGGACAGGAGATTTCATTGCTACAGTGAGCTTATATTTGGTAATTTTAAAAAATTAAACTATTTTAAAAGAATTCTGGCCTCAAGAATATTAAACTTTAAAAAAATATTTAATATTAAATATGATTTAATATTAACAAATATTAAATCATACATTGTGTTTATTACATCTGTTGGAGACTCTTGGGAGTCCCCTGGACTGCAAGAAGATCAAACCAGTCAATCCTAAAGGAAATCAATCCTGATTGGAAGNTAATACTGATGGCCTTTAGGGTATGATACTATTGCAGGGGACAGGAGATTTCATTGCTACAGTGAGCTTATATTTGGTAATTTTAAAAAATTAAACTATTTTAAAAGAATTCTGGCCTCAAGAATATTAAACTTTAAAAAAATATTTAATATTAAATATGATTTAATATTAACAAATATTAAATCATACATTGTGTTTATTACATCTGTTGGAGACTCTTGGGAGTCCCCTGGACTGCAAGAAGATCAAACCAGTCAATCCTAAAGGAAATCAATCCTGATTGGAAGGACTGATGCTGAAGTTGAAGCTCCAATACTTTGGCCACCTGATACAAAGAGCTTACTCATTGAAAAAGACCTTGATGCTGGAAAGACTGAAGAGGAGAAGNACATTTTGTAATTTTAAAAAATTAAACTATTTTAAAAGAATTCTGGCCTCAAGAATATTAAACTTTAAAAAATATTTAATATTAAATATTATTTAATATTAACAAATATTAAATCATACATTGTGTTTATTACACCTGTTGGAGACTCTTGGGAGTCCCCTGGACTGCAAGGAGATCAAACTAGTCAATCCTAAAGGAAATCAATCCTGACTGGAAGGACTGATGCTGAAATTGAAGCTCCAATACTTTGGCCACCTGATACAAAGAGCTTACTCATTGAAAAAGACCTTGATGCTGGAAAGACTGAAGAGGAGAAGGGGATGACAGAGGATGAGATGGTTGGATGGCATCACCTACTCTGTGGACATGAGTTTGAGCAAGCTAGATGGTGATGGACAGGGAAGCCTGGCATGCTGCAGTCCATAGGGCTGCAAAGAGGACAGGACTGAGCAACTGAGTAACAATCCTAAGGGTTCACTGGACCTGCCTACAGCCAACCTTGTAACCTAACTTCCCATCTGATTTCTGAAAAAGCCAAAATTATTCCAACACACTGTAGCAGAAATGCCATGCCTTTTATTAAAGACCATAGTTCCCCCTGGCTGACCTGAAAATCATCCAAGAGTCTCTTTAATAGGACAGTGAAAGTCCAAACTGCCCAGCAACAGGAGAGGAAGAGAGCACAGAGTCAAGGACCCACCTGTGTGCCTGGTCATCTGCTTCCTGTATGCCTGTCAGGTTCCCAAGGCACCCACCAATTCTCCCACAAACTTCACTTGGCTGGAGCCTGGGAAGTGATATTTGGAAAGCCCAAGGCACTCTTTTCAAGAGGCCCTAAATCAAAGGCCCGTGTCTGTGCCAGAAACAACCTATACTTCAGTTAGTTCGCTCAGTTGTGTCCGATTCTTTGCGACCCCATGAATCGCAGCACGCCAGGCCTCCCTGTCCATCACCATATCCCAGAGTTCACTCAGACTCACGTCCATCAAGTCAGTGATGCCATCCAGCCATCTCATCCTCGGTCATCCCCTTCTCCTCCTGCCCCCAATCCCTCCCAGCATCAGAGTCTTTTCCAATGAGTCAACTCTTTGCATGAGGTGGCCAAAGTACTGGAGTTTCAGCTTTAGCATCATTCCTTCCAAAGAAATCCCAGGGCTGATCTCCTTCAGAATGGACTGGTTGGATCTCCTTGCAGTCCAAGGGACTCTCAGGAGTCTTCTCCAACACCACAATTCAAAAGCATCAATTCTTCGGCACTTAGCTTTCTTCACAGTCCAACTCTCACATCCATACGTTACCACAGAAGAAACCATAGCCTTGACAAGACGGACCTTAGTCGGCAAAGTAATATCTCTGCTTTTGAATATACTATCTAGGTTGGTCATAACTTTTCTTCCAAGGAGTAAGCGTCTTTTAATTTCATGGCTGCAGTCACCATCTGCAGTGATTTTGGAGCCCAGAAAAATAAAGTCTGACACTGTTTCCACTGTTTCCCCATCTATTTCCCATGAAGTGATGGGACTGGATGCCATGATCTTCGTTTTCAGAATGTTGAGTTTTAAGCCAACTTTTTCCCTCTCCTCTGTCACTTTCATCAAGAGG
>SJYA01000305.1:722516-743399 GCA_006410615.1 Neotragus moschatus | reverse complement strand
TTTCAAGGAGTAAGCGCCTTTTAATTTCATGGCTGCAGTCACCATCTGCAGTGATTTTGGAACCCAGAAAAATAAAGTCTGACACTGTTTCTACTGTTTCCCCATCTATTTCACATGAAGTGACTAAGTAAAAATGGGTACTGAAGATTGGATTCTTAAAGGTATAAAACTGATAACAAATATCAAAAAGCAAAGATTTAAAATCTAGAGTAGAGGTTAGACTCTCAAAAATACAATATTAAAAAAAATCACAAAGATTATAAAAATTATATATGAAGTTTGCTTTAAAAATAAGGTCTTTTTTTTTGCAAGGTAATAGGTTATACAAATGAAAATTAAAGGAGTAACAGAGGACTTAAAAAATTTTTTTAATAAAAAATAAAATAAATTTTTAAAAATGATAATAGTTAAAATATATCCAGGAATTTCTCTGGAGCTGTTGCGGGCAGTGTGGGGTCAGTTCAGTTTCAGATAGCTCCTTGTTCCAGCTTATACTTCTTCTCAAGGTCCATAGGCCCCTTCCAATGTAGTCAATGCTATGTACAGGGTTTTAAGCTGTTGCACCTGTCACTTCCAAAGGAATTCCCTCTTCTTTATTTTGATTTCTTTGGTTTGCAAGTCTCTTCAGNTTTAATAAAAAATAAAATAAATTTTTAAAAATGATAATAGTTAAAATATATCCAGGAATTTCTCTGGAGCTGTTGCGGGCAGTGTGGGGTCAGTTCAGTTTCAGATAGCTCCTTGTTCCAGCTTATACTTCTCAAGTTCCATATGCCTCTTCCCATGTAGTTGGTGCTAACTACAGGGTTTTAATCTGTTGCGCCTGTCACTTCCAAAGTGGTTCCCTCTGTTTATTTTGGCTTCTTCTGTTTTCTGGTCTCTTCAGTGTCTAATTTCCACCCTGACACAAGGGGGCAAAGGTCACTTATTTAGGCTCACTTGTTCAGTCGTGCTGTGGGGAGGGAGGAACAGGCAAACAAATATCACTGGCGTCTGTGGGGAGTGCTCACAGTGTCTAGGCCACACTGGGTTTGCCCCTACTCACAGTGTGTGTGCTTTCCCAGTCTACACTTCTTAGGCTCCAGGTTGCTCTGCAGGGGTTCTGTCTAAAGTGGGCCCTGGGTTGCGTGCACTTCCCAGGTCTAAGTTGCTCAGGTTTAGGTTCTTGGGTACTCCAGAAAGGCGCAGACTCAGTTGGGCCTGCGTTTGTGCCCTTCCCAGGTCCCAGCAGCTCAGGCGACCAGCTGCTAGGCCAACACACTCTCCTTAGGTGCGGTGCGTCTTATCACCTCCCCATTCCAGCCGCTCAGTTTCCCAGGTGTGCCTTCTCAGATGTGCTGTGTGTCTTTTCTGGGGAGCTGATCTCTGGCTGCAACCCTCCCAGCGGATGTCATCCGTCCAGGATCCCAGGAAGGCGTGGCTGGCAACTGGGAGCCTGCTCTCAGTTTGGTGGAGGATGCCACCTCTGGGGCTGAGTTTGCCCCTTTTTGGCTCTGGCTGCCGCCCTCCTGCCTCCCTGCTTCCTGGCAGGGGATGGGCTGGTCTGCTGCCGGCTAGCTCTCCTCTGGTATTCACACAGTCCTTTGTTCTGTTAGTGGCCTGGCAGTGCCTTAGGTTAGGGCTTTTGGCGGGAAAGTTCTCTCCCTCTCTTTTTTTGTTTCTCTCTCTCTGGTTATCACACAGTTTGGGTTGCTATCTCACGTTAGCTCCCTCAGATTGCCCTCAGGGCATTCAGTCCCAGTCCTTACCCTAAGCAATGCAGCCAGTGCCTCCTTGTTCAGCCCCCACTTGCTGGTGGCGGATGCTACTTCTCTGCTGGGAATTGCTGTTAGGCACATAATCTGAGGGTTTTATTTATTTATTTATTTTTCCTCCCAGTTATGTTGCCCTTTGAGATTCCAAAACTCCCCACAGACCTGCCAGTGAGAGGGTTTCCTGGTATTTGGAAACTTCTCCTCTTTCATGACTACCTCCTCCGGACAGATCTCCATCCCTAATTATTTTGTCTCTCTTTTTATCTTCTATATTTTGTCCTCCCTCCTTTCAAAGCCAATGGGCTGCCTTTCTGGATGCCTGGTGTCCTCTGCCAGCGTTCAGAAGCTGTTTTGTGGAATTTGCTCAGTGTTCAAGTGTTCTTCAGAGAAGGCAATGGCACCCCACTCCAGTACTCTTGCCTGGAAAATCCCATGGATGAACGAGCCTAGTTGGCTGCAGTCCGTGGGGTCGCTAAGAGTTGGACAAGACTGAGCGACTTCCCTTTCACTTTTCACTTTCATGCATTGGAGAAGGAAATGGCAACCCACTCCAGTGTTCTTGCCTGGAGAGTCCCAGGGACAGAGGAGCCTGGTAGGCTGCCGTCTATGGGGTCACACTGAGTCGGACACGACTTAAGTGACTTAGCAGCAGCAGTTAAATGTTCCTTCAGTGAATTTGTGGGGGAGAAAGTGGTCTCCCCGTCTTATTCCTCTGCTATCTTAGGACCACCTCCCCTCCTTCCTTATTTGTAATTCCCCTCTTCAACAGTGAGAAACTCAGCNGCTGCCGTCTATGGGGTCACACTGAGTCGGACACGACTTAAGTGACTTAGCAGCAGCAGTTAAATGTTCCTTCAGTGAATTTGTGGGGGAGAAAGTGGTCTCCCCGTCTTATTCCTCTGCTATCTTAGGACCACCTCCCCTCCTTCCTTATTTGTAATTCCCCTCTTCAACAGTGAGAAACTCAGCTCTCATTAAGGACAAAATATTTACTTATATACTCAATCTCAGAATACATATGTTAATTGCAGAATTGCTAATCCATATCACCGTGAAAATCAAACCTATCAACAAGACTACAATATTTGTTTCCAACTCCATCTTTATTCTTAATTTATGTTATAGCAACCTAACATGTCATGGGGGAGCTCATACTTTTGGTTCAAATGTTGAAACTCTTGATGATCATCTTTTTATATAAGAAAAACAAAACTGTATTATTCAAACAGGTGAGGAAATCTCAAGGCAAGGGGCAGGGAGAATGGCTCTCAGGGAGAAAAGTCCAGAACTAAGAGAGACTGAACAGCAGTGTGCAGGCATTTTATAAAGAGAAAAGTCCCACTGGCACAAGATTTAAAAGAGGTTCTTGTCCAGGAAAATTAAAAGGTAGCAAGAGGATCTTGTGAAATGGGAGGACTAGGGGTGATGGGGGCAAGCTTTACCAGAAGGCTGCAGGAGTTTACAGACAAAGGCCAGAAATGAAGTTCAGAGGTTACTGGCTCTAAGTCATACATCATTGGGAGTCCAAATTTCTTTCCTGGAGTTTTCATAAGGTATACAGTCAAAACACTGTATTTTAGTTACTTATGTTAAGTCTTCATATCTCTCTCCACACATACTTTTGTTATTCACTATGTTATATTATTTGTTTGAAAAAAAATTAGGTTCATTTGCTTGGGTTTGTATTACTTTTTTTTTTTTTTTGCTTTGTCCCATCCTTGTTGATTTTATTTTTAAGCATGTGAATATTAACATGGTTATAAAATTCAGAACTATACAAAAATGTACATTTAGAAAAGTATGATACTTTTCAATATTCTTTCCACTCTTTTTCATATTCTTTCCTTTCTACTTTGCTCCCAACTATACTTGTAAGTAACCAATCTCATTAATATCCTAGCTTATTTTTATATATCTTTTTTACATATATACATGTATATTCATATATGTATAATGAGCACACACACTGTATATATGTATATGTGCCCATATACATACACATTTATATATACATATACTGATGATTTTGGTTTCAGTACTGATCTAGACCACAAACAAACAAAAAATATGGTGTCAGTCTAGGAGCTCAGCCAAAAAACCTTTTACTCAAAATAAGTTTTATCATCAAAAGCACTTCCCCACAGAGGTACACACTCCAAAATGAATTGAAATATCCAAACTTTTAACACTCATTTTAAATCAATTCCAGTGACATTACCATAGATCTAGGTGTAAGCAAATTAGTTATGAAATCAGCATCATCCACAAAAACAAATTCATAAAAAATGAGGAAGGTCCACAGAACTCAAGATCCAAGTTTCTTAAGACTCCTGATTCATAGATAAAAATTCTATGCAAAGGGATTAGGAGAATTTGTAGAATTAATATTTTCTGAGAGGTTGTGCAAAACATACTTACAAAAATGGCATAAAAGTGAATTTAACAGTGCATATGCACACTTCATTCACATCTTCAAAAATAAAAGGTATTCTAACACTATAAAACTGAATAAGAATACTAGCTTCAACAGCAACTGCTAAGCACTAGAGTTACATAAGTTACACCAGAATGGGCAAACATGGCCCAAGTAAAATTCTATTGTTAAAGCTGAAACAGATTTAAGGTCACTCAAGTTCAAGCATGGGATACAAATCTTTTGGAGCCCAACCTACTTGTGTTTGAAATACATGATCTTTCTTCTAGCTTGTGGTCTTAAATTCTGTTTCACAAAATTTAAAAGGAAAATACAGAGGAAACTAATACAGTAGATGTTATTTTAAATAAGCTTAACATCCAAAGCTATAATTAGGATGAATTAAAGAAAGCCACAGAAGAATGGTACAAAAAAGATCTTCACGACCCAGATAATCACCATGGTGTGATCACTCACCTAGAGCCAGACATCCTNCTCTGCATATAAGTTAAATAAGCAGGGTGACAATATACAGCCTTGACATACTCCTTTTCCTATTTGGAACCAGTCTGTTGTTCCATGTCCAGTTCTAACTGTTGCTTTCTGACCTGCATACAGATTTCTCAAGAGGCAGGTCAGGTGGTCTGGTATTCCCATCTTTGTCAGAATTTTCCACAGTTTATTGTGACCCACACAGTCAAAGGCTTTGGCATAGTCAATAAAGCAGAAATAGATGTTTTTCTGGAACTCTCTTGCTTTTTGGATGATCCAGCAGATGTTGGCAACTTGATCTCTGGCTCCTCTGCCTTTTCTAAAATCAGCTTGAACCTCTCTAAGTTCACGGTTCATGTATTGCTGAAGCCTGGCTTGGAGAATTTTGATCATTACTTTACTAGCATGTGAGATGAGTGCAATTGTGTGATGGTTTGAGCATTCTTTGGCATTGCCTCTCTTTGGGACTGGAATGAAAACTGACCTTTCTAGTCCTGTAGCCACTGTTGAGTTTTCCAAATGTGCTGGCATACTGAGTGCAGCACTTTCACAGCATCATCTTTCATGATTTAGAATAGCTCGACTGGAACTCCATCACCTCCACTAGCTTTGTTCCTAGTAATGCTTTCTAAAGCCCACTTGACTTCACATTCCAGGATGTCTGGCTCTAGATGAGTGATCACACCATGTGATTATCCAGGTCATGAAGATCTATTTTGTACAGTATCCTCTGTGTATTCTTGCCACCTCTTCTTAATATCTTCTGCTTCTGTTAGGTCCATACCATTTCTGTCCTTTATCGAGCCCATCTTTGCATGAAATGTTCCCTTGGTATCTCTGATTTTCTTGAAGAGATCTCTAGTCTTTCCCATTCTGTTGTTTTCCTCTATTTCTTTGCGTTGATCACTGAAGAAGTCATTCGTATCTCTTGTCGCTAATCTTTGAAACTCTGCATTCAGATGCTTATATCTTTCCTTTTCTCCTTTGTTTTTTGCTTCTCTTCTTTTCACAGCTATTTGTAAGGCCTCCCCAGACAGCCATTTTGTCTTTTTACATTTCTTTTCCATGGGGATGGTCTTGATCCCTGTCTCCTGTACAATGTCACGAACATCATTCCATAGTTCATCAGTGTTATGTATTATCTAAGGTTTTTGTACATATGCTTAAACAAAAATCCTGAATTAAATATTTGATTTCTAGGTACAATAGCTTCGATTGGTTGTCTTGCATCATGGAGATCAAACCAGTCAATCCTAAAGGTAATCAGCCCTGAATAGTCAATGGAAGGACTGGTGCTGAAGCTGAAATTCCACTACTTTGGCCACCTAATGCTAAGAGGCAACTCATTGGAAAGGACCCTGATGCTGGGAAAGACTGAAGGCAGGAGGAGAAGAGGGCAACAGAGGATGAGACGGATAAATCGCATCACTGAATCAGTGAATATGAGTTTGAGCAAACTCTGGGAGATGGTAAAATACATTAAAGCCTGGTGTACTGGGTCCATGTAGTCACAGGGAGTCAGACATGACTTAGGGACTCAACAACAACTTGTATAATGACTTCAAGGAGACTTTTACTCCTGAGTATCTTGAATTGGAGTTCAGTTTAGTTCAGTTCAGTCGCTCAGTAGTGTCCAACTCTTTGGGACCCCACGAACAAAGATTGGGTTTATTAGAATGGTTGCATAGAAAAGTTAATTCGGTTTCGACCTTCTTGAATGCTTATTCTAGGAATTATCTGTAAAATAGTACATTTATGAGCAGCGTATCAACACATAAACAGCATTTATTGAGCACACTTATGTACATAACTGTAGGGGCTATGAATCATTGTGAAGGAAGCAGAGGATTTAATTCTCCTTAAGAAAGTTACAGTGTAATGAAGAAGACAAGTATACGACACATAGATATAGGAGTCTCACTTACATAATCATAATACATGGTGATCATATTGCATAAAATCAAAATCAGAAGGAATTAAAGAATAGAAGGAGAGGACAAGATAAATGTTAACAGCAGGGCAATAAATGTTGTTCTCTTTCTGCTTCACTGTGTATCACAATAAACTGTGGAAAATTCTGAAAGAGATGGGAATACCAGACCACCTGACCTGCCTCTTGAGAAATCTGTGCAGGTCAGGAAGCAACAGTTAGAACTGGACATGGAACAACAGACTGGTTCCAAATAGGAAAAGGAGTACATTAAGGCTTTATATTGTCACCCTGCTTATTTAACTTCTATGCAGAATACATCATGAGAAATGCTGGACTGGAAGAAACACAAGCTGGAATCAAGATTGCCGGGAGAAATAGCAGTCACCTCAGATATGCAGATGACACCACCCTTATGGCAGAAAGTGAAGAGGAACTGAAAAGCCTCTTGATGAAAGTGAAAGAGGAGAGTGAAAAAGTTGGCTTAAAGCTCAACATTCAGAAAACGAAGATTATGGCATCCAGTCCCATCACTTCATGGGAAATAGATGCAGAAACAGTGGAAACAGTGTCAGACTTTATTTTTCTGGGCTCCAAAATCACTGCAGATGGTGATTGCAGCCATGAAATTAAGAGACGCTTACTCCTTGGAAGAAAAGTTATGACCAACCTAGATAGCATATTCAAAAGCAGAGATATTACTTTGGCTACTAAGGTCCGTCTAGTCAAGACTATGGTTTTTCCAGTAGTCATGTATGGATGTGAGAGTTGGACTGTGAAGAAGGCTGAGCACTGAAGAATTGATGCTTTTGAACTGTGGTGTTGGAGAAGACTCTTGAGAGCCCTTTGGACTACAAGGAGATCCAACCAGTCCATTCTGAAGGAGATCAGCCCTGGGATTTCTTTGGAAGGAATGATGCTAAAGCTGAAACTCCAGTACTTTGGCCAGATGCAAAGGGTTGACTCATTGGAAAAGACTCTGATGCTCAGAGGGATTGGGGGCAGGAGGAGAAAGGGACAACAGAGGATGAGATAGCTGGATGGCATCACTGATACGATGGACGTGAATCTGAGTGAACTCCGGGAGTTGGTGATCAATAGGGAGGCCTGGAGTGCTGTGATTCATGGGGGTCACAAAGAGTCAGACACGACTGAGCGACTGAACTGAACTGAAATGAATGCATGAAGAGATTAAGAATCATACAAAATGGAACCTGGCCAAGATCAGAGTTAGAAAGTCAATGTGGAATTCAAATTATTATGTTTTACTTAAAGTGAGTTTTTATCACGATTATTATTCATCTAATAGAATAGTCACCAGAGTCCCTTTCCCATGGACTCTAGAAATCTTACACTCTCACCTAGGATCACATCAAACCTTCAATATGATGCTTCCACACCCATCTCCCAGCGTCTGTGACTTTTGCCTTCTCTGTTATCTGGTAGGCCACCTATGTGACATGTGTGACAGGAGGGACTTGGCACTTGTGGAGTTTCTGGGTAGTAGAAATTTCACATTTACTATGCATTTTTTATAAATTCTTTGCTCTAACCATGATCTTTTATTATTTCATGTTGCATATTTTGTAAAATCCTCTATAAAGAGTGAAGTTTTTGGTCATCATTTCTGTCAGTCTGCACATGAGAGAGGCTAGACTGAAATTTTTATCTTCCTTCTCTGATTCCATGGTATTTTCATCAGACCACACTGTCTAATTAAGGAAAGGCAAGAGTTACATTCTCTTAGACTTGAGCAGGCCGCATTCTTAATAACATATATTTGAAAAATTTCTTGCAATCTGTATCTTTAGAAATTTCCTTCTTTTCTTGGAAAATTGGCAACCAACCAATCAACCACAGAAATTAAGAATCATCTTTAATCCAATTGCTCTTCATAAAACCAGAAAAAAAAATGATTTGTTGATCAGAAAGTGCATTTTTCTCATTCCAGTGCACAGATCTATTCCAAAAATAACTTTCCTTTTTGCAAGAAGAGTACCTTTGGTGAAAACACTGTGTTTTCAGATAAATCCAGCCTACCATGGGCAAAAGAACAAGGGAGGAATTGTGTCTTCCTGGAAATACCTAAGAGGAGAGTGCAAAAATTGGCTTAAAGCTNATTCCAGTGCACAGATCTATTCCAAAAATAACTTTCCTTTTTGCAAGAAGAGTACCTTTGGTGAAAACACTGTGTTTTCAGATAAATCCAGCCTACCATGGGCAAAAGAACAAGGGAGGAATTGTGTCTTCCTGGAAATACCTAAGAGGAGAGTGCAAAAATTGGCTTAAAGCTCAACATTCAGAAATCTAAGATCATGGCATCTGGTCCCATCACTTCATGGCAAATAGACAGGAAACAGTGGAAACAGTGTCAGACTTTATTTTGGGGGGCTCCAAAATCATAGCAGATGGTGACTACATCCATGAAATTAAAAGATGTTTACTCTTTGGAAGGAAAGTTATGACTAACCTAGATGGCATATTAAAAAATAGGGACATTACTTTACCAACAAAGGTCTGTCTAGTCAAGGCTATGGTTTTTCCAGTAGTCATGTATGGATGTGAGAGCTGGACTGTGAAGAAAGCTGAGCGCTGAAGATTAATGCTTTTGAACTGTGGTGTTGGAGAAGACTCTTGAGAGTCCCTTGGACTGCAAGGAGATCAAACCAGTCCATCCTAAAGGAAATCAGTTCTGAATGTTCATTGGAAGGACTGATGTTGAAGCTGAAACTCCAATACTTTGGCCACCTGATGAGAAGAACTGACTCGTTTGGAAAGACTCTGATGCTGGGAAAGATTGAAGGTGGGAAGAGAAAGGAATGACAGAAGGTAAGATGGTTAGATGGCATCACTGACACAATGGACATGAGTTTGGGTAGACTCTGGGAGTTGGTGACAGACAGGGAAGTTTGGTGTGCTGCAGTCCATGAGGTCGCAGTGAGTCGGACATGAATAAGCAACTGAACTGAACTGAACTGAATATCATTCTTGAATATACCTTCTATTATGGGCAGTGGTTTTTTTCTGTGAAGTTGAGGTATTAGGGAAAGTGAAATTTGTCTAATGACATAGAAGAGCATAAAGTTTGGGGAAAAAGGCAAGGACATTTCAAAGCTATTCAGCATCAGGAATTTCATGGAAGTTAGTAGACAGGATGTGTTAGAAGTAATGTGTTTTGTGGCCAAAATTATTCCATATGTGGATTTTTCTAGATTTGGAAGTTAAGTTTGTTTGTCCACATTATTACAAATGGCCAAACATTAAACATGGATTAAATAAATGATCATTTTCTTGGAGAAGCTTGAGATATGAAAGAAATCTTAGTGATAGAATCATTGAATTAAAAGGCTGCAAAGAATAAACCACTGGTCACGATCTTTTAGTTAGATGTGAAATCAATTTAGCAGCATTAAAAAAAATGAGAAAAAAATTGAATCAAAATAGCCTAATGCTCTTCACATAACAAGATTAGATATTGCTTCGTGGAAAAAAAATTTTTACTCATACACACATACACATGTTGTGCTTTATTTATTTATACATTTCTTACAGTGGGTCACATAAAAATATTTAAAAATAAAATATCCTGGACTTAAGTTCCAGAAGAACAGGGAAGAATCTCATTCTCTTTCTCATCAGTGAATGTACTATGTCTAGCACAGTGCCTGACTCAAATAAGATATTCAGTAAATGTGTGTTGACTGATCTAGACCATACTTGTTATCATATTACGGTAGCCTGGAAATGTGAAATATCTTATCAAAAGTCACAAAACTTGTTAGTGAAAAAAATCAGAAGTTCTTGGTACTGAATCACACTTTGCAATGCCTTCTACTCCACCCTTAAAATTTTTTTTCATAGAATTGTCAGTGTACTGGTAACTTAAATTGCATTGTTTTATAAAATGGGTCTCTTTTCTAGGAATTTAACCTTTTCCTGATCCTCTCAGTCCTTCAACGTTCTGCCTATTATACCTGTTCCCGTTTGTCTTGGAATAATTGGCCCAAGTTTAGCCTGTGTCCTCAGACCATTGTCCACCATTTCATCACCCATCTTGCCTAGATTTTTGGTCATAGTCTCCTTCACTTTGGCTCCTGCCACGTTGTCTTAGATCTCAAGCTCATAGCCTAGACGTGGTCATCATTAAGTCATACTTTTTTTCTATTGATTTTATTTAGTTGCAATGATATGAGTTGAATTCTGCTTTCTTCTACCAATATTTTAAAAGATAAAGTGTTTAATGATGATGAATTGCCTGTTGAGAGAGGACTCAGAGTGGCTTCTCAGGAGGTACAAACCTGAGTAATCTATATATTAACTGGATGTTGAGTTGTAGAAATCATTACTTTCTAAGAGCAAAGAAGATGCATCTTTTATGTCAAGTTATAGGAAAATAATGGCCAGTGTGTATCAGAACAGCTTGCAGTGAAAATGAACAGTCTTTTTTCCTATCTCAGTGTTGGCATGACTCAGTCTGGAATCCCTCACTATTTCCTCTCCAATGCTAAGCAGCTGACTGCTGTTAAGGGGAAGACTGGATTCCCATCAGAAGGCATGATGAAGTAATGACTTGTGCTGATGGAGTAATGCACTGTCTGTCGTGTACTTGGGTCTTATTTCAGAGAGTGATGACTCATTTTTGTTTTGATAAATAAGTCCAAGCCTAGGAGAGACAGAGTAACTTACGCTTCTTAAAGAACAAAGGATTTTTATTTAGGGATGAAAGCTGTGTTTGGTAAGATGATATATTATACTTTTTAAAAAAGGCTTCGGATTACAAGTCTGGAGATTTGAATTTGAGACCAGTCACTTCCTATGTTTGAACTTAAGTTCCCACACGTTCAAAATGAGAATTTGAAAAAGACCAGTGGTTCTTTTATTTATTTTAATTGGAGGCTAATTACTTTACAATACTGTATTGGTTTTGCCATACANGTGATGCTAAAGCTGAAGCTCCAGTACTCTGGCCACCTCATGCGAAGAGCTGACTCATTGGAAAAGACTCTGATGCTGAGAGGGATTGGGGGCAGGAGGAGAAGGGGGCGACTGAGGATGAGATGGCTGGATGGCATCACTGACTGGATGGGCATGAGTCTGAGTGAACTCCAGGATTTGGTGATGGACAGGGAGGCCTGGCATGCTGCGATTCATGGGGTCGCAAAGAGTCAGACACAACTGAGCGACTGAACTGAACTGAATTGGCAGAAGGTATGGGAAAGAAATATCCGTAGTCTGGTCAACCGAAGTGCGTGTGTAAAGATTCACACAGACACACAAATACACACACACAGAGGAGATAAGAGAGAGAGAGAGAAAGGGAGAGACCAGATTAACAGAACAGTTAAAACAACAACAAAACTAAGCTAAAAAGCTAGGATTAGGGATATATTTTAATAGCTTTTTCCATGTCAGGACCTAAGGTCAATTTCTTAATTCCAATAAAATAAAAATAAAATTCTCTCTCTAATATATTCTGTTCCTAAGGTATATAAAAATTGTTAAATAAAAACTGAAACTTATTCTTTGGCATCTTCTTAATAACTAGGCTAGACTTTTTTCTTCTTCTTTTTTTGGTAACTGGATATTTGCAAGACAGATAGCCTTACTAAGTTTAAAAGAAATAAGGGGAACAAAAGGGGAAAAAAAAAAAGGAAGCATGCTGAATTTTTTACTTGAAAATGCACTGGACTCCCTAGAATCTTCCCTGGTGAGCAGTCATGTTCTATGGGCCTGGGCTAGAGGAATAGGAAGAGAACTCTCAATACTTCATAAGGACAAAAGAGAAAGTCTCCAAGACTAAGACCTGACTGCTCTCTTTATGTGAGCTCACCAAGAAAAAGGTCTCTCACTCTTTCAGTGAAAAATAGAAATATTTTTTCAGTTTACTGGGCAAATCAATAAAAACTTAAATAAAAATAATTGAGTTGTAATACAAGCATAAAAACAGTTCTGTTTTCTTTTATACTAATTCTATCTACCCATGGCTTCAAGCCTGGAAATTGTTCCTTTTACCACTGATTTTCTCTGTCATTGTGATATCTTACTAAGCTCTATTTATTTTACCTTCAAAATGAAAGTCTAATTTATAGCTTATCTTTCCATTTCTACTGCCACCATCCCACCCAGTCTAGCCATCACTATTCTTCATTTGAAATATAGCTTAATAGTATATCTTTCTGCTTGCATTCTTGCTCTTTTCAGTTCAGTTCACTTCAGTTGCTCAGTCATGTCTGACTCTTTGCAACCCCAGGAATTGCAGCACCAGGCGTCCCTGTCCATCACCAACTCCCAGACTTCACTCAGACTCACATCGATTGAGTCAGTAATGCCATCCAGCCATCTCATCCTCTGTCATCCCCTTCTTCTCCTGCCCCCAACCCCTCTCAGCATCAGAGTCTTTTCCAATGGGTCAATTCTTTGCATGAGGTGGCCAAAGTACTGGAGTTTCAGCTTTAGCATCATTCCTTCCAAAGAAATCCCAGGGCCGATCTCCTTCAGAATGGACTGGTTGGATCTCCTTGCAGTCCAAGGGACTCTCAAGAGTCTTCTCCAACACCACAGTTCAAAAGCATCAATTCTTCAGCACTCAGCTTTCTTTAGAGTCCAACTCTCACATCCATACATGACCACTGGAAAAACCATAGCCTTGACTAGACAAACCTTTGTTGGCAAATTAATGTCTCTGCTTTTCAATATGCTATCTAGGTTGGTCATAACTTTTCTTCTTGCTCTTTTAGTCTGTTATTAACATTAACAACAAGAGTGATCTTTGAAGAACCTCTACCAAATTGTGTCACATTCCTGGCTTCTCTTGCATTTGGAAGTAAGAAATAAAAAGGCCCACGTATCTCAATAAGACCTTTCAAGTTGTTCAGTTGCTAAGTCATGTCTGACTCTTTGAGACTCCATGAACTGTAGCACGCTAGACTTCCCTGTCCTTCATTATCTGCTGGAGTTTGCTCAAACTCATATCCATTGAGTTGGTGATGTCATCCAGCCATCTCATCCTCTGTCATCTGCTTCTTCTTCTGTCTTCAGTCTTTTCCAGCATCAGGGTCTTTTCCAAAGAATTGGCTTTTCGTATCAGGTGGCCAAAGTAGTGGAGCTTCAGGTTCAGTACCCGTCCTTTCAATGAATATTCAGGGATGATTTCCCCTAGGATTGACTTGTTTGATCTCCGTGCAGTCCAGTCTTGTCCAGCACCAGTTTGGAAGTGTAAGTTATTCAGTGCTCCATCTTCTTTAAGGTACAACTCTCACATCCATACATGACTATTGGAAAACATAGTTTTGACTAGAACAATCCTTTGACACCAAAGTGATATCTCTGCTTTTCAATACACTGTTTAGGTTTGTTATAGCTTTTCTTTCAAGGAATGAGCATCTTTTGATTTTGTGGCTGCAGTCACTATCTGAAGTGATCTTGGAGCCCAAGAAAACAAAATCTGTCACTGTTTCCACTTTTCCCCCATTTATTTGACATTTCATGACCTGGTTCCTCTTCTCAAATTCATCACATCCCACCTATTATTTCTTTCTAGTCATAACCATTATTTTCAATTTCCTGAACTCTCCATGTCCTTAGTCCTTGCATGGGCTGGACTAATAGTCTGTGTTTCTTTCCTCTCCCCTAAACTTTTCATTTGACTGAATCCTTATTTTTCAGATTTTAGTCTAATTTTGCCTTCATAGAGAAATCTTTTTACATTACCCAGTCAAGGTCTTCCTTGTTATTCTCTCCCTTTGAGTTTTAGTTTTTTTCTTTCAGTTTTTTCTTCCTTCCACTTACAGAATTTGCAATTATGCATGTTATTTGTTCTTTTACTTGCCTATCAAACTGAATTCAAGAGGGCAAAGAACTTGTCACAAGATATCCAACAACCAGCACTCTGAATCCTAGTAGACACTTCCACAATATCTGTTGAATGAATTAACTAATTAGCTTCTACATTAATAAATAAGTTAATTAATTCATTAGGATATAATTACAAATTACAGCATATGGTCCAAATTCTAAATTTTAAGTCTCTTCAGTTAAGAAATGTGAATAAAACCTTAACCATTTTAATGAGATTGTTTATATTATTCTCCTTCCAAATATTAACAATTTTCTTACTTATTAAGCCTAAAATGATTTTTTGTCTTCCAAATCCCATTGCTTTGTCTTGCCTGATCTACAATTATCAGTACATAATTATCTTTCTGAAGAGACTTTAAAGAGAAAGTGATGACCAGAAAAGTTCCAATACAAAAATATTAAACGTTGCTTCCTTCTACCTCAGCAGCTTAGAACTTTGAGAATAATCCACTGGATCTCTGTCATTCTTAATATCCTACCTGGTTGGAGCATGATAGAAGCAACTGTTTGGGCAATTTCCTCATATTCTGTCCAATTAATAATGCCTAGAATAAAAGGTTAAATTTCCTTCAAACTGACTAAATAATTTCTAAACCAGCATCTTTTCAATCTATGTATCTGGAATCACTTAACAGCCAACTGGTAAGTTAAGTTCCATCTTTAGTTCTTGGAACAATCTCCTTCCCAGAGAGAGGACATTTATGTTCTTTAGTCTAGTGGCATGGGAGGGAGCCAATGGCACTTTGCTTCTAGTCCACCTTGGATACTGGATCAACTTTCTGGATTCTATCTTCATCCTTAAGATCAAATCTGAATTTATCCATTGCTCAGGAATTTGGGAATTGCTTTCTGCCTTGGAATGTTGACTGGAAAAACTTTTTCTTTATCAGGAGCTCCTTTTATGACGCATAGTATTTCAGAGCTTGGGCTCTGGGGCCAGTCAATTTGAATGTGAATTCTCAGCGCATTAATGTTGTGATTTTTACATAAATTATGTAACATCTATAAATCAATTAATTTTCTCATCTATAGACAGGTTATAAAACAAATAGTTTCATGATAAGAATATTGTAGGAATTAATTGTGATTAGATGAAATGTGCTTGAGGCTACTTTGAAAGTAGTGAAACTTTTATCCCTGAAAGTAATCAAGCAGTGACTAGAATTCAGTCTATATCATCTTTAAATTTCAAAAGCCATCCTGTGTCAGGAGGCAGAGCTCTTGATTTTCCTATCTTGCTGCCCCTATCTTTTCCAGTTGTTTTCATTGTCGGTTAATTAGACTTTTGTTTACCAATTGCTCAGATCTGAATTTCAAGAGTTGTTTATGATTCCTCATTCCTTACATACACATCAGCAAGTGCTTTGGCTCAATCTCAAATCAGTTTCAAAGCATTTCCTGAACTACACTACTCCTGATTTTCACTGTTCACTACTCAAGTTCAAGTTTACATCATGATTTATCTGGACTATTGTAGTAGCTTTGTGACCTCCCTTATAGTCTCAATTTCCTAAGGTCCATTTCCACATAGCAACAAATGTATGGTTAAAATATATAGAACCTAACAAAGCACTTCTTTGCTTAAAACCATACAAAGGCTTTTAGTTCTTTGTTAGAATAAAATCCAATTTTCTTACCACGGCCTTCAGTAAGGAAGTGTAGTTGCTCAGTCCTGTCCTACTATTTGCAACTCCATGAACAGTAGCCCAACAGGCTCCTCTGGCATGGGATTCTCCAGGCAAGAATACTGGAGTGGGTTGCCATTTCCTTCTGCAGGGGATCTTCCCAACCCAAAGATGGAACCCAGTTCTCCTGTATTGCAGGTAGATTCTTTACTGTCTGAACCACCAGGGAAGCCCAAGACAATGGTTTTTAAGACCCTCCTAATCTAGCCTCCAACTGACTCTTTGGCATCATTCCCTCCTTGTCTTGCACTTGTTCAATTTTCTTACTATCTCTGTTTTCCTCATACTTGTTAAGCTTATT
Source organism: Neotragus moschatus (assembly GCA_006410615.1). Classification (NCBI taxonomy): domain Eukaryota; kingdom Metazoa; phylum Chordata; class Mammalia; order Artiodactyla; family Bovidae; genus Neotragus; species Neotragus moschatus. Next base: position 726,967 of record SJYA01000305.1, on the reverse strand, counting down.
ATAACTTCTAAGCCTTTATACTTGTGGTTCCCTATGTCAGGAACACGCTTTTCCTAGATCTTGGCCTTCTAACTCATTCTCATTATTTAGATGTCAGTCAGTATTCTCTCTTCAAAGTAACCTTCCCTATTACCCCTTCCTTAGGATTCCCCCATCCATTACCTGGTCACTTTCTATCCCAATCTTACCATCTGTTTTCTCTACAACATAGCTGAAATAATTTTATTTTCCTTCTCACTTCGCTGGTCTCACTCAAATAGACACTCTATAATCTCAAGAATCTTCACTTCCCATTGTATCCCCAATCTGTGCAACAATGAAGGTACACGGTAGAACTTTAATAAATATTTGACACAGCCTGCTCAATGAGTGAGATTTGTGAGTCTGTATATCTTTGCTCTGTTAACTCATGCTAGAAAGTATGTGAAGAAAAGAAAGCATGAAAAGAAGAGTTCATCCTTCAAATGATTCTTGCTACTATTTCAATTAGAACCACAAAAAAATGACAAGTCCTATAGATCTGAACTTTTAAAGGTGCATCCACAGCTAAAAGAGCATACTTCATTTTGTTTCCACCACATATGCATCGTCAAGTAGACAACAGTAGGCAACAAGAGCGGCACTGCCAAAACGAAGACAGGAATAGTTCTTTTAACATCTATTTCTCAACTATTTTTAGAAATGTTTATGATCTGTGCTTCTTTGGAGAATAAATTCTTAAAGAGGATAAAATAAAAAAAAACATGAAGACAGATGCTAGTAAATTGTTGTAAACACAATCACAGATTCTATTCTAATCTCTGTTCTCTCNACATTTCATTTTGTTTCCACCACATATGCATAGTCAAGTAGACAACAGTAGGCAACAAGAGCGGCACTGCCAAAACAAAGACACGAATAGTTCTTTTAACATCTATTTCTCAACTATTTTTAGAAATGTTGATGATCTGTGCTTCTTTGGAAAATAAATTCTTAAAGAGGATAAAATAATTAAAAAAAAACATGAAGACAGATGCTAGTAAATTGTAGTAAACACAATCACAGATTCTATTCTAATCTCTGTTCTCTCTAAGTTATATATTTCAAATTAATTGCCTTATATGCTCAGCAAAGGAAGATTGTTTGGGTTTCCACCCCACTCCAGTACTCTTGCCTGGAAAATCCCATGGACGGAGGAGCCTGGTAGGCTGAAGTCCATGAGATCGCTCAGAGTCAGACACGACTGAGCGAGTTCACTCTCACTTTTCACTTTCATGCATTGGAGAAGGAAATGGCAACCCACTCCAGTGTTCTTGCCTGGAGAATCCCAGGGACAGGGGAGCCTGGTGGGCTGACGTCTATGGGGTCGCACAGAGTCGGACATGACTGAAGTGACTTAGCAGCAGCAGCAGTTTAGGTATGTTCTCACCCACCCACCCCATCACCCAAGGAAAGGAAGCAGTTCACATAATTGTTCTATGTTACTATAACTAAATAGTTTCTGTTTACAATAAAGAAGAGAAACTGTGAACTGTGGTACATAGTTAAGACTTACTTCAAGATATGTTGTTCCCAACGTTCTGAAAAGTTCATTTTTGAATATTAAGGAGAAAGGACGTTATTGATCACTGGAGAATGCATACAAATATGAGTTAATTTTGTAAATATAAAAGATTAGACTTGGGTGGACAAATAGGGCAAAAATTTATACTGATTAATGAATTCAGGCAACATGGACATTACAATTGTTCTTAAAATATTTGATTTCTTTGAAAGCAAATTTCAAATTTCTCTGAAATTCAAAGAAATTTCAAAATTTTTTGCCTATATTTTGTTCTTTGTGTCCAAAAAATGGAATAATAATAATAATAGAACAATAAAAATAATTGTATTATACTTTTGGAAGAGAGTATATTTTCACAAACCTTTACCANACCAAGTTCCACAAACCCTCCTGCCACAGGAGTGTGGCTAGAACCATAAAGACCAACCGTCAGTCAATGGAGCATGTATGATTCCATAAAAGCTACCAGTGGCATCAAGATCCCCCCTGCTCCTCTTCTGGGTTCTGATCTGTACACAGTAGCCCACCTGTGATGGAGCCACTGGAGGAACAGGATCAAAGTATGGAAAATCAAGGGTTAAAGTGACTTGCCGAGCTATGGGAAATATTCTAGTTGGATGCTGAAGCTTTAATGCTTGGCTCTAACAGGGTAATGACTCTCACTCCTTTCTCATAAACATACTAAGTACATTTTTACTTTCTCCAGAAACCAAATCCCTCTGTGACTTTATGACTTACTGCCATAACCAAGAGCCTCTTACGCTATTAACAGTCTAGTGTCACAGCCCCTAAGGACTTGGCCTGTTTGTTAAGTCTTAGGCATGCCCCCCTCACAAATTCCTGCAAAATAAACCCTGGTTAAACAGATTACAGAAAACAAAAAGAAAAGAAAATACAAACTCAATTTGTGGCTGACAAAAAACCTGCACAGAGCTTAAAGAAATGAACAAAATACAGTATCAGAGTCTAAAGAAGAGATGTCAGTGCAGTCACCTCTGGGGCAAAATCAAGGTTGCCAGCTTTCATCACTGAGCACTAGTGGAAGTGATTCAACAATTCCGACTCCCACACTAAATCCCTGAGTCCAGGATCTAATTCTGGGTTAGGCTGATAGAGCTGCCTACCCCAATTTACAGAGAAAAGGGGCAGGCTGGATAATTTGGCACAAGGCAGAGACCCCTTCCATTTGGCCATTGTAGCTGGTTGACTAACATAGCCGTTTGCTACTCTACAAGAGTTTTCCATGACACTATTAAAGCACATTATCCTTCCCAAACGTTTTTTGCCTCAATAGAGCCCATTTCCACCTTGTAATAAAATTAAGCAAGGTGGTGGTTTAGTCACTCAGTAGTGTCTGACTCATGTGAACCCGTAAATGAACCCGTAAACTCAGGTTCCTCTGTCCCTGGGATTACCCAGGCAAGAACACTGGAGTGGGTTGCCATGTCCTTTTCCAGGGGATATTCGCAACCCAGGGATCCCAAGCCTGGGTCTTCTGCAGTGCAGGCAGACTCTTTACCAACTGAGGCACCATTCTTTTTAATACTAGTTCTCTTGATCTGAAAGCAGTCTTTTTATTTAATCCAAAGACCTCTTTTAATGCTATCAAAATGGCAAAGTTGGTTTAGAATCTTTAGGTAATTTCTAAGGATAGAAAGAATCTCTACTTACTACACCTTGTTTTTTTTTTTTTTAAATGCTTCTCAGTTCTCCTAGAAATATTTAACTTGATTTTAAACAACCTAAAGTACTCGTGTACTTGTGAAGCTGAACATTTGGTTTTCATCCAAACTGTTAAAAAAAATATGCAACTTTGGTAAGCATGAAAAGACCATAGAATGGAAACAGACTTAAGATCCCTAAAAGTTCCAAAATTTTCTTATCCTATTATATTTTAAAAAGGAATCTATCCAACTATCTGACATTCTAGAAAAGGCAACATTATAGAAATAATGAGATCAATGGTTCCAAAAGTTAGGGAAGACAGATGAATGGGCAGAACACAGAGGGTTTTAAAAGGGTGGTGAAACTCCCCGTGTGATACTATAATGGTGGACACATGTCATTCAATATCTGACAAAACCCACAGACTGCACAATACCGACAGTGAACTCTAACATAAACTATAGACTCTGGGTGATAATGACGTGTCAGTCCAGGATCAGGGATGGGAACAAACATACCACTCTTGTTCCAGATGCTGAGTGTGGATGAGGTTGTCGGGATAAGTGGCCGGGAGTATAGTGGAACTCTGTAGTTTTGGCTCTTTTCTGCTGTAAACCCAAAACTGTTCTAAAAAAATAAAATCTTTATTTAAAAAAGAAGAAACACTGCTACACAGTCTAAGTAATTACAAGTATATATTCAGGTATATATCCTCCAACTGAAAAAAAGAAAAAATAGGGAGAATAGTTGAGGAAGAGGTTAAAACTCCTGTTGCCAGAAAAAAAAGGGTAAAGAAAAGTCACTGTGCTGTCGCGCCTGTCTTGTGACATCACAGAATACTTGGCAGAACAGATGTGTTTCTGTTTGGCCTGGAGATGAGCAAGAAGAACCAGCGACACTAGTCATCAGAAGGTGAGCATTCTCTTTGAAGAACCACGTTTGACGCTGTTGAAATACTGCACAGAAATGCCAGGCAAAGCCATTCAACATACACATACAACCAGTACAGCATTTTTAATTTTATGTCTAGATATTTCACCTCATTTTTGGTGAAATAACTGCCCAGATATAATATCTGTTTCCATCTTAAAGAATCCAGGTATTTGTTAGCTAATTTCAGAATTGACGAACTAAATAACTATCAGATGTACACACACAAGCAGCTGCTTTGCTAAAAAAAATGTTACAAAAGCAGAAATCTAGGTCTTTAAGGGTGTTGGAGAAGACTCTTGAGAATCCTTTG
>SJYA01000305.1:666316-719326 GCA_006410615.1 Neotragus moschatus | reverse complement strand
AATGCTTCTCAGTTCTCCTAGAAATATTTAACTTGATTTTAAACAACCTAAAGTACTCGTGTACTTGTGAAGCTGAACATTTGGTTTTCATCCAAACTGTTAAAAAAAATATGCAACTTTGGTAAGCATGAAAAGACCATAGAATGGAAACAGACTTAAGATCCCTAAAAGTTCCAAAATTTTCTTATCCTATTATATTTTAAAAAGGAATCTATCCAACTATCTGACATTCTAGAAAAGGCAACATTATAGAAATAATGAGATCAATGGTTCCAAAAGTTAGGGAAGACAGATGAATGGGCAGAACACAGAGGGTTTTAAAAGGGTGGTGAAACTCCCCGTGTGATACTATAATGGTGGACACATGTCATTCAATATCTGACAAAACCCACAGACTGCACAATACCGACAGTGAACTCTAACATAAACTATAGACTCTGGGTGATAATGACGTGTCAGTCCAGGATCAGGGATGGGAACAAACATACCACTCTTGTTCCAGATGCTGAGTGTGGATGAGGTTGTCGGGATAAGTGGCCGGGAGTATAGTGGAACTCTGTAGTTTTGGCTCTTTTCTGCTGTAAACCCAAAACTGTTCTAAAAAAATAAAATCTTTATTTAAAAAAGAAGAAACACTGCTACACAGTCTAAGTAATTACAAGTATATATTCAGGTATATATCCTCCAACTGAAAAAAAGAAAAAATAGGGAGAATAGTTGAGGAAGAGGTTAAAACTCCTGTTGCCAGAAAAAAAAGGGTAAAGAAAAGTCACTGTGCTGTCGCGCCTGTCTTGTGACATCACAGAATACTTGGCAGAACAGATGTGTTTCTGTTTGGCCTGGAGATGAGCAAGAAGAACCAGCGACACTAGTCATCAGAAGGTGAGCATTCTCTTTGAAGAACCACGTTTGACGCTGTTGAAATACTGCACAGAAATGCCAGGCAAAGCCATTCAACATACACATACAACCAGTACAGCATTTTTAATTTTATGTCTAGATATTTCACCTCATTTTTGGTGAAATAACTGCCCAGATATAATATCTGTTTCCATCTTAAAGAATCCAGGTATTTGTTAGCTAATTTCAGAATTGACAAACTAAATAACTATCAGATGTACACACACAAGCAGCTGCTTTGCTAAAAAAAATGTTACAAAAGCAGAAATCTAGGTCTTTAAGGGTGTTGGAGAAGACTCTTGAGAATCCTTTGGACTGCAAAGAGATCAAAGCAGTCAACCCTAAAGGAAATCAATCCTGAATATTCATTGGATGGACTGAAGCTGAAGCTCCAATACTTAGGCCACCTGATGTGAAGGGCCAACTCATTTGAAAAGACCCTGACGCTGGGAAAGATTGAGGGCAGGAGGAGAAGGGGACGACAGAGGATGAGACGGTTGGATGGCATCACCAACTGAATGGACACGAGTTTGAGCAAGCTCCAGGAGATGGTGAAGGACAGGGAAACCTGGAGTGCTGCGGTCCATGGGGTCACAGAGTTGGACATGACTGAGCGACTGAACAATAAAAAGGTCTTTAAATACAATATATGAGCTTTCCAAGACATCAAATTCTAATTAAACTTTAAATTTTAATGAGAAACACCATTGCTAACTCAAATCCTGCAATTACTATGGTACAGAGTTGGATACGCAGAGGAGCAAACAGACACCAGATTCAACACATCTGAGAGGAGTCTTCCCAAGCATCAGAGTTTCACAAGTCAGAGGGATAAGTTCTCAAAACATCCATACACATGAAATGAACTTTTCATCAAGGATCTAGTTACTAGAATTATCCTTCAGAAACACAGAGATCATAAAAGAAATGTTATTTGGGTTAATTAGTTTAAAAATCTTCTAAGTGAGAATATACGTAAAGCCCTATTATATACCCCTTCACCTTACCTTCAGAGAAGGCAATGGCACCCCACTCCAGTACTCTTGCCTGGAAAATCCCATGGATGGAGGAGCCTGGTAGGCTGCAGTCCATGGGGTCGCGAAGAGTCGGACACGACTGAGTGACTTCACTTTTCACTTTCATGCATTGGAGAAGGAAATGGCAACCCACTCCAGTGTTCTTGCCTGGAGAATCCCAGGGACAGGGGAGCTTGGTGGGCTGCCGTCTATGGGGTTGCACAGAGTCGGACACGACTGAAGCGACTTAGCAGCAGCAGCAGCCAACCTTACCTTCAAAAGTTCGTTTTACCACGAGTCCAGTTTTTCAAAATTGTAAACACAAGCTTTTCAAAGGAGATCCTACTGCCTATGAGAATTGACTAGAATGTCTCATTCGCACCTGAGGTGACCAGCTGGCCAATGGGTGGGACCCTGGGAGCACAGGGATGCACAGGTCACCCCCCATGATGACATCATCTCTTCCAGGGTTGCCTCATCTCTCAAGGAGTGGCTTCATGCGGGGACCCTGCACCCCTGGAGCACAGGAAGCTTCAGGGAGAGGTTTGCAGGCACAGGCTGTGTGTAGAAATCATGGTCTACATCCTTGGCTTCCAAGTGTCTATCTTTCCAAAAGGCATCTACCAACAAAGGTCCGTCTAGTCAAGGCTATGGTTTTTCCTGTGGTCATGTATGGATGTGAGAGTTGGACTGTGTAGAAGGCTGAGCGTCGAATAATTGATGCTTTTGAACTGTGGTGTTGGAGAGGCCCTTGAGAGGCCCTTGGACTGCAAGGAGATCCAACCAGTCCATCTTAAAGGAAATCCATCCTGAACATTTATTGGAAGGACTGATGCTGAAGCTGAAACTCCAATACTTTGGCCACCTGATGGGAAGAACTGACTCATCGGAAAAGACCTCGATGCTGGGAAAGACTGAAGGCAGGAGGAGAAGGGAAAGACAGAAGATAAGATGGTTGGATAGCATCACTGACTCTATGGACATGAGTATGAGCAAGCTCTGGGAGTTGGTGATGGACAGGGAAGCCTGGTGTGCTGCAGTCCATGGGGTCGCAAAGAGTCAGACACGACTGAGCGACTGGACTGAACTGAACTGTGGTTCAGGCTGCTGCTGCTGCTAAGTCACTTCGGTCGTGTCCAACTCTGTACTACCTCATAGATGGCAGCCCACCAGGCTCCCCTCCCCCTGGGATTCTCCAGGCAACTAGAGTGGGTTGCCATTTCCTTCTCCAATGCNTGGACTGAACTGAACTGTGGTTCAGGCTGCTGCTGCTGCTAAGTCACTTCGGTCGTGTCCAACTCTGTACTACCTCATAGATGGCAGCCCACCAGGCTCCCCTCCCCCTGGGATTCTCCAGGCAACTAGAGTGGGTTGCCATTTCCTTCTCCAATGCATGAAAATGAAAAGTGAAAGCGAAGCCGCCCAGTTGTGTCCAACTCTTCACAACCCCAGGGACTGCAGCCTACCAGGCTCCTCCATCCATGGGATTTTCCAGGCAAGAGCACTGGAGTCAGGTGCCATTGCCTTCTCCATGTGGTTCAGGAGTGTGCTTTTTTCCTGCTTTTTACTGCTTCTTCACATCTCTCTCTTGAGGATCTTTCTTCTCCTACGTGACAAAAGGCAGACTTACCCCTCACACATTCTGATTCTGACTGAAGAAACTGCCTGCAAGGTGTTAAACTTGCTGGTGCCAATAAAAGGGCACATTCAAAATACTGCAGGTCAAGAGAGCTTTGTCTGAAGAACACCCCATGCCATCCCAGCAATTATGTCTCCAAAAACATGAATTAACTTAAAACAAGAAAGCAAGCCTCATCCAGAGATTAAGAACAGCATTTCAAACAAGAATGGTTGACTTCACATATTTTGTTAATAATTTATCAAACTTTATAATATGCTTATGTTTTGACAAATTGTTCTAAACTCAGTCCAGAAATTTATTTAATTCTTACCACCTTAGGATCATATTTTTATTGCAAAGTATCACTGGATAATCAGAGTGGGGTTTTTCTGACACATTACATTTGGTAAAATTCTGTGTGAGAAAGTAGAATGGAAGTATGCATTCAAGGAGGAAAAGGAGTAACGTAAAAAGTTCCTACTATTAAACTGCTTGTTCCTGTATTTTTAAGTGATGATGGAGTATATCAAATCACAACGTGTTTAAATTCCCTTCTTTACATTTTAAAGAGTAATAACTTTATTTTAAAAGTCCGTATTTACATTATACTAGGAATCACATCCTTTGTAGCTTTCTAACTTTATAATGAAAACCTAAAAAATGTGCAAGGGAAAACATAGTTATAAAAGTCTTTCAGAGGTGAAAGTTGAGAGCTGTTCTTAAGCATCATTAGATGACCCGGCTGGGCCCTCCTTTTGGTCCCGGCAGGATCAATGGTGGAAATCATATTCTGCCTCTTTTGGGCCTGAATAGGTTTGATACCTTAAATCAAACACCCACATTAACAGTGACTTCCTGTGCAAGTCTTTAAAGAGCTGTTTCGGTTAAAGCCCATCTAAAATCTTGCAAATATTTTTAAAAAAATGATAACCAAACATTTCCTCCTGTACTATTTCCTTGACTGGGGGTGGGGACTTAGGGGGAGGCTATTTCAGATCTGTTCACATCATGACACAATGGGCTATCCGTCACACAATTCTTGATTATTCCTATTTAACAGGGAATCAAGGGGAAAACATCCACTAAAACACTTTGGCAATATTTTCCACCACCAATCCTTTCACTAGGGCTATTTATATAACAAAATATTAATCACGTCCTATCCTTTCTGGCTTCATTTTAATGATTTCAGAAAGAGGAAAGAGAGTAGGAAGGAACCAGGAAGGATGGTGGGGAAGGAGAAAACACAGCAGCAGAAACTGGAGCTGGATGGTTCATTCACTCAATTAGGAGTTGCTGATAGCCTACTATTAGGCTCGCCAGAGCCCTGCGCACTAAAACGCAGGAGGCACAAANAAGGAAATGGCAACCCACTCCAGGGTTCTTGCCTGGAGAATCTCAGGGACGGAGGAGCCTGGTGGGCTGCTGTCTATGGGGTCGCACAGAGTTGGACACGAATGAAGCGACTTAGCAGCAGCAGCACACTGATTCTGAGGGTTCTGTATCAACAGTGTGGACCCAAAGATGAGCCCATCAGCCTGACTCCAGTACACAGCCCTGCTCATTTCTTATGCAGCCAAAATAACAATCTCCACTTTGGTTATTCTGATCCTAGAACTCCAAGAAAAAAGGTCAATGTGGCCAAAGAGCAGAGGTCAATGTTAAAATTATTTTAAAGAACAGAGTAGAGAAGGGACGGCCAACTTCAGCCTACCTCCAACAGCATGCCCAACAGCACCTCAGAAACCAACATGGTCAACCTCCCTCTCATTCCTACTTCCTTCCCTCTGTTTTGAAATATGTTTATCTCTTCCTATTAATATTTTTCTTTAATCTTCTCTTTTTTCTTTTTTTGGTGGGGCATCTCTGGTGGCTCAAATGGTAAAGAATCCACCTGCAATGCAGGAGACCTGGGTTCAAACCCCTGGAGAAGGGAATGTACCAATTCTTATTTTCATTTTCCCTTCATTTTTTTTTATTTTGCCCTATACTTTCACTGGGTATAAACGCAACTGAAATACACTTTAAAACTAAAATACACACATGTATCCAGTGATGTTTAACTTACCTCCTCTCTAAATAGCAGTCTGTAGTTTTAAGAGAAAAAAAGACTCTCCAAATTAGTGACTTTTTACAAAGGATCTATCATCTCTTTTAATCACATTTATTTTTTTCGGAGAAATTTAGGGTTTTCTATCCTATTCATTCAAGGCTTGAAGTTTTACACCAGTGTTACCAGTGTTTTTTAGAAATTCCATCATGATGATATTTTACGAAGATTGCTCTATCAACTATTTTGTTCTTACACACTTCCTCAGAAAAGACACCGTTATATACTTCTGTGAAGAGGAAGTGGCATTCTTATAAGTAATTTTCAGTTCTTTTTGACAACTTAAATCAAGAATGACTGCAAACACCTCAGAGTTTTTTCAATGCACAGTTATTCTCCTATCTAAACATAAGATTCTTCAAATTAAGTGAATCGATGTGTTTAAAATGAAAGAAAAAAGGACCAAAATGCTACAATTCAAACCTCTGGACGGAGATTTCACAATAATAAAACACTTCCTACTAACATTGTTTAAGCTAGAGAGAAAGCTGACCAGATAAATGGGCATAAACTTAAAACATAATCAAAATCATATTTTAATTGAAATTAAAGAGCTGAAATTGACCCTAGAGACCCAGTCACTTCAATCTGACAAGAGGAGGAACCAACTAGAGATCAAAGACTACTGAGTGCCTACTGTGAGCCACTGGCTGGACAAAGGCTTTTCTCACTTGATTATCACAACTTTCCCATCAAGTACTTTTTACACCTATTTTATCATCAAGGAAAGTGGTGTCATGGCAAGACTGATACAGCTAGTTAGGAGCAGAGATGTTCTTATAGCCCAGATTTCCAGGTATCAATTTAAGGATCCTTTTAACTATGCCACTCCTGTATAATATTTTTGGAAATTGCTCACTGTGATGTCACAATATTTTAAAACATTCTAAATACAAAAATAGGGTACCCTAGAACCTTGACATAAGACTCTTTGCTAAAGAACAGAGCTCCTCAAAACAAGATTATTCCTTCCTGACTGCTAAGAAAAGGAGCATTAGCAGTTAAACGTTACATGCACCTCATGGGCCCCAAGGCATAATTGTACTGAGGCTCCTAGGCACCTAAAACCCCATTCACTTGGCTTCTAAATGACTTCATGACAGAATCATTTATTCAAGTTGTAGCTGGCCATTTCTCAAGTTTATAGTCTATTCTGATATCTGGACTCCATTAAGAAGGATAGGGAAAGGCTTTCACACTTGCAGAAATAAATGAAGATATTTCTGCACGCCTAAAGAAACAATGAAATCCCTGGAGCAAGGAGCAACACCCATTTCCTGTTCAGGTAAGAAGAGAGGCTGTGGGGAGGGGAGGGACAGCAGGGTCATTAAAATGGAGACCTATAACTGCTTGCTGTCTTAAAAAAACTACCAGAATTAAATAGAAATGAGGTTCAAATGTTAACGTAACAAAATGATTTTTGGCAACTCTAGTATCTCAAACTGCCCTGGAAAAACCTTACCCTGAAAGAGTTCACAAAAACAAAGCCTGGTCTTCCTGTGACTTTAAGGCAGATACTCAAATATCTGACCGGAGTCATGAGGGCCACTTTGACTAAGTCAACAGGTGGGGTGAACCTCACAACTAACTCAGAAGCAAACTGCTTTAGTCAACAAAACTAGCAGAACTGTGTGCTTTTCTGACAATCAAAAGGATTCTAAAAATTCAACTGAAGATATTCCATCAAGTGAGAGTGAAGGGCTCAGAAGGGGCACAAAAGGAGCCAGAAGAAGTAAAAAGAAAGAGAAACCATTTCCAGAAAGAGTAAGTCACTAAAATATTTTAAGTGTCCTGGTCCAATATTAAGGGTTTGTGGGGTGTTTCTTGTTTTCTATGATAAGGAGCCTCTTTTTAAACATAACCACAATACTATACTCATACTTTAAGTCATCAAAGAGCCAGTCAGGATTCAAATGTCTCCAACCATCTCTTATAAGTATGTTAGTTTGCATCAGAATCCAATTAGTCTTAATTCTCATTTAATCTATATATTTCCCCTCCATCTTTCCTTTTTCTTGTTTTTTTTTTTTTTTTTTGTTAAAGAAATGAGGTCTTGTTGTAGAATCCCCATAGTTGGCATTTTTTAACTAATTTTTTAACTTAAAAAATGTATTAAGTCTTCCCTGGTGGATCAGTGGTAAAAAAAAATCCACCTTCAAATGCTAGAGACACAGATTCGATACCCAGTCCAGGAAAATCCCACATGCCACGGAGCAACTAAGCCCATAGGCCACAGCTACTGAGCCTGTACTCCAGTCTCTTTCAATGAGGTCCATGCTACTCCAGGATACATGTCTGTCCAAAAAAAAATGTTGCCATGACAAGTAATATATGCAACATTCTATTCAAGTACTAGAGGGTGTCATGGAGACAGAAGACCCATAGGTAACACCTTACCTTATGCTATAGCACTTTTGGAACAAACTGGGGTACAAGTTAGTTTTTAAAAGATTATGCCTAAGCAACAAATGGAAATAATGAGCTCTGTCCAAAAGCAAACTCATTTAGGTCTCCAAGAGAGAACACATAGTACCTATCAGAAGAACTCAAGTGAGAAAGATTTGTTATTAATAATATACATACACCTCCCCTACCAAGTTTGCACATAAACTATTTCTTCCTTTAGTTCTTCTGCCTTACTAGAATGAACCCAGTGCTTCAGTAAATATACAGTCCTCAAATACATGGTATGTCACTCATTTGGGATGCCTTCCACCCCCAACCTGCTGCTTAATAATTTCTTTCTTCAAGGACCAGTTGGACGCACTCTAGCTCCTGGAAACCTTTACCCATCTCTGGACTCCTGGAGTCTCTAATTAGTACCCCCAAAATGTAGTCTAAACCTGCACTGTAGCTGTTTTGAGAACAATAGTGCACATGTATTGAATAAAGATTTGAGGAAGGCCTTCCATGTACAAGGCATTTAAGGTCATCTCTAACAAGACCATGAGCTCCATGGGGAAAAGAGTTTCTTGTGATGCTACACCTATTTCAGGAGTCCAGAAGCACAGTGGCTAAGAATGTATACTTGAAATCTAGCTTCCCCAGATGTGTTGAATCCCAGACTCATAATTACTTAACCTCTCAGATTTCATTTTCATCATCTGTAAAATAGAATGATAACAGCCAGTCTTTCATAGAGATGTTATCAGGATCAAATCACATAAAGCATGAGTATTATCTTGTCTTCAGTTCAGTTGCTCAGTTGTGTCCGACTCTTTGCAACCCCATGAACTGCAGCACACCAGGCCTCCCTGTCCATCACCAACCCCCGGAGTTTACTCAAACTCATGTCCATTGAGTGGGTGATGCCGTCCAACCATCTCATCCTCTGTTGTCCCCTTCTTCTCCTGCCCTCAATCTTTCCAGCATCAGGGTCTTTTCCAATGAGTCAGCTCTTCGCATCAGGTGGCCAAAGTATTGGAGTTTCAGCTTCAACATCAGTCCTGCCAATGAACACCCAGGATTGATCTCCTTTAGGATGGACTGGTTGGATCTCCTTGCAGTCCAAGGCACTCTCAAGAGTCTTCTCCAACACCACAGTTCAAAGGCAGCAATTCTTCTGTGTTCAGCTTTCTTTATAGTCCAACTCTCACATCCATACATGACTACTGGAAAAACCATAGCCTTGACTAGACGGACATTTGTTGACAAAGTAATGTCTCTACTTTTTAATATGCTGTCTAGGTTAGCCATAATTTTCCTTCCAAGGAGTAAACATCTTTTAATTTCATGGCTGCAACCACCATCTGCAGTGATTTTAGAGCCCAAAAAAATAAAGTCTGACACTGTTTCCAATGTTTCCCCATTATCTTGTCTCCTCATTACCAATTCTCTCTAGTCTTATCTGTTCTTATCCTTTATGGAAAGACAAGGAGTAGAGGACTCCAACAGAGTTATTGCCATGGAGATGGAGTTCAAACACTCTTTGATGGTTTGAATACATGGAAGATACACTTTGCCATGGGTGTGAGTGTCCCTTCCCAAAATATTTAGGATCCCTTTTCCTAGTGTCACCCTGATACTTTCCCTATGAAGAAATGGAACTTGCTCAGAACTAAATACAATGTAAACCTATCTCCATCCAAATTTTAAAAGAGGGGAAACAAGAAAAAAGACCAAAAATGATATTTTATCCTCTGATGGGGCCAACTGATGTATGGATGTGAAAGCTGGACTATAAAGAAAGCTGAGTGCTGAAAAACTGATACTTTTGAACTGTGGTGTTGGAGAAGACTCTTGAGAGGCCCTTGGACTGCAAGGAAATCAAACCAGTCAATCCTAAAGGAAACCAGTCCTGAATACTCATTGGAAAGACTGATGCTGAAGCTGAAACTCTAATACTTTGGCCACCTGATGCAAAGAACCAACTCATTGGAAAAGACCTTGATGCTGGGAAAGATTGAAAGCAGGAGAAGAAGGGTACGCCAGAAGATGAGATGGTTGGATGGCATCACTAATGCAATGGACATGAGTTTGAGTAAGCTCCGGGAGTTGGTGATGGATGGGGAAGCCTGGGATGCTGCAGTCCATGGGGTCACAAAGAGTCAGACACTACTGAGCAACTGAACTGAACTGGGGCCAAAAATTTACTTTTGAACGGAAACCCAAGCAGCTCTGCTTACAGAAGCTTTTCCAAATTTTTGAGTACCTCATGAGTAAAAATCTTTTGAACATAAACATATAAACATATACACATATATACATATTTATTTCACTCAAATAGTTATTGAGTATGCACTCTGTGTACTACACTGTTCTAAATGCTTGTAAGTAATAGAGCAAAGATTTTTGTTGTTATTGTTCATTCTGTTGAGCATTTAGGAAGTCGGGCCTGAGGCAGGAGTGTACCTGGCATGACCAATTGTTACTGAAACCCTGTACCTGTGCCCAAAGCACAGTGAGGTCAAACAATACCAAAACGGAGCTTGGAACAGAGCAAGGTTCACTGCAGGGCCATGCCAAGGAGATGGGTGGCTCATGCCTTAAAAACCCCAAACTCCCCAAAAGCTTTCAGTAAAGCTCCTTTCTAGGAAAGGTGAGGGAGGTGCCTGGTTAGTTGTTGCAAACTTCTTGGTATCAGATCCTTTGCTTTTGAAGCCAAGCCATGGTCAGGTAACAATGTTCCTGTAAATCTTCGCCAAACACTATTCTCCATCCTGACAAGAAAGGACCAAGTCCCAAGGCTCAACTTTCACCCTTCGAGGTCCAGATCCTGGCTAAGAGAAGAGAGATCTCAGTTGGCAGCTCCCTCAGGGCCAGGTCCCCATGTCTTGCCCAGCCATTATCACTGATGAAGCCAGGCTCCCAGGACACAACTGGCCCTCAGGTTCCTCAGGCCACCCAAAGCGGGGTAGGGGGAACACAGGTCCCACAGACTGCAACCTATACAGACTGCTGCTGCTATTAGGTCGCAGAGACAGGGATGGGGGAGAGCTTCACTGCTGCCTCAAGGCCTGGGCAAAGGCTAGCGGGTGGCCTTGGTGAGAGCTCTGGAGCCCTGCAGGACAGAGCACCCAGCATGTTCCCTGGGCCCCCCAGCGCACCTGCTAACCGGAGGCCAGGGGGTGGGCTGGAAAGCTCCAGGGAAAAGGCTGGTATCAGCCTCTTACCTCACTCTCCACCTGACAACCACCACTCCCACCAACTGTTGGCTGAATGGCCCATTAACCATGGCTTGTTGACAGTTAGCTCCCTGGGGGACAGGCCCCACCGTGCTGACCAATTGCTGAGCAGGACCACTAATGGTAGCTCATTGACAGTTGGCTGTTTGTAGGCGGGGCCCACTGCGGTGCCGACCAATGGCTGAGCAGGACCACTAACAGTGCCAATGTGAAGTGGGCTGGGCTGGGCAGGTTACTGGCACACAGCAACATCCGAACGTTAAGGGCTGTGCTCAGCAGAGCTCTATTACACATTGAACAGTGAGGAGGCTGGTGTGCTGGAGCCAGGGAGAGAGGAGAAGAGACTTGGCTGCACAGATGAGTGGCAGAGGTGAGTGGAGGGGACCCAGCATGACACCCCAGACAACAGGGTTTACTCTGGCTGAGACTGGAGGGCTTTGAACAGTGAAGCTACTTGATCTCAGATCCATCCTACTGACAGCTATGCTGAATAGAGTCCAAGGGCCAAGGCTGGATGGGGAAGACTGATCAGAATGCTACTGCAATAATCTAAGAGATAGTTTGGCCAAGGTGGCAAAAAGTGGAAAGGAGAGCTGAGAGGCTTTTATAGTACTAGTATACAACATACATTAAAAATAAAAAATAATTGAGGATTTTTTAAAGAAATATTCTAATATTTCCTTTCTCAAACTCAGTAAGACATCCCACTCACCCCTGGAGTGGAGGTGCCCCCTCTTCTCTTGGAGATCACTGTTTAACAATAATTGGTTGGTGAACTTGTCTCAGTTGAACTGAATTTCTGCCTGGCTTTCTGTTGTAAAACTTGTCCTGTGTTCAATTCCCATCTTTCTCTTCATTCTGCCAGTCTTATATACCAAAACAAGTTTCCTCCACAGACTGAGCGTACCTACCATACAGAGGATGTTGATCGTATGTAGGAATTCCCTCCTTGTAAAAGTCTGTGGTCTTTGGGTCCATTGCATACAGTATCTGGGTGGGGCCAATGGCTGAGAAACAGACTTGTTAGACCCAGATGTTATGGTGGAATTCAACAGAACAGGATTAAGAGAATCCAAGCTATTTGCTAAAGCAGCCCCCTCTGCTGAAGACTATAGTGGCCTCAGCTCACCACAGCTCTCAACAGAAAAACTTGGGGTCTACAAGTTTGCTCCCCTTGCCTGCAAGAGGCTCAAGCAAAGGCCATACTGAGAAAAGCCCTAAGGGTTCTGAACATGCCCTAAAAGATGGCATCGTAGGAGAAAGGACCCCTGATTCTTGGGCAGAACTGTGGGTGCTGGAAGGAAAATCAAAAGTTCATGGAAGGCAGATACTTTTTGAAACCAGATTCCATGAGTTTAGAAGAGGTTGACACTGAAGTACCTGGGGTGCTCTCTCAGAATGTTAGAATGCTGGAAGAACTTAGAAGACTCTCCACCCACCCACTCCCATGCAACAAAGAAACTAATGCCAGGAGTTGTCCAAAGCTGCACAACTATGAGAAAAAGAACCATGAGTAGAATCCAGATCTTTGTATTCCTAGTCAAGAGTTATTTTAAAAATAAATGAAAACAAAATTAAAGCAATTTAGCATAGAAGTCTTTAGAAACAAGTTATAACTGTGATTAAATGTTGCATGAGACATGGGTTCGATCTGTGATCCAGGAAGATACCACATGCTGCGGAGCAACTAAGCCAGTGCACCACAACTATTGGGCCTGTACTCTGGAGTCCATGCTCTGCAACAAAAGAAGCCACTACAGTGAGAAGCCCACACACCGCAACTAGAGCAGCCCTCCCTTGCCACAACTAGAGAAAGGCCCACATGGCAACAAAGACCAGAACAGCCAAATAAATAAATACAATTTAAAAAAAAAAAAAGATACCTTAGAAAGTTACACAGGGGTGCAAATGAGGGGATTAGAGACAAACAAGAACCAAGAAATAGAAGCAAACATTGACTTAGTAGAGCTTAAAATGGCCCAAAGGTGGACTACCTGATTATTTTCTTTGCTTGGCCCAATTAATAAGAGTACTAGACAATTTTGTTTTCAAATGGAGAGACAAGTGAAAGAACCGTTAAAAGTTATGATATCATCATAAAAAACTAGAGTTGTGAGTCATTAATTTCAACCACTTGGGCTACCAACTCTCTTAAAAGCATGAACACTGGAAAAAATACCTGCTCTCCTAACTTCTGATGGCAGAGCACAAGGCGAAGATGATGTTGGCCAAAAGGTAGTAAAGGAATAGTCAATAAAATTGATCATCTATAAAATGAATAATCTTAGATAATCTTGGATTATCTATAAAATAAAACTGGGGGACAGGGCAGGAATCAGTTCCCAAATTATTGACTTTGGAACTGGATGTTAACTATTTGACTTGGTTACCTGGAGAGCTCAATTAGAGTTCATCGCATACATCCTCCTTGGCTACTATACCACCAGCACCACCACCACCCATGGAAGGGGTAAGTCACACAGCAAGGGGGCGGAGCCTGGGCACTGGAGAGGCAGCCAGTCCACTCTCCATTTTATAAAGAGGAGCCTCAGGCCCACAGGGCGAAGGCAATGGCAACCCACTCCAGTACTCTTGCCTGAAAAATCCCATAGACGGAGGAGCCTGGTAGGCTGCAGTCCATGGGGTCGAAGAGTCGGACATGACTGAGCAATTTCACTTTGACTTTCCACTTTCAAGCACTGGAGAAGGAAACGGCAACCCACTCCAGTGTTCTTGCCTGGAGAACCCATGGGACAGGGGAACCTGGTGGGCTGCCATCTATGGGGTCACACAGACTCGGACACAACTGAAGCTACTTAGCAGCAGCAGCAGGCCCACAGAGGTTAATCTGACTGGCGAAGGGTTGGCTGAGGCACAATATATGTCAGCTCTCCCTTATCCTATGTCCACAGCAAACAATGATTATCAGTCATCACATTTTCCCCATCTCCGGCTGCAAGAGCCACAGTGCTTCTGACATATTCCTCCTGCAATCTCCCCTCCTGCACCCCACACCCACCCGTTCCCAGCTAACTGGTCAGAGCTAATGTATGAGAACAAACCCAGTTTCCAACTCTGGCCTTACATAAGGTCATAAAATAGTCAAAATAGTCTTTATTATACCTGCTTCAGTATAAATCTGACTGGAAAGAGAGTGACTAGTCTCACTATTACTGTTAAGTCTGAAGTGAGCAAACATAGTCTAAGTGGTGGGACCATGTGTCCAGGTTTACTGGGGACAGCCACACCTGTTTCCTCAACCTAATATTTAACAGTACCCTGTATCGTTCTCAAAGGTGTCCCAGTTTGAATCAAAATAATATGGTCATCCATGTTCTATGTAACTCCTAATCAACCATAAACACATATCTGTTTTTTAAGTACATAGTGTTTCAGGGGGAAAAAAAGAAACTGACCCAGTCACCAGCAGTTTTACAGGGCGTTTTCAAATAATACTAAACGCAGATAATCCTTGAAAGGGCCCCGTTACTACTCCCACCAACTTCTATTATATATTGAGCTTCAATATGGAATTTTCCTTGGGAAAAAAACAAAAAGGAGAACGATAGTTTATGCAAGTTTGGAAACCACAGATTATCAGATCTCTGTACCCCCTGTTTTTAAATTATTTCATGTTCTACTTTCACCTATAAAAATTCACATTATATTGACGACACAGGAATCTTTTTAAAAATGTTTCAGGCCTGTTGCTGGCACAAACAAGTGTGCCTTTTTTGAGTTTATATTTATTCTCTGTTTAGAGAAAAAGAGGAAGTGAAAGTTGAAACCTTAAAAAAAGTTTCAGTCAATCCAGGACTAACCTTGTGTACCGCTGTTGTATTTACACTAAAGCAGCCAGTTTATTGACAGGCATAAACTTTTCAATTTATTTGGAAAAGCCATTGGTCTAAACATCATAGGTATAACCTTTATGCTCAAGAGAAAGATATCATCAGGTAGAAAATTTTAAATTCTCACCTGGCTACCTAGACAGAAGACTAGAAGGAAATATATCAAGCTGTCAAGAGTAGCTCTGAGTATACAGATATAGAGACTTCAGATGGTTTAAACAGGTTTTCTTTCTGGTTATCTAGCTTTCTGATTTTTCTACAATGATCATAGTTCATTTGCTAATGACCAAGAAAAAAAAAATCACCAACTCACCAATCAACACATCATTCTCTAGGGTAGGGAGGTGAAAGGCAAACAGGATAAGTCAGGCACTTGTCTGGCAGGAGCAGAGACCTCAGAACAGCTCCTGACTCTGCCATACCTACTGTGGGAGGCTGGCTCACCTGATGGCTTCCCGGTAAATAAGAGCAGGCATCTGTAAGGGCTTCAGCTACACTGCCCTTTCAACCATTTCAACCAAGTACAGCCATGTGGTTAGAGCCCCACCTGTGCAATCAGACTGCTGTGGAGGACACTGCACTCCATCACACTGGGTGAGTGACCTCGAACAAGTCAATTAGCCTCTTTATTCATCTGTAAAGCAGGAATCACACCACCACCTACCTCCTTGTATGGCTGTGAGGATTAAGACAGATGATTCACGGCAAGGGCCCAGCATATAATAAGATCACAATAATGTAAGCCATTATTAGGTCTCTGCCTTGAAACACCAGTCCTCAAGTGCACTCCCCAAACCACGTGACTGCATCTCAAAACAACCAGAGAAGGGTCCAAAGAATGAAGCTTTTATTTTCCCTTCTCTGCTGAAGGCAGGACTGGACACAGAGTTTGCTATAAGCCCAGCGCTGCTGGGAGGACAAGGGCAGCCCAGTAAAATATGTAATGTGCCCCCACACTATGGTCTAGAAACACTGCTTTCAAAGTTGCAGGATTTCCAGTTTCTTGCCACTGCCACAGCTGCCAACCTTTGCCTTTGGCAAGAAGGTGAGTGACTAAAATATGAGCCAGGACTTGGCAAAAGGACACCAAACCAGAAGGCCTCCAGGCAGGAAGCTCCAAAAAGGGCCACCTACAGCAAGAGTCCTAGAGAAGGAGATGGCATTCTGCTGTCACTAGCAAATTCAGGAAAGGATGGTGAACATTTCAAAGGTCTGACAGAACTTACCATTCGGAACTTTGAAAAACTTTGGGGAGGGGGCACCAGGCCAAGCTGAAGATATGACATTCTTAAAATCACTGCAATGCCTTCACTATATGACACAAAGAACACCCCCCTCATCCCATAAAGTTCAATATTGCAAGGAATTTCACATCTATCTTGTATTACATTTAGATGTAAAGAAATTCTTCCCAAACTTAAAATTATCTCACTTTATAAAGATATAAATAAACATCCCAATATCCATCGATGAGGAAATAATTACCTTGTTATGTTAATTACATAGGTGAGTGTGTTCTGTGCTGTACAGGGTGATCAGCTTGTCCTGATTTGCCTAGAATTTCCTGGTTTTAGTACCAAAAGTCCCATATCCTTGAAAACCCCTCACTCTTGGCAGATAAGGAAGATCAGTCCCCCTAACGCTGTAAGAAAAATGATGTGTATTGTGTGAAGGGGAAAACAGAAGAGACACAGTTACAAATGCAGAAGTGCTCAATGCCAAGTCTATTTGCAGCAATAGCTCCTAGTTCCTTTTCATAGTGAAAAAAGAAAAAAAAAAAAAAAACTAAACCCCACACTTGCCTCTCCCTTCCTCCTTTCTTTTAACTCTCCCAAAACAGAGTGAGGAAAAGGCATTTTCCTCCTCTTGCATGACAGAGATGTCAGCGAGGGACTGACTACTGAGGAGGTGACCACCATCACCAGCAAGCTCCTGCACCCAGTTTCAGCAGGACAGGAAATGTCAATTCTTTCATATACACATGAAACTTATCTATTATAAACCAGTTATGTCAATTAAACAAATTATAAAACTCAAAAATAAACAAAAACCTAAATAATAAAAAATCCAAGACAACTAATGATTCAGGTTATTAACACAAGAATGTGTCTTCATACTAAAAGTCCAAGAACTTCGACAAAAACAAGATCCACCTTGCAAACAGGGCATTAAACAAATGAGAGGGAATTAACACGTGATTGTTTTAATACACAGCTGAGTGGAGAGCGAGGCATTTCTACAAACTCTAAGGTCCAGATCTGAAGCAGGTGGCTGGCTCCCTACCATAACAGTGAAGCAAAGCTCCTGTAGTAGAAGTTTAAGCAAAGGTTTTTTAAGCCTCTGATGAGGTTAAGAACCAGCTTCTAAGAATTTAGAGTTTCAAACTGAGAGGTAAGACTATATAAGGCAAGAAAGACCACACAGTTCCTGGACCTAAGGCCTCCCAGAAACCATAATTGTTCACCACTCTACCCCACCCAGTCCACCTCCTCTCCCTCAGGCTGTGCCCCATAGGCTGTCAACTTCTAGGTGTCCATGAATCTTAGAACTCCTTAGTTTCCTGTTATGCATCAGGAGATGGAATCAAATAAACGTTATACAACCTTTTCTTGCCCTCCAGAGTGAGACTAGTTTGTTGGGGGAAGGGTGGGGATATATTCAAAAATACTTTAAAAGAGAAACTCTTTGAAAGTTCTACTTGGACAAGTCCTGGAGAATAACTTTCTAAAATCAAAAAATACTTTTCACCAGTGTTGATCCTGATTTAGCAGAGGATGCCTTCTTGTCAGCCTTTCAACACAGCCAATGACAAGACAGCAGGAGATATCAACCATCCCTAGAAGAAAGGACAGGAATCTGGAAGGCAGGAGACAGGAGTGCATCTCTGCCCTACAAGTCAAGAGCTGTGTCCTTGAGGAAGACATGCTTCTCTTGTCAAGACCTCAGTTTCTTTGTTAAAAAATTAAGGATTTGGGTGAAGAGCACCTTTGGCATCCCATCCAGCTCTAAAGTTCTATGTAAAATTCTTTTGTGTGTATGAAAATGACAACACCTATTAGAAGCATGTGTGTACTTTGAAGATGAATATTTAGAAGTTAACAGAGAAGTATAGTAACTTGCAATGACAAAAGATAACATGACCAAGGCAGACTAAAATCGAAAGATTTAAAACAAATGTCTAACAGTTGTCAAAGTATGTGACTAAAAGGTGGGGAGGCTGGGGGGAGGGCTAAACTAATATCAACTTACAAGTACTCTTAAATGCTCTGGAACCAATGGAAACAAATAGATTCATCACTACCAGCTGCTCCTCCTGCTAAATTTAACGATAACATTCATTTTAATTCAGTGATCCCTCCACCATATAAAAAGAAAGTTTTTAAAGCCTGTAAATACAGAAAGCAAAGCAGAACTTTGACTCTAAAAGCAGGAGAACAAATCAATGTGGTGATTGACTGCACTTAAGTCTCAGGAAGTTCTGGCTGGATACTGAGGACAGGGAGGCACCAGATGCAACCCACTTGAGAAGTACGAGATGTTTAAACACCAAGGACTGGCATGTTTGACCGCCTGTGTCAAAGTCAAGTCTGCCTCTTCGCCTACCAGGACCTCAAAACAATGTTCATTTCACTATCCATGAATAAATGGCAAAAGAAATAAAAGGAAGCTGTTCCCTTTTTTCGTAGAAGGAGTTACAGAGTTTTGTCATACAACTTGGTTGGGTGCTTGTGTCAATGCCCTCAGAGCAGCAGCGTCCGCAAAGGTAGGGGTGTCTCGTGCCTCAGACCTCCAGCGAGGACTGTCAACCGAGCCAGCAAACATCCCCACCTCTCCAAGCAAAGGGCTCCAGAGCTAACCCGTGCTATGGCTTAGCCGGAAAGCGACAAAGCTCATGAACACAGGCAGAAGGTAGCCCACGGTCTGTGAGTGGAACCCCGGGCCGAACTTCACCTCCTCTAGGGACAGTCGTGCCAGAGATCTCCATCGTGCACCACGCACACACAGCCTCTGGGCTACCAAAGAGGAAGTCAGGGTGTCATGTCAAAAGGATAAAGACAGCCCGACCACACGAGAGCCGCGGTCTGGGCCGGTCTCCAGCCTGGCTGGGAAAAGGGTCCCAGGCTGCGATCCTTCTCCCTCTCCATCCACCTTCCTCCTCCCGGCGGCGCGCACCAGTCTCTCTCCGGCCCGCCCGNGGAGGAGGGGGTCGGGATTGGGAGCTCATATACACTCATGGCTGATTCATGTCAATGTATAGCAAAACTAATACAGTATTGTGAAGGAAAACAAACTAAAAAATAAAAATTTTTAAAAAGAAAGAAACATGTTTAAAATAAAACCATAATTCAAAATTTTAAAAAGGCAAAAAAAAAGGGCATTCACTCAGAGAAAGTTTTCTATAATCAAAGAGGATGACACAATTAATGAAGCTGGTCTCTTTCTCCACCTACTGCAGCACTTATACAAAGTAGCCATGGCATCAGGAATAAAGGCTATCTATGCCTGGGCTCAGAACATAGGCCTCCCCACAGTGAGGTTTATATCTAATGACAACAACATCCAATGAGTTCTAGTATGGCACATTTTTCAGTGCCAAGTCACCTCGTAACAGACTGATTGATTGTATTGGACCACTGCCATCATTGAGGGGATAGCTGTCTGTCTTCACTGGAATAAACACATATAGATATGGATTTGCTTTTATGCTCAGAATGTTTCTGATATTACTACCAACCATGAACTCATTAGTCACTGTTATGATATTCTACATATTACTTTATATTAGTTCTTTCTAAGGAACTCACTTTATAACAGAAAAAATGAAGCAATGGACTTGAGAAAATAGAATTTCCAGATCTACAATATACGTTACTATAATGAATGCTGTGGTATGCCAACCCAGTTGCTACCTTCAGGATCAAAGCCCAATTCCTGAGAGTGTTACCTGCTGACAGCCTGCATTTGAGTCTTCTCCCACAACATGGGCCTTCCTGGTGGCACAGAGGTGAAGAATCTGCCTACCAATGCAGGAGACACAAGTTCGATCCCTCGGTCAGGTAGATCCCCTGGAAAAGGAAATTACAACCCACTCCAGCATTCTTGCTTAGGAAATCCCATGGACACAGGAGCCTGGCGAGCTACAATCCATGGAGTCACAAAAGAGTTGGACACGACTTAGCAACTAAACAACAACAACAACCCCAAGAACTGCCCTCAGCCAAGAGTAACTGCCACACTGGAGATTCCAACTTCTCCCTGGAAGTATTCATATCCAACGAGTGCAAGGGAGCCTTTGTCCAGCCCTCAACCCCAAGTCAGGACACCTTAATTTCAGAGCTCCCCCACACCTAGGATCAGCTAAGGCATATGCAACAACTTCATAGCACATCCAGCTGCTCCTCATTCCCCGAAGGTGGTGACCCTAAGAAACAATCAATCTTAATTTACCAATCTCTGTCTCACAAACTGCTCCTGCAAAACCCAATCCAATATAACCATCTATTTGACTTTACACTGATGGTTTAGATAGTTGATCCCCTGTTTGTAAATAAATCAGAGCCACCTTCCCAGCCTAGGTGAAAGCCACAAGCAGAGCTATGTAAATGACTGCCAAAAGGGGGTGAATTTTGAATGAGCAGACTTTTCAGTTTTGAAGCTGGTATGGCCTTTGATGCAACGGATTAGCTACTGTTCAAGGGTATCAGGGCTACAGGTGATCCTTACAAAGTCGTTAGCAAGGGCCTAGCAATCAAGGCTAAGAAGCTTAGAAAGTTTTGTCCATGCATTTTTATACATTTTCATCTATAAGCATTATTTATTCCTCCATACACCATACTTTCTGGATTCTAAACAGCCATGGAGTTTACGTTTATACCAATGGTTTAATAGCACTTTTTCAGGGAGGAGGAGGTAAACGTTTTCTGTATGATAATTGAAATGATCCATATTAACAAGTCAACACATATAAAGCACTTGTACCTTGTACAAAGTTCAAGATGAATGCTAGCTATTATGTCTATTGTAGTATCAATAAAATGTGAAAAGGTGGCATCTTAGAATTGAAGAAATATGGTCTTTTTCTAAAATTAATATTGTAAAATTATTTTCTGTGTTAGTTTGTTGGAAGGTCCATTCTTTAGACCAGGAAATCCCTTCCATGGCTCTTGAGCTTTACTGTCCTTGACCTTCTAAAACATGTATAATCAGTGGCATTCGCTTAAGCACTTCATTGTTTTATTCATCTATTTATTTAATTGTCTAATGATATCAATCTTCTATAACATTTTATATTTTATTTTGTACTTGTTTTGTTTCCCTCATTATATTAGAAACTTCTAGTGGGCACTAGCCATGCCTTATAATTTTTTGATATCCCCTATAGTGCTGGCTACTAAGTATAAATTCAATAAATATGGCATATTTCTGAAAATGAACATTTTAGCTGAAAATTTACAGCTAAATTTGTTAGCTATAAATGTAACTCTGCTGCTGCTGCTGCTGCTAAGTCACTTCAGTCGTGTCCAACTCTGTGCAACCCCATAGACAGCAGCCCACTAGGCTCCCCCATCCCTGGGATTCTCCAGGCAAGAACGCTGGAGTGGGTTGCCATTTGCTTCTCCAGTGCATGAAAGTGAAAAGTGAAAGTGAAGTCGCTCAGTCATGTCCAACTCTTCACAACCCCATGGACTGCAGCCTACCAGGCTCCTCCATCCATGGGATTTTCCAGGCAAGAGTACTGGAGTGGGGTGGCATGGCCTTCTCCAAATGTAACTCTACTCAATATATACTAAGATTTTTTTTTCCTTTAAATGCTTACTCAGAATCCTACTTTGCTTTCCTAGGCAAACTGTAAAATTCAGCAACACACAAAAAACTTTTCAGATGTAGATCAAAGTAGCAAGAGCTAAGTTATTACAGTGATTTAGAAATAAGCTATTTAAGTTTTTCCCGTGAGGGGTTGCTACGATGAATATTATGTCTGCTCTGGGTTAAGACTTCCATTGTTCCACTTTGGTTTTTAAAATTCCATTTATTTTCAACTTTTTTAGATGGCTGTGTTGCAAAAGCAAATCAAAAACAGGAGAGAAAGTAAGATTCACCTTAGAACATAAAGGGATGGATGATAAAGGAGAGAAGAGAAGCTGCAAAGGAATATCAGAGAAGAGAAGTGGTTAGAGGTATTAAAAGGGAAACCCCTGATGGGGCATTTTTAACATTTGGTGCTGGCCTTTCAGCCTCACTGAATCTATGCTGTAGAATCCAAGGCACCATTCTCAACCTTCCTCCAGAAAAATGACTACGTAAATTCACAAAATTTGTCAACTCCCTCTCTCTTCTTCACAGCCAAATTCTCATAAGGGATATCGCTTTTTTCTTATCCCCTCTTCCTGTCCTCCTCAGCCCTCTCCCAACTCCACTGAGCCATTCCCTTGAAACCACAGCAGCTCTGACCAGCTCCACTTGGGCACATGCTAACAGCACTTTGTCTTTGGCTAAAAGACATTTCTGTGTATCAGGCCAGCCACATTTCTCTCATATCCAGACTACCCAACTCCTATCTTGGATGTGGCAAAGTCACCTCACACTCAGCATATCCAAAAAAAAACCTAATAATGCTCCCCTAAGCCCAGTCCTCTTCCTATGTCTTCATCTCAGTAAATGACGTTACCATGGACCTCCTTTAGTCTAAGAACAAAAACAGAGGCTCTTCCGAGTCTGATCAGTTCTATTTTTATCGTATCTGTTAAATCTATCACTTATTCTGATCCCAATCTCCTTTTTGTTTGTGTTCAGTCATGTCCGACTCTTTGTGACCCCTTGGACTGTAGCCCACCAGGCTCCTCTGTCCATGGAATTTTCCAGGCAAGAATACTGGAATTGGTTGCCATTTCCTCCTCCAGGGGATCTTCCCGACCCAGGGATTGAACCAGCATATCCTGCATTGGCAGGTGGATTCTTTACCACTGTGCCACCTGGGAAGCTGTCTCCAGGGCCTCACTTCAGGCCAGTCTCAGGGTATACCTGCCTTATTGGGATAGCTTCCTAGCTGGTTTTCCCTGGGCCGATTCTCTAGCCCACAGGCAGTACAATCTTTCTAAACTGCAAGCCTGATCAAGTCACTCTCCTTCCATGGCTTTCCATACCCTCAGGCTGTTGGCAGACACCTTAGCATGCTTGGTTTTCAAGGTCCTGTACTCTTCCCGCCCACCCTTCTTCTTGCAGGGAAGCCAGCTTGCTCAGTTCTGGAGGCGTTCCCATCCTAGTCTGTGTGAATGATGATTTCTGGAGTAGTGCAGTGCACAACCTCTGAGACTAAACATGGCAGCCTTGCCTTTTTTCTCACACTTTCTACACTGTGCTAAAAGCAGCTTCCCCGATGCATCATATTTCCTCTCACTCTGAGCCTTTGTGTATCACTGTTTCCTGTTTATAATTTTGTCCAGCTCCATGCCATCTTCATCTAGTTAATTCTACTTGTCCTTCAGATCTCAATTTAGATATCACCTACCATTAAAGCTTTCCCTTACTCACTCTGCCTCCCAGTTCTGGAATAGGATGACCCTAAGGCTTTTGTTTATTGCCTTCTGCTTAACCCCTATTTTGGTACTTACCCTTTGATCCTGTAATTGTCTCTTTACTTTCTTGACTCCTCTTTTAGGGAGGGGGCTGTATTTTATTCTCCTCAGTGTCTCTGCTGCTGCTGCTGCTAAGTCACTTCAGTTGTGTCCGACTCTGTGTGACCCCATAGACGGCGGCCCACCAGGCCGTCCCTGGGATTCTCCAGGCAAGAACACTGAAGTGGGTTGCCATTGCCTTCTCCAATGGATGAAAGTGAAAAGTGAAAGTGAAGTCACTGAGTCGTGTCCAACTCTCAGCGACCCCATGGACTGCAGCCTACCAGGCTCCTCTGTCCATGGAATTTTCCAGGCCAGAGCACTGGAGTGGGGGGCCATTGCCTTCTGCATCTGTGTCTCTAGTTCATTTTATAGCATCCAGCACATAGTAAATGCAAAATATGTACTTTTGAATGAATGTAACTTTGGGTAAATGGTAAAACTTCACTTATCACTGGTCAAATAAGGCTAAAAATGTCTGTCCTCAATATTTTACAGAACAATATGACAAAATGTATTGAAAGTAGAAAGAAAATGCTTTGAAAGTTGAAAGAAATAAATAGAAAAGAGAGACAAAACAATTAGCATGGTATTATCATATAGAGAAAGCAACAAGGAATGGGATGATCTAAGGAAAGCCATGAGATACTGTTCCAGTACATTGTGTATAAGACCTTAATGCCTGTGCTACTAAAGTGAGCACAGATTCTGTGTCTTGCCTTAAATTACATTTAGCGGTCATAGTGCTTCAAAGAGAGGACAAGAGGGAAATGAAGAAGGTAGTAATGAAGCCATTATATCAGTTCATTAACTGGCCTCACAATCTGTGAGATACATATAATTATTTCTTTCTTGAAGACCAACTTGTTCAAAATAGTGTATGCAGAGCTCAGGAAATCCAAGATAAACTCAGCTCTTCTTCCTGGAACATCATTTTTACTTGGTGATTCAGGGAGTTAAATTATTTACTTGGTAAGTAACTTGAAGCAGTGTTTTCATATTTCTATAAATAAATGGGTATGTTATGGCTTGGATTATAGCATTTGCATCTTTCTTCTAAATAAACCTCAGGCTTTAAACATTTTGTATCGCAGTGGACAGCAGTCTCACGCTGTCTCCCTCCAATCTCTCTACCAAACCTTCATACTCACAAGCCCTAGGCGAAGGTCCTTACCCACCTATGCTCTTGGAGTGCTTAAGAAAAGTTTAATACATATTGCTTTTCAAAGTTTGGTAGGCTTCCAATGATGCTGAAATGAAACAAAGATAGAAGAATCTTTAGCAGATATAGTAGGTTCATTTAGCACAGGTTTATAGTTGAGTATTCATTTGTGTGTCTGTTCTTTGTTCCTCACTTGCCCATTGCACTGGTCAGCAATTTTGTAAATATTGGTCACTAGTTTTCAGAAGAATCAAAAGAAATTTTAATGCAAAGGAATCTTTACTAGCAACCCTCAACAAGGAAAAAATTCTAAATCCATATCCTCTTGATATTTGGCTGATGGAATCATAATTTTTGCATATAAAGATCAACATGCTGCTAAGTCGCTTCAGTCATGTCCGACTCTGTGCGACCCCATAGATGGCAGCCCACCAGGCTCCCTCGTCCAGGCAAGAACACTGGAGTGGGTTGCCATTTCCTTCTCCAATGCATGAAAGTGAAAAGTGAAAGTGAAGTCGTCCAGTCGTATCTGACTCTTCCTGACCCCATGGACGGCAGCCCAGCAGGCTCCTCCGTCCATGGGATTTTCCAGGCAAGAGTACTGGAGTGGGGTGCCATTGCCTTCTCCGAAAGATCAACATATTACGTCTAAAAGAAGGGGAGAAGGCAACTAACATCTGTGAGCTTCTCCTATGTGCCAGGTGCTGTATGTTCCATTTCCTCCTCCTTCAACACCCCAGACACACTTAATCCTAACCCTTTATATGATTTCTGTACTTTAAGCTCTTACTACTTGGTCTAACACTTTTAAACATCAATGATTTGTTTGTCTGTCACATTACTGTGAACTTCTTGAGGGCAGACCCATTTCAAATTCAGCTTTTTATCCCATGCATACACTCAGTACCTGGTCCCATAATATACCCCATCATATTTTTATTAACTGAACTAAAATTATCTCTTCCAATGTATATGATATTGTTAAGCAGTTAATGTTTTCATACTCCAAAAGTTCTTTCTCTAAATCACCTTGAACAGTTTCATCATCCTCTATAAAGAAATACAGAGCCTAGCAGTTATATCAGTTTTTTGCTGTTTTCAGATCCTAGGACATGTCCAAATCTCCCTCCTGCCCTCCCCAACAAGAACAAGAAATACATATATATNTGCTGGGAGGGATTAGGGGCAAGAGGAAAAGGGGACGACAGAGGATGAGATGGCTGGATGGCATCACTGACTCGATGGGCGTGAGTCTGAGTGAACTCCGGGAGATGGTGATGGGCAGGGAGGCCTGGCATGCTGTGATTCATGGGGTTGCAAAGAGTTGGACACGGCTGAGCAACTGAACTGAACTGAACTGAACTGAATCTGAGGCTGTTGGGGCTGAGGAAGTGGGGCTCCATAACCTTACCTGCCATATTCTAAGTATTTGTTTACTTGGATAAAAGCTTTCATATGACAATAAGAGCTAATGTAGACCTTCACTAAGGCTCCAGAAGACTTGCCAGTGAACTATTGTTGGATTTGACATTTGCTAGCTTATTTTTCACCATGGGCCATACACTGGCAATTACACTGCAGAGATATAATAAATGTAAAACATGCAAGTACATTTTTAGATTCTTTTGCTGTGTTCTTGATTTCCTTGTTAATGATGCATCCAACTGACAAAGCGCCAGACACTAAATCTTAATTCTTTCCTGTTTCTACAAAAATTGAGGGTGCCTTCCTATGGGTTCTATCATCACTGGTTGATGGCTATGTATTCTGCAAACTGGATGGGAAAATCCATCTGTATCTTTGTGTTTCTGAATGTCATTAACTAATTTTCAAGTGTTCAATGAAACCGCAGATATACGAGGTCAAGTACTTTTCCCCTTGAGTTTTTGAAAATGTGCACATTTTAAGAACTATATTGCATGTGTTTCTTATTCACTTACTGCTAAATATTCCAAATCTCGCACTGCAGGAGTTAGATTTGGCCCAAAAAGCTTATTGAACCATTTTTGAAGCTGTTCTACAAAAACAGGAAGTCACAATACACCAAATGTCAAGTAAATTTGAACTTGAGAGGAGTTNATATTGCATGTGTTTCTTATTCACTTACTGCTAAATATTCCAAATCTCGCACTGCAGGAGTTAGATTTGGCCCAAAAAGCTTATTGAACCATTTTTGAAGCTGTTCTACAAAAACAGGAAGTCACAATACACCAAATGTCAAGTAAATTTGAACTTGAGAGGAGTTGGATTAGGTTCAAAACATTTGGATTCATAAATGTGAGCAGGTTCTAAATCAGGGCATTGGTGAGTCCCCTGGTTTCTGATTATTTTTCCTCTTCTGTGCTTGTGTGTGTGTGTGGATATGTGTGTGTTTATACAGTGCCTACTTTGTATGCAGTCTAAAGTGCAGTGATGAGAAGAGATTTCTCTGTTTTGATTACATTCGATTTAGGGAGGCAAGACAAACAATCCTGAGGCTTCAGACTTGGAAATTCAGAATGCATATTTAATTGTCTATGAGCTGAGGATGAGATGGTTGGATGGCATCACCAATTCAATGGACATGAGTTTGAGCAAGCTCTGGGAGTTGGTGATGGACAGGGAAGCCTGCAATGCTCCATTTCATGAGGTTGCAAAGAGTCGGACATGTGAGACTGAACTGGGCTGGGTGGCTCAGTGGTAAAGAATCTGCTTGCAATGCAGGAGCCACAGGGAGAAGCAGGTTCGATCCGTGGGTCAGAAAGATCCCCTGAAGAAGGGCATGGCTACCCACGCCAGTTTTCTTGCCTGGAAAATCCCATGGATAGGAAAGCCTGGCTGGCTACAGTCCATGGTATTGCAAAGAGTCAGACACAACTGGAGCGACTTAGCACACACAGACTTATTTATTCATTTATTTAGAATGTGGGACCTTGGCTCCCCCACCAGGAATGTAACCCACATCCCCTACATCAGAAGGTGAAGTCTTAACCACTGGATTGCCAAGGAAGTCCCTACACAGTCTTAAAAATAGAAATATATTCACTGGGATGATAAATGTTAAATTGAGGACAATGAAGCACCTCTGGTCACCTAATCTATGAGAAAGTAGGCAAGAATATAAAGGAAAACAAAAACAGCCTCTTCAATAAGTGGTCCTGGGAAAACTGGACAGCTACACATAAAAGAATTAAATTAGAACACTCTCAAATACTATACACAAAAATAATCTCAAAATGGATTAAAGACCTAAATGTAAGGCTGGATATTGTAAAACTCTTAGAAGAAAACATTAGCAGAATGCTCTCTGACATAAATCACAGCAAGATCTTTTTTGATCCACCTTGTAGAATAATGAAAATAAAAACAAAAATAAACAAATGAGGCCTAATTAACCTTAAAAGCTTTTGCACAGCCAAGGAAACCATAAACAAAATTGAAAAGGTAACCCACAGAATTGGAGAAAATAGTTGCAAACGAAGCAACCAACAGAGATTAATCTCCAAAATATACAAATAGCTCATGCAGCTCAATTAAAAAAAAATCCAATCAGAAAATGGGCAGAAGATTTAAATAGATATTTATCCAAAGAAAACATACAAATGGCCAAAAAGCACATGAAAATATGCTCAATGTCACTAATTATAGAGAAATGTAAATCAAAACTCTGAAGAGATATCACCTCACATTAGTCAGAATATCACACCATCATCAAAATATCTGCAAACAGTAAGTGTTGGAGAGGGTGTGGAGAAAAGGGAACCTTCCTACACTGTTGGTGGGAATGTAAATTGGTACAACCACTATGGAGAACGGTATGGAGTTCCTTAAAAAACCACCACAATATTTTAAAGTTATTATCCTCCAATTAAAATAAATCAATTAATATTTTTTTTTTAAAATAGGTGAATTCTCTGGTGGTCCAGTGCTTAGAACTCTGTGTTTTCACTGCCAAGAGTCTGAGTTCAATCCCTGGTCAGGGAACTAAGATTCCACAAGCCACATAGTGCGTCCAAAAAGCAAAACCAAAAATCCTAAAAATAGAGCTACAGTATAATCCTGCAGTCCTACTCCTGAGCATATATTCAGAAAAAAACGGAGCTGGAAATGATACATGCACCTGGATGTTCCCTTGCAGCCCCATTTACACTAGCCAGAACATAGAAGCAACTTAAATGTTTATTGACAGAGTAATGGATAAAGAAGATGTGGTACATATACTTAGCCGTTAAAAAAAAAAGAAGAAAGAAAGAATGCCCTTTGCAGCAACATGGATGGACCTAGAGATTATCATACTAAGTGAAGTAAGTCAGACAGAGAAAGACAAACATTTTATGATATTGCTTATATATGGAATCTTTTAAAAAAATGATACAAATGAACATATTTATAAGACAGAAATGGAGTCACAGATGTAGAAAGCCAACTTATGGTCACCAGGGGAAAGCGGGAGCAGCGAGGCAGGAATAAGTTGGGAGACTGGGGTTGACATATACACACTACTATATATAAAATAAATAAATAATAATGGCCTGCATATAGCACAGGGAACTCTTCTCAATACTCTGTAATGACCTATATGGGAAAAGAATCCAAAAAAGAATGGATATATGTATATTTATAACTGATTCACTTTGCTGTACAGCAGAAACTAACACAGCAATGTAAAAATTGCAGGCAAGTTCTTTACCATCTAAGCCACTAGGGAAGCCCAATGTAAATCAACTATTCTCAAAAAAAAAAAAAAACAAAAACCACACCTTTTTTTAAAAATTGAGGGGACTTCCCTAGGGGTCTAGTGGTTAAGCCTCCATCCTTCCACTGAAGGGGGCACAATTTGACTCCTGGTCAGGGAACTAATAGTGAAGGACAGGGAAACCTGGCCTGCCTCATTCAGTCCGTGAAGTCACAAAGAATCAGACATGACAGCAACTGAACAGCAGCAGGGGAGCTAAGATCCCACATGCCAAGCATGCTGCTGCTGCTGCTGCTAAGTCGCTTCAGTCGTGTCTGACTCTGTGCAACCCCATAGACAGCAGCCCATCAGACTCCCTGTCCCTGGGATTCTCCAGGCAAGAATACTAGAGTGGGTTGCCGTTTCCTTCTCCAAATGCCAAGCATACCGCATCAGAAAAAGGAAAAAAAGGGAGGACACTGATTGCTTTCAGGAAAGGAGGGAGAGAGAAGGGATTATGGAGGATACAGAGTCTTCAATTTTATCCCTAAATTTTTACTTCTTGAGCTGAGTGGTGGTACACAGAGCATTACTTATTATTCTTCAATCTTTTTTATTCTGTATGTTTAAATGGCTCTTTAATTATAAAACAAAATAAAACAAAAAAATCAGTCAACAAGAGATCCTTGACAGTTAATTCTATGCCAGGCACTGTGTAAAACAATGAGATATACTATCCAGGATAATAGAATGTCCACTGATGGTCATTCAATAAGCACTCAGTTCATTCATAAAATGAATTACTGTAAGATAAGACACAGCCTAGTCCTAATTGTAACAACTAGAATAACTGGGATGAACCAAACAGAAAGCCCATGATTCTCAGCAGTCACTGAGAGAGTGGTTGAGGAAAAGGGACAGGTGTGGGGATGGAGATGAGAGCCTGAAGTGCCTCTGAGACCTGCAAGCTGAGAAATGTGTAGGAGATTGAGTTGGATATACCAGAGGAGATTCAGATTTAAGAATTGTCAGTGTGCGGTTGATAATAAAAGCCATGGGAGCAAATAAGACAATAAAGGAAACAGGAAAAGGATAAAAAGAAAGGAGGTTCTGAGGAAAAGTAACAGTTTAAGGATGGATAACAAACTGGAGAAAAGAGGTTCAGTTCAACATTCCAGTTCCTAGAAAAATAATACTAAGGTGACTGCTGCTGCTGCTGCTAAGTCGGTTCAGTCGTGTCCAACTGTGTGCGACCCAGTAGACGGCAGCCCTCCAGGCTCTCCCGTCCCTGGGATTCTCCAGGCAAGAACACTGGAGTGGGTTGCCATTTCCTTCTCCAATGCATGAAAGTGAAAGTGAAGTTGCTCAGTCGTGTTGGACTCTTAGCGACCCCATGGACTGCAGCCTACCAGGCTCCTCCATCCATGGGATTCTCCAGGCAAGAGTACTGGAATGGGTTGCCGTTGCCTTCTCCAAGGTGACAGTTATCCTAAATGCTGCCAAAGGATATAAACTATGTTAACTTTTACTAAGTGAATATTAAACAAACGCTAAAGTAGAATAGCAATATGAACTCTCANACTCTTAGCGACCCCATGGACTGCAGCCTACCAGGCTCCTCCATCCATGGGATTCTCCAGGCAAGAGTACTGGAATGGGTTGCCGTTGCCTTCTCCAAGGTGACAGTTATCCTAAATGCTGCCAAAGGATATAAACTATGTTAACTTTTACTAAGTGAATATTAAACAAACGCTAAAGTAGAATAGCAATATGAACTCTCACTTACCCATTGCTACTGCTACTGCTAAGTCACTCTAGTCGTGTCCGACTCTGTGCGACCCCATAGATGGTAGCCCACCAGGCTCCTCTGTCCCTGAGATCGCCAGGCAAGAACAGTGGAGTGGGTTGCCATTTCCTTCTCCAATGCGTGAAAGTGAAAAGTGAAAGTGAANTAAATAATCTACCTGAACTCAAACCTTTCCCTCAGGGTCTGGTTTGGGAGAACTCAGGCTAGGACCCTAACCAAGTCATCAACCCTCTGAAAAGTCATAATCTGACCAAATCAGGAGAAAAGATCCAAAGCCTGAGAAAAGAAGAAAGAATTCAACGAGGAAACAACCTCCTTATTCCAATATCTAATTCTAACTCAAATAGAACTGTGCTGTGTGCTTAGTCACTCAGACGTGGCCAGCTCTCTGCAACCCCATGGACTGCAGCCCACCAGGCTACTCTGTCCATAGGGATTCTCCAGGCAAGAACACTGGAGTGGGATGCCATGCCCTCCTCCAGGGGACCTTCCCAACCCAAGGATCGAACTGGGAACCAAATAAGCCCAACCTCAGAGCAGTATGGCATTCAGTGCAACAGTCCAGCAACCAAACTAATGTAAATATTAATAAAATCATTAATACCATCCCTCTCAGAAAGCATCAAGTATAGGGAGGTGTATTTTTAATACATGTATTTTTTAAAATGTCTTCTCTCACCTCCACCACTTTCCGTGTCCTTTACATGGGAAAGAACAGCCCATCAAATGCATATTCTCTCTTCTTGCCTTCAACCATCAATTACAAAACTCGTTATAGAAAGTCAAAGTCCTCATAGTTTTAGATTTTCTTCTCTTTTCTTTCCACCCTTTTATCTTCTCTAGCTTTTTCTCTTGTGAGTAATTTTGGCCGTTTTCTGTGAAAATACCCCAACCCATCTTTTCTATGTTCTGTTTTCTATTATTGTCCCAATTCTGCATCACAGAGCCCAGAAACCAGCCTAGCAAAGACAGAATCCTCCTCAACTCTCAGAGAAAGGGAGAGGTGGGAGTTGCTAGACTCAGAATTCTTTTTAGTGGATAAAAAAGGCTGTGAACACTTCACTTAAATACATTTATTCCTAGTCACACAATACTTAATCTAAACACAAAGGCAAATGCATCTCAAGGTTTCTCATTCCTCTACAAGGAAACGAAGAAAAGATGTGAACAACATTTGAAGACTGAAATTAACCCAGGAATTTTCATAGTACATGTGCTATCTATCTACCTCTACTTTTGAAGTATGTATTATGCAATATTTTTTATATTTGTTTAATCCTTAACATATCCTATGACTGAGAAATTGTCTGGTGGTTTAGATATTCCGAGAATTTCTGGAAGTAGTGACTATCTTCTGCAGCAATATTCTAAGTGTATTCAGTGGGAGTGAGGGGAAATTATAGAGGATGACCTGGATCCCAGTGCTATGAACACTGGAAATCAGATTAAATCACGTGTTGTTTGGAGATCCTGGACTCAGGGTNGACTGAGAAATTGTCTGGTGGTTTAGATATTCCGAGAATTTCTGGAAGTAGTGACTATCTTCTGCAGCAATATTCTAAGTGTATTCAGTGGGAGTGAGGGGAAATTATAGAGGATGACCTGGATCCCAGTGCTATGAACACTGGAAATCAGATTAAATCACGTGTTGTTTGGAGATCCTGGACTCAGGGTCACGGGAGCTCATAACATCGAGGAGATATGATTGTGGAACACTTTCAGCTCATCTGCAGAGCTTAACCTGCCAGGTGAACTGGGTGTGTTCCCAGATTAGGGTGTAAAACCATGCAGGAGAGAAACTGCCAGATTCTGTATCCATATCTCTGCCTTTCCCAAGGTTCTTTCTTTGGATAGGTTAATATCCTTGTGTGGGGTAGGGGTGGTCAGGCTTGGGCATCACTTCCACAAAGTGCCTCAAGTAAAGGAGGTAACTTGTTGAACCAAAAGATACAGTAATGGGGTTGAAGAAAGACACCATCATTTGCCTTTATGCTTGAACCCCAATCCAGTCCACACTGCCTGAGTACAATGAAAGGATAATTTAATAAACCCTATAATTATCTAGGGCAGCATAATTATATTGTATTATGCGTTATATGTGTTAAAGTAACTGTCTCAGTGTAAACATTCAAAATAACAGTTTTTCTAAGTCATTTTGCATTTCTTCATTTATTTTAATAAGTGGGAATAACATAGGCCTCATAGGCCTCTGAAATTCTGAGCAGTCCTGGGTCAAGTAGCTCTTGTCTGAACATTATGCCTCTGGAGATGGACTTTGCAGCTCTCTACACCATTAACTCGGAGAAGGCGATGGCACCCCACTTCAGTACTCTTGCCTGGAAAATCCCATGGATGGAGGAGCCTGGAAGGCTGTAGTCCATGGGGTCACTGAGGGTCGGACACGACTGAGCAACTTCCCTTTCACTTTTCACTTTCATACATTGGAGAAGGAAATGGCAACCCACTCCAGTGTTCTTGCCTGGAGAATCCCAGGAATGGGGCATTCTGGTGGGCTGCCGTCTATGGGGTCACACAGAGTCGGACACGACTGAAGCGACTCAGCAGCAGCAGCAGCAGCACACCATTAACTAGAACAACTAAGTCATGTTAACTACTTAACAAATGAGAGAAAATTAAACAACTGCTGCCTGACTGTTTACTGTTTGTAAGGCACTGGAAACAAGTGAAAAAATAGAACGTGGTCTTAACCTCATGTTTATATGCCAGAGAGGCAGAAGGACACCAGTCATGGACTCACGTCATTAACCTAAAATTATACTCTTGTGGGAGTTCTCTGGTGGCATAGTGGTTAGGATTCCAGTCTCTCTTTGCCATGGCCTGTGTTCAATCCCTGGTGGGGAACTGAGATCCCGCAAGCCATATAGCACAGCCAAAAAAAAAAAAATTACACTTATGATAAATTGCAGTAGGGGAATTTGACCTTCTTTGGTGGGAATCAGAAAAGTATTTGTGAGGAAAGGACAGAGGTTAAACAGATTTCTGAGAATGGAACAGAAATAAAGTGGGAGAAAGTGGCAGGGCCAGGGAAGAGTCCCAAGCAGGGGGAAGAGGGTGTTCAAAGGACCTGTGGTCAGAGGGAACAGCACAGATTTGAGACTTTGAAAGATGACCTGAGCCTCTAAGACACAGAGAGCCAGAGATAATGGGGGCCAGATGAGGCTAGTTGAAGGAGAACACTTTGAATCTCCAGGTTGTTTTTTCTTTTTCTTTTCAGGGAAATCATCTCGCTGCTAGTCACACATGCCATATTCATGCTCCCACCCCACTGCATATCCAAATTCCAGTCATCTTCAGAGCTCAACTTGAGCCTGAACTCTCTAGAATAAACCACACTAGTCTGTCACACTGACTGCCCTTAAAGCATAACTTTCTTATTGTGCTTCAGATTTTGAACAGCAGTAAAACTGAGAGGGAGCAAACTCATAACTGCGTAAAATATTGTCCAAAGAAATAGCATTCAAGCAATAATATTAAAACAAGTTTACAGAAGTAGACAAAAAGAAGGAAACATGCCCACCCAGAAATCTTTAAAAATTTTCCCAGATTGGGGGAATTTTCACTTATTCAGAGCAACAGCTTTGCGTTATTAGGGGACTTTTCACATATAAATATTGCAGTGCATACCAGGGGATGTGGTGTAAAGATGAATTATGAAGAAGCTAAAGTAGAGTGAATCCACAGAGCCAAAATTCGGCTCTTTTTTAAAAAATAGACAAAACTCTGGAAGCTGGTAAAGAAATCAAATGAGAAAGCATAAATAGACAATAACAGGAGTAACAAGGGAACATTATTATAAATACAAAGATTTTTAAAAATAAGAGACTATTGAGAACACCTTGTTGGCAATAAACTGAAAACAGGTTAGGGGAACAACTGACTAGAAAAAATGCATCTCATCAAAATTAATTCAATAAGAAAACAAGTAAATTAGGGAATATATAACTGGAATTAGGCAGAGATGGTAGACTTAATCTCAAATAAATCAGGCCCATGTATACGTGCTAAGTCGTTTCAGTCGTGTCTCTTTGCGACCCCAAGGACTGTAGCCTGCCAGGCTCCTCTGTCCATGGGATTATCCAGGCAAGAATACTGGAGTGGGTTGCCATNATGGTAGACTTAATCTCAAATAAATCAGGCCCATGTATACGTGCTAAGTCGTTTCAGTCGTGTCTCTTTGCGACCCCAAGGACTGTAGCCTGCCAGGCTCTTCTGTCCATGGGATTATCCAGGCAAGAATACTGGAGTGGGTTGCCATGCCCTCCTCCAGGGGATCTTCCCTACCCGATGATCAAACCCGCACCTTCTGCATCTCCGGCACAGCAGGCAGATTCTTTACCGCTGAGCCACCAGGGAAGCCCCAGTTCAGGGCCAGCTGATAGCAAATGACAGAAAAGGCATTCAGGAATACCGCTCACAGAAAGGGCTTCCCTGGTGGCCCAGCTGGTAAAGAATCTGCCCGCAATGCGGGAGACCTAGGTTCGATCCCTGGGTTGGGAAGATCCCCTGGAGAAGGGGAAAGCTGCCCACTCCAGTATTCTGGCCTGGAGAATTCCACAGACTGTATAGTCCTTAGGGCTGCAAAGAGTTGGACATGACCAAGTGACTTACTTTTCCTTCCTAGCAGCAAAATGGGTCTTTTCCCCTCTGATTCTACCAATTGCTCATTTGTAATGTATAAACAGAATGTTTAATAACAGATTATCAGACTGAGGGAGAATTTCTTCTTACACTAATATCTTAGCTTGCAAGTTTTCCTGAAATTGCCACCAGTAACACTACCATTAAGGGCCTCTATTTTAAGCAAGTGTGTGCATTGTAACCACCTAAAGTATCATGCCATCAGTTCTGAGACTTTTTAATCTGAGGACATGTTTGAATACCATTGGCTCACTTGAAAGGCCTTCAGACGATACTAAACTCTAGTTAGCAAGATTACAGTACACTTGTGCTACAGTGGAACAGTGTCACTGTGACTGGCAAAGCGGCAGTTATGTCTGTCACTCTTCAGCACTACGTTACTATTTGAGAAGACCATTTTACTACCTGACCAGGCTCTATTACGCATTGTTAAGGCAATGACTTTATATCTCACATCCAAGCAAATTCTCTGCCATTGTACATTGTATCACACAGCCCCCTCAGCCTATTCCAACTGACAGACCTCATATAACGAACTACATCTCTACTGAATCCCAGGAAGAATTAACTGATATGTGTTCATCAGAATTTAACAACACCCCCCACCCTCTTGTGAAAGGTTCACCTTACACCTTGTATACTAGCTGAGAACTGCCAAGAGCTAATAGCAATCCAACATACACAGGTGATTCATTTTCCAAAGTGCAGAATATCTTTTTTTTTTTTTTTTTAGAATAGGGCTTTACGGAAATTGCTCCCAGCAACTTCGCAGAGAGGTCTCTCCACACCATCTCCCTCTGTGGAGCCCAGACCCATGGGGAGACAAAACAAAAGTCCACCCGACACAACCTTTACTGGGGTTAAATAGACGATTGTAGACAGAATTTTTTCATTTTAATACATATTAGGAAGAAATGTAAGTAACTCAAACCTGGGTTTTCACAGATATTATTGTTTAAAATAATTTACATTGAGTTGCCTAGCAAATTATATATTTAATAATATATTTACATTTACCTAGTCAGTTTATTGAAGAAGGCAATGGCACCCCACTCCAGTACTCTTGCCTGGAAAATCCCACGGACGGAGGAGCCTGGTAGGCTGCAGTCCATGCGGTCGCTAGGAGTCAGACACGACTGAGCGACTTCACTTTCACTTTTTCCTTTTATGCATTGGAGAAGGAAATGGCAACCCACTCCAGTGTTCTTGCCTGGAGAATCCCAGGGACAA
This sequence comes from Neotragus moschatus, assembly GCA_006410615.1. Taxonomy (NCBI): domain Eukaryota; kingdom Metazoa; phylum Chordata; class Mammalia; order Artiodactyla; family Bovidae; genus Neotragus; species Neotragus moschatus. The sequence goes on along the minus strand of SJYA01000305.1, from coordinate 682,077 downwards.
GGGAGCCTGGTGGGCTGCCGTCTATGGGGTCACACAGAGTTGGACACGACTGAAGTGACTTAGCAGCAGCAGCAACAGTCAGTTTATTTAAATATGAATGTTAAATTGATGATACTATGTATAACATGAGGATATGGTAAAAATCATGAAGGTGGCATATGAGTGACTGAAGTTTAGGAAAATGCTTTATCTAATTCACTCATTAAGGCCCAATATCACACAGCAGAAAGCAAGGACCAAAGAGAAGGTAATATATTTTAATACATGGAGATGCTGTCATCTCCATTGACAGATGAATGGGTAAAGAAGATGTGGCATATGTGTGTGTGTGTATATATACAATGGAATACTATTCTAGATGATAGAATTCAGCCATAAAAAGAATGGAATAATGCCATTTGAAGCAACATGGATAGATCTAGAAATTATCATACTAAGGGAAGTAAGTCAAACAGAGAAAGAGAAATAATGTATGATATCACTTATAGGTGGAATCTAAAAAATATATACAAATATAACTTATTTGCAAAACAGAAATAGCTGCTGCTGCTAAGTTGCTTCAGTCGTGTCTGACTCTGTGTGACCCATAGACGGCAGCCCACCAGGCTCCCCCGTCCCTGGGATTCTCCAGGCAAGAACACTGGAGTGGGTTGCCATTTCCTTCTCCAATGCATGAAAGTGAAAAGCGAAAGTGAAGTCACTCAGTCGTGCCTGACTCTTAGTGACCCCATGGACTGCAGCCTACCAGGCTCCTCCGTCCATGGGATTTTCCAAGCAAGAGTACTGGAGTGGGGTGCCATTGCCTTCTCCAAACAGAAATAGACTCACTAACAAAGAAAACAAACTTATGGTTACCAAAAGGGAAAGGGATAAATTAGGAATTTGGGATTAAAAGAGGCACATTACTATATATAAAATAGGTAAAAACAAGAACCTACTGTATAGCACGGGGAACTATATTCATATCTTATAATAACCTATATGGAAAAGAATATATATATGGATATATAACTGAATTACTTTGCTGTACACTTGAAACATTATAAATCAATTACACTTCAATTAAAAAAAAATGCTTTCTCATAATGATCTCAGGTGATCCCCCCTATACTGTAAGCTAAGAGAGAGAAGTGTTGTTATAACCATTGTAAAAGTAGAGTAAGTGAGACGCAGAAAGGATAAACAACATGTGTGATATCATCAGACAGCTGCACGGATCTCCCACTTCTCAGAAGACATTGTTAAAGAGAAAAACCACAGCCCCAAAGTGGTATCACCTGTACTAAAGTTCATGATACCAAACCTAGATTTAATACCTAACCTAATCGAAGTTTTGAGCTCAACCAGAAATGTAACCAGTCTGGAATTAACCAGTCTAGAATTCTCTGTTCANAAACCACAGCCCCAAAGTGGTATCACCTGTACTAAAGTTCATGATACCAAACCTAGATTTAATACCTAACCTAATCGAAGTTTTGAGCTCAACCAGAAATGTAACCAGTCTGGAATTAACCAGTCTAGAATTCTCTGTTCATTGCCAGTGAGTTAATCCGTCACCCTCTGTGGCCCTCTCCATCCCCCAGGAAGAAGAGGCAATGATGATGCAAGAGAAAACCCTTGTAAGTGCCTTCCACACAAAAAAGACCAGCCTGGCCTAAAGTCAACCTTTTCTTCTGCTGATAGCTCCTTTGCCCCCTCCTTCTTCCTCTAGAAATCTTCTACTTTGTACAATCCCTGGAGCACCCTTCTAGTTGCTAGATTGGAAGCTGTCCAATTCATGAATCACCTAATAAAGCCAATTAGATCTTCACATTTACTTGGTTGAATTCTGTTTTTTGAAAACATAATGGTGTGCATACGCATTAGATGATGAGTAGACCATCTTCCACTTGGTCCATCTCTTTTCACTGTGCCCTGTCCCCACTCCATGGAAGACAAAGGGGCAATAGAGGGCCCTGAGAACTAAGGGGCCGTTATTATCAGAGGGTGGAAGGACTACAAATGAGAGTCTCCAAAAATAGCCCTTCTCTGCCTCATAATTCTGTCTCAGGCTGGTGAAGCTTCAGTTCAGTTCTGTTTAGTCACTCAGTTGTGTCCAACTCTTTGCGACCCCATGGTCTCCCTGTCCATCACCAACTCCCGGAGCTTGCTTAAGCTCTTGTACATCAAGTTGGTGATGCCATCCAACCATCTCATCCTCTGTCGTCCCTTCTGCTTTCAGTCTTTCAATCTAGCATCAGGGTCTTTTCCAGTGAGTCAGTTCTTTGCATCAAGTGGCCAAAGCATTGGAGTTTCAGCTTCAGCATCAGTCCTGCCAATGAGTATTCAGGACTGATTTCATTTAGGATTGACTGGTTTGAACTCCTTGCAGTCCAAGGGACTCTCAAGAGTCTTCTCCAACACCACAGTTCAAAAGCATCAATTCTTTGGCACTCAGCTTTCTTTATGGCCCAACTCTCACATCGATACATGACTACTGGAAAAACTATAGCTTTGACTAGACAGACATTTGTTGGCAAAATAATATCTCTGTTTTTTATTATGCTCTCTAGGTTTGTCATAGCTTTTCTTCCAAGGAGCAAGTGTCGCTTAATTTTATGGCTCCAGTCACCATCCACAGTGATTTTGTGAAGCTTAGAAAAATGCTTTTGTCTGTGTAGCATTATCACATGTAAATGACAAATCCAAAATGAGTTCTCTCTTAAATTCCTAGCTCTAAGCAAATTAGCCTCTATTTTCCCAGAAAAGATTTGAAATGAGGCACTACCACAGCACAAACCTGGAGTGTTATTTTTTTTTNTTAGAAAAATGCTTTTGTCTGTGTAGCATTATCACATGTAAATGACAAATCCAAAATGAGTTCTCTCTTAAATTCCTAGCTCTAAGCAAATTAGCCTCTATTTTCCCAGAAAAGATTTGAAATGAGGCACTACCACAGCACAAACCTGGAGTGTTATTTTTTTTTCAGTCCGTGTTCTTTCTGGACTTTCTTTTTTTTTCCTCCTAGTGGTAGAAGCAAGTAGGGATCAAATTCTGAGATGATAGAATTCGGAGGCATCCCTTCCACAGAGCAGGCATGAGTAAGAGAAGCACATTTGGTCCCCAACAAGTAAACTGGAGTTTCCAGGGCATCCCAGATAAAAAGTGAAGGGATTAGGTTTCTTCCTTGAAAGATAAATGTGGACTTGGAGTACTGTAAGGGAGAATAATTCAGGTATTCTTAAATGNTCAGGTATGACCTAAATCAGATCCCTTATGATTATACAGTGGAAGTGAGAAATAGATTTAAGGGCCTAGATCTGATAGATAGAATGCCTGATGAACTATGGAATGAGGTTCATGACATTGTACAGGAGACAGGGATCAAGACCATCCCCATGGAAAAGAAATGCAAAGGGAGTATAGTCTTTAAAAATACTGAATCATTTCATTGTATGTATAATGAAACTAGTATAATATTATAACTCAACTATACTCCACTGAAAATGTAAATATATATTTTTAATGAAAAAAAAGGAAATTTCTCCTCTTTGTGTTCTGAGGAACATTTTACTGCAAAGAATTGCCATACCTTTCCCCATATGACTTCAATAAAACTCACGTATGCCCTCCCTTAAAACTCAACATTCAAAAAACTAAGATTGTGGCACCTGGTCCCATCTCTCCATGGCAAACAGATGGGGGAAAATGGAAAAAGTGACAGACTTTGTTTTCTTGNAAAGAATTGCCATACCTTTCCCCATATGACTTCAATAAAACTCACGTATGCCCTCCCTTAAAACTCAACATTCAAAAAACTAAGATTGTGGCACCTGGTCCCATCTCTCCATGGCAAACAGATGGGGGAAAATGGAAAAAGTGACAGACTTTGTTTTCTTGGGCTCCAAAATCACTGCAGATGTTGACTGCAGCCATGAAATTAAAAGACGCTTTCTCCTTGGAAGAAAAGCTATAACAAACCTAGACAGTGTATTCAAAAGCAGAGGTCAGTTTGCCAGTAAAGGTCCATATAGTCAAAGCTATGGTTTTCCAGTAATCTTGTACAGATATGAGAGTTGGACCATAAGAAGGTTGAGCCTGAAAGAATAGATGCTTTTGAACTGTGGTGTTGGAGAAGATTATTGAGAATCCTCTGCACTGCAAGGAGATCAAACCAGTCAATCCTAAAGGAGATCAACCCTGAATATTTACTGGAAGGACTGATGCTGAAGCTGAAGCTCCAATATTTTGGCCACCTGATTCGAAGAGCCAACTCATTCAAAAAGACCCTGATGCTGGGAAAGATTGAAGGCAGGAGAAGAGGATGACAAAGGATGAGATGGTTGGATGGTATTATCGACTCAATGGACATGAGTTTGAGCAAACTCCCGGAGATAGTGAAGTACGTGAAAGCCTGGCGTGCTGCAGTCCACAGGGTGACAAAGAGTCAGACACAACTTAGTGACATGCTAAGTCCCTTGTTTATAAGACCAAACATAGACCCCCCTCCAAATTTCCTTTCTTTTCCTCATAAATGATTAGCTGAACTGCTCTTCCCAAGTAAATTGTGGTTAAGCTTCTCTCTTTCCTCCATGCCCCCAAACTTTAGCCCACTTCAGTCTGAGCCAGTTTACAGTATTCAGTACTCAGTATTCCTGAGAAGAAATTGGCTTCAGAACAACCTCTGAACTGCTGTCTGATCATGCCACTCTCTCTTCTCAGTTTCCCACACTTGACTCTTTGGTTACTTTTCTCTAAAAAGAAATCTTTTTCCTTGATTTTTGAGAAGCTTGAGGATCTCATGCTCAAAGCATTCTCCCTATTGCAATACAGTAATCTCTTTCCCCTCCTGGCAAAAATCCTTTTCAAATAAGTGTCTCCTTCCTAAGTCTGGATTTGTTTTTTCATTTGACAATGTACATTATAATATGTTAGAGATTAATAACACAGTAATATTACTATATTTGATCATCTAAGTTTGCATTTATTTCAGTGATAACCTTAGCACACTATTGAATCACAGCGATTATAATTCTGAATCTTTTCCCAATATATTGCTGATGAATTTCAGTTTCCCTCTTTGAACAAGTCTTCATATCAGTTGAGTTTTTTCCTTTGACAGGATATCTCGTTACTTCTGGCTGGTCAAGATATTTTAGGATCTTAATTCTATAACATCACTGAGGTAAGTAGTTTTCTAACATTTACCAGATTCACCAAAGAACCTTCAATAGCTTCATTTATGTTATCAATAAAACACGTTCATGATACAGAGCCAAAAACTGAATCCTCAAGAGCATTTAGAAAAATTTTCCTAATCTCTTTTGTTAATAGTTAATGTAAAGTTAATATTCTCTGGAGGAGGAAATGGCAGCCCACTCCAGCATTCTTGTCTGGAGAATCCCATGGACAGAGGAAGTTGGAGGACTACAGTCTATACGCTGGCAAAGAGACACAACTGAGCAACTGCGCGCGCGCGCACACACACACACACACACACACACACACACAGAGTTAGCTCCATAGGGAAATAAAGAGGTAACATGTTAAATATGAAAAATCATTGGTACTTCCTTAAGGCAGAGGCACAAGGTGAATATCCGTGGAATGAATGGTTCAAGAAAGAACCACATTTCAGTGTAACATTGAAGCTGAAGCTCCAACATTTTGGCCAGTAAAATTTTTGCTTGATTATTTTGCTTAACTGAGCATTTTTACTGTTTTATATTTACTAATTAAATATCAGTATGCTGCTGCTAAGTCACTCCAGTCATGTCCAACTCTGTGTGACCTATCAGGGTCCACCAGGCTCCCCCATCCCTGGGATTCTCCAGGCAAGAACACTGGAATGGTATAGTCATGGTGAAAAAAAAACTGCCCAACTAGCTCTGACCCATTCATTAATCTTCTAAACACATGATAGTAGAACCAGGTTTAAAAATTTTTTATTAATTCATCCAACAGATACTTATTAATATTTATTGCATGCCTTCTGGTACCAGATACCATTTTAGGCACAGAGGATAAATAAGTAAGCCAAACCAAGATCATACCCTTGTTGAGCTCACATTCTAGCCAGGAACACGTAATAAATGTCAGTCAGCTATATATTAATAGCTTATAATAAGGGCCGAGTGGAAAAGTAAAGCGGGGAGCCTGGTGGGCTGCCGTCTATGGGGTCGCACAGAGTCAGACACGACTGAAGAGTCTTAGCAGCAGCAGCAGCAGCAAAGTTAAGCAGGTTGCAGATAGAGAATAAGGGGAGGAGGTGGTATTTAAGACAGAGTGATCAGCAGAAAGCTCTCTGAGGTGACATGTGAGCAGACCCCTGAATGGAGCAAGCCACACGCACATCTGAGAAGAGAGAATCCCAGGCCAAAAGAAGTGCGAGGGCAGAGGCCAGAGTTGGAAATGGTTAACTTACTGAGGGGGGCGGCAGTGGAGGGTGGGGGGTGACAAGAAAGAAGGGCTCTTTGGCCACACAGAGTGAAAAGGAGAAGAAAATATGACAGACAGGCAGGGCCCAGGTTACACAGAACTGAAAAAGACATCCTAAGAACTTTGGATTTCATCAGAGATGACCGGAAGCCCCTGAAGAACTGAGGCCAGAAGCATGACATGGCCTGCTTTTCCTTCTGCAGGGTCACTCTGGCTGGTGTGCAGAGAACAGACTGAATGTACTGTGAGGCACCAAAGACATGGTTTTTTTCCCCCCTTTGTGCCTTTCTTGTATCTCTTTTACAACTTGTGTAAGGACCTTTTTAGAGTTTTAAAATATTTTAGCACCAAAGAAATGGATGGCATTAGTCAAGTATCCAATCAAAGATGCATGAGCTTTAGCATAGTTGCTTCAAAAGTTATTGTAAAGTTCACCCATCCATGAAATGTGAAATGCTTAGGCTGAAAATTACTTCCAGCTGTTCATGAAGATATATGTAAAACCAAGAAACTAATGTAGAACCCTGTTAGAACCCTGGAGGCAAACAGCTGGGGTTTGCTTTAACAGTGCTTCTCTTAAGAAAGTAGATGCCAGTGGCCATTTCAAAGAAAATTATGTGGAAGCTATAAGTCTATCAAGACTGAAGTAAAGCAATTATCCTTCAATTAAAAAATAAATTTAAAATTTTTAAAAAAATGACTGAAGTAAAGAAGCAAGAGGAAAGGTAGTAAAACTCTGATTTAAAATATGCTTTGTTTGCTATTAACAGTGAAAATTACACTTATAAATATATTAAAATAGAACTCCAGTTTATGATACTCACTGCTAGTGATTATTCAAATACCACCACCATTCTCCACCTTCTGCCTTGCTGACTGAACCCTGATTTGGTTTAGAGAAACAATGTACTCGGTAGTCTCAGATGGATCGAAAGTGGCCTAAAAATAACCATTATCATCTTTTCTTCCTCTTCCACCTTCCTATGCAGGTAGAGGGGCTTTATGACTCAGTTCTGGCCAAAGAGGCATAAACAGAAATCAACCTGGGAGCGTGGTCAGAGAAAGCATTAGCTTTCCAGATAAAAAAGGCTGGATATAGCTGGCCTCCCCTTTCTCTTCTTCTTCCTGCCTTGTATTTGGGCATGTTGGCTACTATTTGATCTCCTGCAACTATGAGGAAAGGCCAAGAAGTTTATCAAGACATTGGCCACCATCTTTAGCCACCAAACAACACCATCAGATGCCTACTTTCAGACTTTCCATTGAGTAAGAAATTGAAATTCAGAGTTCCCTGGTGGCTTAGTGGTTAGGATTATGGTTTTCACTGCTGTGGCCTGGGTTCAGTCTCCAGTTGTGGGGAACATCCCATAAGTCGTTCAGCAGAAGAAAAAAAAAAGAGAAAGAAATTGAAACTCATGTATTTAAGCCTTCATAAACTGGATTTTCTGTTATTTATAACCAAATGAACTTTTAACTGGGACACTTTAAGTCACCAATATTCTAGGGGAAAGAAAATCCACCATTATGACTTGTAATTTAACATGAACAAAGTATTATATATCAATCCAACTTCAGCAATCATCAGGAAATACTGATTGTACTACCTAAATCCTTTCAGGATATCATCAAGGAGCATCTATCCTGCTCTTTCAGGATTCTCTTAGATTTGTGTTGGCTTAATTTAATTAATGAGTTATAAGTCAAAATCAAAATAGGCGGGGAAAACATCAACAACCTCAGATAGGCAGATGATACCTCTCTAATGGCAGAAAGCAAGAGGAACTAAAGAGCCTCTTAGTGAGGGTGAAGGAGGAGAATGAAAGAGCCGGCTTAAGACTAAATGTTAAAAAAAAACTAAGATCATGGCATCTGGTCCTATTACTGCATAGCAAATGGAAGGGAAAAAGGTAGAAGTAGTGACAGATTTCCTCTTCTTGGGTTCCAAAATCACTGCGGAGAGTGACTGCAGCCATGAAATAAAAAGACTGCTTCTTGGCAGAAAAGCGATTACAAACTTAACATGTATTGAAAAGCAAAGACATTACCCTGCCGACAAAGGCCCGTATAGTCAAGGCTATGGTCCCAGTGGTCACATACAATTGTGAGAACTGGACCATAAACAAGGAGAAACACAAAAGAATTGATGCCTTCAAACTGGAGAAGACTCCTGAAAGTCCCTTGGACAGCAAGGAGATCAAATTAGGCCATCTTAATGGAGAAAGACCCTGGATACTCACTGGAAGGACTGATGCTGAAGCTGAAGCTGAAGCTCCAGTATTTTGGTCATCTGATGCACCCAGACGACTCACTGGAAGTCACTGACACTGGGAAAGATCGAGGGCAGAAGAAGAGGGCATCAGAGGTTGAGATGGCTGGACAGCATCACCAACACAAGGACCATTAACTTGGTCAAACTCTGGGAGATGGTGAGGGAGGGGGAGGCCCGGCGTGTTGCAGTTCACGAGGTAACAAAGAGTCAGACACGACTAGACACCTAAACAATTTAATTAAAAGCCTTTTGGTAAAGATAGCTAACTATAGGTAGAATGTTAATAAGGAGGGAGTGAGTACCTGGTGTAAAGAGATGAACAAACCCAAGAATGGACTTTCATTTGCTCTGACTAGCTTGGCAAGTTCCTAGTACTTTGATAGCAACTAGTCACATACCAGCCCCTCTCTATGCTTTGAATTCTGAGTCTGAGTTTAGAGTTGTTAAGAAAGCACCTCCAGGACACAGATGCTCACTTTGATTAGCTCAGAACCAGGATGAAGAAGCACAGAAATCTTCTGAATACAGAACATGTGTTACATATAGTCTGCTACTACTGTCACTTATGCCAAGTGAATAAATACTCAAGAAGGATTCTAGTGGGCATGTGATTTATTAGCATCTGAGTCCTTTTACCTGGTTGATATGGAAGGTGGAGAGGTGTACCCTGGTTTAAGACTGCCTTTTTCTCTTTGTTTTCTTTTCCTTTTTTTCTCTTTGGTGGCATCTGTAAAGCATTTTGCTTTCTAATTATGGATTACAGAGTGCTTTCGTGGCTCATGTTACTGTCTTCAACTTCAAGCCCCTCTTTCCACCCCCACTCTTAAATACGAAATAAAACAAAATGAAAAAAGAAGCCAGTGGAATTTATTTTCCTCTCTCTGCAGCAGATGTTAAACTTTTAAAATGAAGGAATATTAAAAGAGGCCTCTTTTTATACCACAGCAACTGCCCCCGCATCCTGAGTCCCAGCCTCAAGAGGAAACCTCACTGATCTTTTTATGCAGGGTGCTGACAGAGGCCTGGAGTGGGGGGCTGGCTCATCATGGGCCTTGGGCAAGACTTTGAATCTCTCTGGGTCTCAGTTTGCTCATCCGAGGGAGGTTGGATGAAAGAATCTCTGAAGCTATTCCAACTCCTAAGGGTCAATGAATTTTCTTAAAAGTTCAAATGTAAAACCACTGTCCAGTCCTATGAGAAAAGTCACTTTCTTTTTTCCAATTCCTCTTCTCAATAACCGGGGAGCATTTCATTACTTTGAGTTTATTTTGTTTAGGTTTGTTGCTTATCTCAGTAACTTGGGGTGAAAGGTCTCTATTAAAGTATATGTTCAAGAAGCTGTTCTTTTAATTCAGAGATGTAGTTTTAATCTGTTTAGAGAGTTTCACAAGACAAATATCAGTACTTCCCTGCTTCAATACTTCTAATGTGAGAACTATGTATTGTTCATGTCTGATCAATATGTATGTTACTAAATTCTCTCTCTTCCCAGAACCTCCCTTTCTCTCCCTACCCCATACATACACATGTGTGTGTTATGATCCTTCTATCTAACTCAGTTCTTCAAACTGAGGTGAAGAAGTTTTTTACTTCCATCCTGCCTTGTTTGTGCGCATGCATGCTCAGTGGTGTTTGACTTTTTGTGACCCCATGGATTGTAGCTGGCCAGGCTCCTCTGTCCATGGAATTTTCCAGGCAAGACAACTGGAGTGGGTTGCCATTTTCTACTCCAGGGGATCTTCCCAACCCAGGGATCAAACCCACGTCTCCTGCATTGACAGGCAGATTCTTTACCATTGCGCCACCTGGAAAGTGCCAAATGCCTAGGAGCACCATCCAATTCACAAGTGTCCATCTCTCTCTTTTTTTTTTAATTATTCACAGTCTGATAAACATCATTACCTCACAATGCTCAGACTATAGATCTTTATGGATGGAAGTTCTTGAATGTGCCTTTTTAGACAACCTGATCAGATTCTTCCTTTAAAAGTGGGTTAGAGAGAAAATGATGGGCTAAAAAGAAATTTCTTTGCTCTTTCTTTCTCCTTAGAGACTAGAATTGTAAGCATGAGCACTTTTGCACACAGTCACGGCCAGCCAGCGTAGTAGAGGATGGTAAGAAAAAGCAAGATCCACATTCACACAACTCCTTTTCAACTCAAGTAAATGCCTGAGGCCAATTCACTTAAGACTTATTTAAATTTTATTGCTTATTTTTACAGCATCTGAGCCTCTGATTCTGCCCAATTTTGTTATATTTCAACAAATGAAAGGTGATTTTGCTGTTAAGCTGCCTCGAGAACTGAAACATTTGCTCAAGAGAAACACAAGAAGTCAGCGAACATAGGCTGGGTTCATATTTCTCATCGTTATCACCCAAGAACATCTAGCAAGTTTTTTTTCTTCTTCCTTGTGGGGAAGTTTGAAGCTTCAAGGCCCAACTCAGAGCCACATGGTTTTCATTTCCTGGCCTCCTCCCTCAGCTGCTGCAACAGCCGCAGCACACACAAAGGCCCCATCCTCTGTGCAGACTCAAGACGTTGGCGCTTATACATTTTTCACAGGAGCAAATGAGGCATAAAAAGTCCACACTCTGCATACATATCAGTCCACATAATAAATGGCCGCTTGCTGGTCCCATTCTGTCTCTTGATTTGTATGAACATTTGTAGTTTGTTCAGACCTTCACAGCTTACAAAGCACTTTCACATTCATTAATCTCACAGAACCCTTGCTGCAAGCCTGAGAGGATACACTTTTCTCTTCATGTACAAATGGCAAATGACTGTGTGAAGAGGTGAGGTGACTGGCCAAGGTCACACAGTCAGAGGCAGAACCAGGACTCAACCCCAGCCTCTGACCCTGAGTTCAACGGTGGTTTTTCTCCCTCACAACTGTGCAATGTTCTTTCTTGTTAAATTGGAGATATAAATGAATGAGGGCCTGCATGGGTAAGGCTGGGTTCCAGAAAGCTTGTCTTGGAAAATGCTGTGGGAAGGGGTACTAAGAACTCAGGCTATGAAGCCAAATAGCCTACACGTGAGCTCTGCTTCCTAATAACTGTAATACTGCATAATTCCAGGGGGCTTTGTTCCCATGGTACTTTATGTCAGTGTAGTCCCTAGAGGTCTTCAGTGCAGCTGTCCTGAGATTGCTTACCTCCCTGTGACTCTGTGGTCCCAGCTGAGAAATGGGCAGAGTCATGACTATTTCCAAGGCTGTTGTGGCAACAAAATAAAATAAAGCATGGCCTGATCCAGTAAAAGACACTTCAAGATGCCCTGGCCCCTTGGAAGATTATTCCCCTGATCCCCACCTCCTTGGATATGTCTCCACCCCTATCCTTTTCCATGGAAAAGTTTGCCTCTGATAAAAAATGTCTGCTTATTTTCTCCACATTCTCTCCTATACCAACATCTGGGCCACTCTGTGATCCCATCACGGCGGTCACCATGTACTGGACCAGGCAGTGTGCTCAACCTGAACACGCATGCCCTCCCTTGATCCTGTCTTTCTGCATCTCCCCTGTCCCATCACTGAACCTGGTGAATGAGAATGATGAGTTTCCAGGGGAGTCTGGATGAGAAAATTCGCACCCAGATTCTGCCAGTAACAACTTAGGTGACCAAAGGACCGGGATGTCCCCTGAGTCTCATCTAACTCATCTAGCAGGAGAGGTTTCTAATACCTGTCCTGTGCCTAAGAGAACTGCTGTCTCTACAAGTAGGATGAGACATGAAAGCTAAAGAAAGAAGCTCCAAATTATTATGAAAAGAAATGGCCAGGCTCTTATTACCTGCAAAGGGCCCAGTTTTAAAAACTGCCTCCAAGTACAAATGGAACTTAACAGACAAGGATGGGGACAAGGTCTAACCACCAACATAAAAAAAAAAAAAAAAACAGGATGCTCTGGTTAACAAAGGTCCTGCAGCAACCTGGAAAGAGGGACATGAGGGAATTAGAGCTGAAACACCTAGGATTTCTGGACTAAGAGAGCGAAGGCATCAGAGAACCTTAGAACACCCTGTTGAATTCTTTTCTATTCCTAGTTCTGAGCTGACCATGTGGGCTAAACATCAACTTTCTGCCAACCAGACCCAGCCCATCTGCACATCTCTTGTCTGTGCACACCCACTGGGCAACCACATGGAATCTTGCCTCTTTTCTTTCCCCCACTCTGCTTTTCAGGATTTTAAATAATAGAACATTAACAGAGTCCCTCAAGTTAAAGATGGAATAGTATGTGTCTGTGACATGTTTCTAAATGCATTCCGCACTTTGTGTATTTATGGGACAACTGGATGTGAGAAACAACTCAGAAACTCCCTGGAGAACTTACATGTGATCAGATCAGAAGTGCTTGCTAAACTCCACACATTTGCTGGACCCTTGCTTGCTGCATGCCAGGCCCTGTACTATCACTAAACATAAAAAGTACATGAGTGCCTGGGATCTGTGATGCCAAGGTAGATGCACGGAGCGACAAACAGTTGGGGTTGAGCCCCTAGTGAGCTGAGAGCTTGTGCTCTTCTGGTCTCCTGGGCCCACCCCACCTAAAGAATTGAGTGGTAGATTGTCCTCAAGTTCAAGCACAGGGTATGTATCCAACCTTCCCTCTTCCCCGATCAACAATGGCTTACATCAGGTATTTTCCAGGTATGGTGAAGTTGTAAAGGTTGCTCTAATGAAAGATAAAGATACCAGGAGGGGTACAGGGGTTGCATTTATTTTATTTTTGGATAAAGAATCTGCACAAAACTGTGCCAAGTCAATAAACAACAAACAGTTATTTGGCAGAGTGATAAAAGCAAGCATTGCTATTGGCCATGGAAGAGCAGCTGAGTTCATCAAAGATGAAACTATATAGCTTGATAAACCTAAGTGTTATGAATGTGGAGAAAGTGGACACTTAAGTTAATGTTGTCCTAAAAGTACACTTGGAGGATGTGAACCTCCAAAGAAGAAAAAGAAAAAAAAAAAGGAAAATTCCTGAGCCAGAAGAAGAAATTGAAGAAGACAGTGAAGATGAAGGGGAAGATCCTGCTCTTAACAGCCTCAGTCAGGCCAAAGATTTCCAGCAAGTCAAAACTGAAAAACAACAAAAAAATGGAAACCCAGTTCAGGGGGGTCCTTCAACATCAGATGATTCAAAATGCCCAGGGATAAAGAAAAGAACATATTTCAATGACGAGGAGGAACGTAGTGATTAAAACTAAATATGTATTATGTAAATATCATTAAAAAGTTTTTAAATCTTGGAGTACTAGGTTCCACTGGGACTAAACATTATTTTAGAATGAGAACACTTAGACTAAGCGCAGGCGGCTGCGAGCCGCCGGCTNACCTTTTCTTATTCATATTTTGTTGCCTTAATATTTGCCATTATAGATTTGTTTCTTTGCTGTAAGTCTTATATTTTTTTAATTAAATTATTTAGGTATTAAAAAAAAAAAAAAAGAATGAGAACACTTAGTACCAAGTACTTTTCTACTTGAAAATGCTACATAGGAAAATGAAAAGTAATTTGAAAGTATCACATTCATTTTGCATCAAGATATGCTAATAATCATTAATCTTGAAAATAGTTTATTTGAGTAAAAATGAAAATTTAATACTATCATAATAATGGTGTCTCAAGAAGAAAGGTAGATAGTAAAAAGATTTGTTTGAGAAGTTTGTTATAAAAGATTATTCGTGATTGATTTATATGAGGACTTTTGAAATAAATTTCATCCTTAAAACAAATCTTCATTTAAAAAAAGTACATGAGGGACTTCCCTGGTGGTGCAGTGGATAAGAATCTACCTGTCAGTGCCGGGGACACAGCTTTGATCCCTGGCCCAGGAAGATTCCACATGCTGTGGAGCAACTAAGCCCACGCACCACAACTTTTGAGCCCACAAGTCACAGCCAGTTGTCACAACTACTGAAGCCCAGACTTAGAGCCTGTGCTCTGCAACAAGACACAGCAATGAGAAGTCTGGGCACTGCAACGAAGAGTAGCCCCCGGCTCAGCACTACGAGAGGAAGCCCACGCACAGCAATGAAGACCCAGTGCAACCAAAAATAAGTGAAAAGTTTTCTAAAAATTGCATGAGGCATGAGACTCGCTCCCATGCCATGATGGGTAGAGGAGAGATGATTTAGACTCTATTTGCTTGCTATTGATTTGAAACAATAATTGATTTCATTGTTTGTTTGTTTTCTACTTTATGTCTTTTTTTCCCCAAGGCAGCAAAGGGGAAGGTAGCCACAGCATCTGGTAATAATTTGTATATCCTGACACTCTCCCTAAGACCAGATGGAAATATTTCATGCCTTAACATAATTTTACAAGTTACTGGCAAAAAAAAAATAAGCACCCATCTTTTTAAAGATTTTGTAATTGTGAAATAATAGAAAATATTGACCTTTGCCAAGTTCCTGAGACATAATTCCTAAATCTCTTGGAATTTCCTGGGTGAAAAAAGGCAAAGCTTGGTGGGCTCCTGAATGAGTGATAGTCACTCAAAAAACCAATCATGGTTAGAAGTTTAGAGCTTTCAGGCCCATCCCTTATTCTCTGGGAAGGATAGAGAGACTGGAAATGGAGTTAGTGGTCTATCATAGCCATGTGATGAAGCCACCGTAAAAATCCCAAATGCGCATGTGGTTTGGAACCTTCCAGTCTGGTAACACATGGAGGTGCTAGGAGAGTGGAGAGCATGAACCTCTTCCCACTCACTCACCTTGCATCTCTTCCATCTGATGTTCACTCATATCCAACTTCATGTCCTTTTATAACAAACCAGTAAACGTAACTATTTCCAAATTCTCTGAGCCATTCTACCAAATTATTGAACCCAAAGAGGAGGTCGTGGGTACTCACATTTGCAGCAGGTGGGTCAGAAATACAAGTGATGACATGCAACTTGAGACTGGCATCTGAAGTTGGCGGCATGGCATCAGTCTTGTGGGGACTGAGCTCTTAACCTGTGAGAGCTGATGCCATCTCCAGGTAGATACTGAATTTGAATTTACAGGATATCCAGCTGGTGTCGTAGAGAATTCCTTGATGGGGGGGGGGGGGGGGGAA
>SJYA01000305.1:574573-666212 GCA_006410615.1 Neotragus moschatus | reverse complement strand
GACAGGGGGGGGGGGGGGGGGGGGGGGGGGGGGGGGGGGGGGGGGGGGGGGGAACAACATTTGGTGACCAAAAGTGTCAGAAGCGAAGTGCCCTGTGAGTAGCAAAGGTGAAACACATAGGAGGAAGAGTGAGGCTTTCCTACTCAGTGATAAAATGAGGGAGATTATTTGCATTTTAAAAAGTGATAATTTTTTCCTTTTAAAAGACTGTAAATTATTTACAGTGCCTTCAAAGAATATCATTAATAAAAGCCAGCCTTTCCCTTGAAGTCTTCATTGCACAGTGAGGTTCATCAGATACCAAGGGCTAGTTTCTGCTGCAAATTGTCAATGATCTGGCTCCAAACTTTTGTAAGCGACCCACCCACTGAAGGGCTGTCTCTGTTTTCATGGACTCTGCTGCCCCCTATCAGAAACTAAAGCTGTTACAGGATATACAATTTTTTGAACAAAGCTTTTCCTCAATCACATGATGAAACAGGATATGCTCATACCTTGTGAATTTAGACCAAAGAACTATTTGCTTTAAAATGAGCCTAATTACTTTGCTGCCCAGAAGTTATTGCACAACAGTAATCACAGCAGTAAAAATCTGTCTGAAATAATTTGGAGCAAGATGGAGTCCCTCAGCCCAAGGGCCCAGTCTACAGGCTCACACCTTTCACAGACTGCTGGGGAAGACGCACTAGTGAATCAGCAGCTTCAACATGGATAAGGAGAGGCGTGTGGGTACTCGGTGCTGAGGGAGCACATCAAGGCAGCACCTTAATGAGTGCGTTCCAAACAAAGCAAAAGGACCCGTTCATATAGAAACAGCAGCAGTCAGCCAAATGAAGAAGAAAGCGAAGCCTTCTCCAGAGAGTGGCAACTGTGTCTGCCAGGGCAGGGAAACCCATGAGAGGGTGGTGACACACACATATATTTATATACATGTATATATACAATACTGATACATTCTTTTTTTTTGATACATTCTATATACACAAATATATACTTTATCACAGATTTTTCATAAATTTTGATGCAATAAATTAAAAAACTTCAGTAAACTTCTTAAAAAATAAAAAAGGAACTGACTTATGTATTGAGCTGATTCCCAGCAGCCCAGCTGTCACTCCTCTGCCTGAAAACTGCTGCTGCAAGGCCACGTCATCTCCCTGCCTCAGAGTATGGCTGAGTCAGAGTTCAAAACAAAGGAGAGCAAGAGGGATTCCCAAGGAGGTCACCTGAGCAGAATATCCAACGAGCAGCTGCCTTGTGTTCTGCATGTACATCCACAAGAGGTGAAATACTCAGTTAGCTAACTGAGGACACTGTCTCAAGACTGGAATCAGGAAAGAAAGCCATTAAACTGTCAGTAAAGATTTGCACATTATCAGAAATACTATTGGGCTTCCCTGGTGGCTCAGTGGTAAAGAATCTTCCTGCCAAGGCAGGAGACATAAGTTTGATCCTGGACCAGGAAGATCCCACATGATATGGGAAACTAAGCCAGTGTACCACAACTATTGAGCCTATGCTTTAGAGCCCAGGAGCCACAGCTACTGAGCCCACATACCACAGCTACCGAAGCCTGAACACCCTAGAGCCTGTGCTCAGCAACAAGAGAAGCTACCACAATAAGAAGCCTGTGCATGGCAAGTAGAGAAAAGCCCATGCAGCAACAAAGACCCAGCACAGCCAAATAAATAAATAAAATAACATTTTAAAAAGAAAGAAATGCTTTTCACAAGACAACAGGGAAAAAAAAGAAAAAAAAATCCAGTGATCATCTATGAGATTTCAAAACATCCTTTCAGAGATGCTTAAAATCTAGCACTCATTTCACCTGTTGTCCTTCAGTGCTGGGCATGTTGCTTCACTTTGAGAAAGTAGTTTTGTCTTTGTCAGAATACACATGCACCAAGGTATTAATTATTTACAGTTTTCCATTATTCATCTCATTTCCATTTAGTGCATCATCTTTCATCAAATCATGTTTTCCCTTTGAACAGCATTTTGGCCAAGTTTTTCCATTATTCTTTCCTTTTTCTTTAGTATACTCTTGATCAAGAATTAAATGTACATTTATTTCTATACTCTTCAGTAATATTTTCCATTCTCCTGGTCTCCTACTGACTTATTTGACTTTACTGGTCCTACATGATTTTGGTGAAAAAAATTGATACACTCTCAATAAAGAAATATGTATTTCTCATTAGCCTAGAAGAATAAGGTCAAAAACGAATTTCAAGAGATAAAATAGTTCAAGTGGTTAAAAACAACACCGAATGGGAACGTAAATTATTACAGCCGCTGTGGAAAACAGGATGGAAGTTTCTCAAAAAACTAAGACTAAAACTACTTTATGACCCATCCAGTCCTGGGTATATATCTGGAAAAAGTGAAACCAGTAATTAAAAAAGATACATGCACCCCAATGCTCATAGCAGCATTATTTAAAATTGTCGAGATATGGAAACAGCTAAAGTATCCTATTCCAAAACAAATGAATGGATAAAGAAGGTGTGAATAAATAAAGATACAGACACACACATACACGCATGCACACACACACACATGCATGCACACACACACACATGCATGCACACACAATGGAATACTGCTCAGCCATAAAAAAGAAGAAAATTTTGCCAATCACAGTAACATGGGTGAACTTAGAGGGCATTATGCTAAGTGAAATAAACAGAAAGACAAATACTGTTTGGTATCACTTAGATGCAGAGTCTAAAACATACACAAACTAGTGAATATAACAAAAAAGAAGCACACTCACAGATACAGAGAATCAACTAGTGCTTACCAATTGGGGGAAGGGGAAGGAATATGGATGGGGTTGTGGGAGGCACAATCTATTGGGTGTAAAAGAGGCTACAAGAATGTATTATACAACACAAGGAATATAGCCAGTATTTTGTAACAATGTAAAAAGAGTGCAATCTTTAAAAATTGTATTAAAAAAAAAAAAAACCACTGAATACAAGCACGAGCAGAAAGAGCATTGGTTTGGGGTCAGACCAACCATGGTTCAAATAATAGCACCACCACTAAACCTCTCTGACCGTTAATTTTCTCCTCTGCACAATGGGTATAATAAATATCTGTCTTTATGGCTATTGTGAGAAGCAAGGAAACTGATGCTAAACTGCTTTAGAAATTGTAAAGCATTAATCAAATGTAAGGCATAGTGTTTAATTGCTTATTGAATAAATTCAAGTTTCATAATTTTTCCTTTGAACACCAAGGTTCTAATCTTGAAAATATTCTTTATTTGCCCATATTTCATTGTTTTAGGAACTTGCCAAAGTCAGGAATGATTTCCTTCTTTTTGCTGGCCTCAGTTAATTGATTTTTGTTAAACTAGCAAGACAAAAATTTCAGCACATAAGAAAACAGCATTGCATTCAAAAAGGATTTTCCTTCATGTTTTTTTTTTAATCCAAGATAATATTAAGGGAATTCCCTGGTGGTATGGAGATTAGGATGCTGTGCTCTCACTGCTGAGGGCCTAGGTTCAATCCCTGGTTGGGGAACTAAGATTCCACAAACTGTGTGGTGCAGCCAAAAATGAAAATACAAAATTATTTCAAAGAACAAAAATCTATATACAAGATAGTATTAAGTAGTAAGTAGCTCTTATCCATCCCTTTTCAGGTTACTTTTTTATTTGTTTTACAAATTGTTTGGAACTCGTTAAGACAGAGGGGTAATTGGTAAACCATGGCAAACTTCCATGGATTATACTCAGTGACTACAATAAAGAGACTAAGTAGCTTGATCCTCGTTAATAACATTTCTTGGGCAGAGATGATTGATACCATTAACTTCTAATTATAAACTTATTTTTCCTACTAGAGCAAGAAGAGGCCATTTTTTTTCTCTAAGAAAAAATTAAAGAGTTGGATCCATGTATGATTTCAAGCAGAGACAGTGAAGTATCATTAAAATCTCTAAAGCATTAATTACTTCTGTTTCCTTGCCTTGTTATGACGAGTGTACCTTGGGGTGGCTGGCCAGAGCTCTGCAGTGCCCTGCTCCAAGAACAACAGTGACTGACACTTATCCATCCCAACTCCCCTGTGGAAAATGTCCAGGAAGTTAGTTGCTCAGGCTGCAAGTCAAAATAGCCATGGTCTTGTGGAAGGTTCACTATTAACCCTTTCCCCCTGAAAAATACAGGATATTCTAGATACTTTGTGGTATAAAAAATAATTTTTCTAACATCTTCCAGACCCCTAAATATTAGACATCTAGGGAAAGTAGCAAACAAGTAAGTAATTTGAAAAGCATGAAACCAGCTTGTATCAATTCCTTCCACAAATGGCCCATATCTTTTGCAGTGGTTGGCTAGGGTTGAGGCAGAAACCAGCAGGGCCACGGTGTCGCAGTTAAGGAGATAGGAATAGGGTCTTTGGATAGGGTCTTTGATTTAGTCAGTTTGAATGTCTTCTTTAAACTAATTCTGCCCTGAGAACACTTTCTGAACAAAATTTTTTAATGTATCTATGCTGCTGATACAGGAAATGAACCAGGAATACTGATCTTCCTGCATCATTCATACCATTTCCTTACTTGAAAACCTTCAACAAATATTTGTTGAATAAATGAAGTATGAATAGTCAGTAGTTACCCACTACCTATATAAAGTTTAAAAGATGGCCTTGGAAGTGCTCCATAAACTGATGCAAAATTACACCTCATTCATTCATTTGCTCAATAAATATGTATTGGGTACCTAGAAGAAGGAGCTCTACTTGGTGTTAGAGGGTTAGATTTGAAGACAAATCAGATACTGGCCTGAAGTTCCTGGGCTCTTTGATCTTCCACTATCTCATATCACTAGGGCTGCCCACTGCCTCACACTTTCTTCAACACAACCCAAACCTCCTCTACTTTGCTACTTTTTCTTCCTTCCCTCCAACATAGTACATGCAACTCTAACTTATCCTCAAATTTAAGCTCAAGCATGCCCTCCTCCTCAAGCTCCCTCTTAAACACACTTTCTCTTCCCTCTTCAACATGAAGAAAGCTCTGTCCTCTGACTTCATGGAGAACTTGACGAGCAGTTTCGTTTGGGCATTTTCTCTTCTATTACCATTACATCAATATTTTCTCCACCATCCTGAAGGGAAGGACATTTTCAATTCTATTTAGAGCACCAGGACTTCAACTAGCTGGCACTTAGTAAATATTTGTCAAATGAATGAATGAATAAGAGAATGCCTCATGACTTAAGTTATAAATGCTTCTTTTACACCCTTGAGAATACATTTCTCAAATCTCCTTAAAATTATACTTTCACAAACTTAAAAGCCAAATAGGTCATTTGCTCAAGTTTATTCAATACAATGAAAATGTAAAAATGCCCACGAGAAAATAAAATGTTATACTATATATATTATCAGTTATGCATGTAAGGCAGAATTGTGTCACTATCTCCAAAGACTTGAAGTTTGAGAAGTGAAGTGTGCGTCTATCCACTGCGTGACACCTGTTCTTTCTAAAATAATTTGAAGATTTGAATAGTAAACCTATGCCTTCAGGTCTTCAGCTGAACTCAGGCCAGCCCCCTAGTCCTCTCGCACCTTCTGCTACACCTGACATCAATCCAATCAAGTATTTTCTCCAGCCACTTGGGCTGCTGAGCAATGCTAGAGAATACCCACAGTTTCATGGGACTACCAGGCAATCCTGAAGGGCCCCATTCTTTCTCAAGAGTGTTGTACAAAGTCTTCTCTTCAAGCCACCTACCAACATCCATCTCCTCCAATTTTAGCATGACAAAATGGATTTCCTCTGTCATGATAATAAAGAACAATACCCTGAGGGCCCAATGTGCAATGGTTGCAAACAGCAGCCTCCTAGTAATGTATACAATCTGTTGCCTGCATAGGTTGCCCTAAGGGACCTTGGAGACACTCTTTCTAGAAGGGATTCATGACTGGCCTGCTGTCCCTAATCTAGGCTCCAGACAGGTATGCGCTGTGCCTTTGGAAAACCCCAGGGCATAGTGGCCAGGGTCCATATTGGCTAAGTTATAATGTTCATCCACACCAAGCTGCAGAACAAGGAGCATGTGATTGAAGCCCTCCGCAGAGGCAAGTTCAAGTTCCCTGGCCTCCAAAATATCCACATCTCCAAGAACTGGGGATTTACTAAGGTCCAGTTCAGTCGCTNCAACATCAAAGCTGTTACTTTTATTAAACACTATGCTTAGGCCTTTTACCTTATAGGCATTATCTCAGTTTTCACAAAGATCACCATTTATTGAAGCAGATACAATTATTATCCCCTTTCTACAATTAGGAAACTGAACTTGGGAAATTGAAGAACAGAGAGGTCAAATAACTTGCCCAAAGTCATATAGGCACTAAATGTTATATCCAGGTTATATAGATCCAAGTCCCAGTGAACTCCAGAGCCAATTGGTAAACTTGTACTATATTTGATTCCCTATTTTACTCTTCCCTTAGAAAATGGTATAGGTAGGGAGAGGATTCTCAACAGGATGTCTGGCTCTTATCCCAGTCCAGTTCATATAGGCCTCTNAATGTTATATCCAGGTTATATAGATCCAAGTCCCAGTGAACTCCAGAGCCAATTGGTAAACTTGTACTATATTTGATTCCCTATTTTACTCTTCCCTTAGAAAATGGTATAGGTAGGGAGAGGATTCTCAACAGGATGTCTGGCTCTTATCCCAGTCCAGTTCATATAGGCCTCTAAAGAGTAAGTCTCCATCTCTTCAGCTTAAGGTTCTCCTACAACCAGTGTGAGCCAGTTAATAGGAGAAGCAGTGTGGCTATACACCTTACATTGACCTAGCGAGCTTTTCTTAGTTTCTGTCACTCTAACAGAACATCATAGACTGGGTGGCCTAAAAACAAATGGTTGTTCCTCATAATTCTGGAGGCTGGGAAGTTCAAGATCAAGATATGAGCAAGATTCAGTGTCTGGGTGAGGGCATGCTTGCTTCCTGTTTTAAAGATAGCCATTTTCTCTTTGCATCCTGCCAAGAGAGAGCAGAGAGAAGGTCAGCTTTTATATCCCTTCTTACTTTTTATTTTTTAAAATTTATTTTATTGAGGTATATTAATGTGTTAATTTCTACTGTACAGCAAAGTAATTCAGTTTTATATATATATATATATATATATATATATCTTTTTTTCATATTCTTTTCTGTTTTGTTTTATCACAGGATACTGAATTGTGAGGCTTCCCAGGTGGCTCGGTGGTAAAGAATCCGCCTGCCAAGCAGGAGAGGTGGGTTTGACCCTTGGTCAGGAAGATCTCCTGGAGGAAGAAATGACAACCCACTCCAATACTCTTGCCTGAGAAATTCAATGGATGGGGAGCCTGGAGCCTGGTGGGGAGTTGCAAAGAATCAGAAACAACTGAGCAACTAAACAGCAGTGGCAGCATTGAATATACTTCCTGTGCTATACAGGAGGACCTTATTTACTCATTCTGTATGTAATGGTCTGCACCTGCTAATCCCAACTCCCAATCCATGCCTCCTCCACACTCCCTCTCACTTGGCAACAAGTCTGCTGGGTATGCTTGAGTCTGTTTCTGTTTTGTAGATAAGTTCATTTGTGTCATCATTCCTTTTATAAGAACATTAATCTCATTGATGAAGGCTCCACCCTCATGATCTCTTTACCACCCAAAGGGCATCTTCTAATATATCACGTTAGGGATTAGGGTTTTAACTCTGGGGAGGACACATTCAGTCCATAGCAGAGCCTTATCGGAAAAAGCAGTTGATTCTATTACCATAAAAAAACCAAACTTATCTCTTTCTTTTGTCCCCTCTTTTTTAATTTTACCCAAGTTTCAGCAAGGTAGCATCCCGGGGTATTCTGACCATCTTGTGGCTATCTTGCTTTCATGCCTATATTCATGTTACTGAAGCACAGCTCTCACCCTCCGAGGTCTAGGTCCTGGCTTTGTTGTTGTTCAGTTGCTCAGTCATATCCGACTCTTTGTGATCCCATGGACTGCAGCACGCCAGACTGTCTTGTCTTTCTCCATCTCCTGGAGTTGCTCAAACTCATGTCCATTGAGTTGGTGATGCCATCCAATCATCTTGTCCTCTGTCGTCCCCTTCTCCTCCTGCCTTCAATCTTTCCCAGCATCAGGGTCTTTTCTAATGAGTTGGCTCTTCCCATCAGGTGGCCAAAGTGTTGAAACTTCAGTTTCAGCATCAGTACTTCTAGTGAATATTCAGGGCTGATTCCTTTAAAATTGACTGGTTTGATCACCTTGCTGTCCAAGGGACTTTCAAGAGTCTTCTCCAATACCACAGTTCAAAAGCAGAATTCTTCTAGGCTCAGCTTTCTTTACAGTCCAACTCTCACATCCATACATGACTACTGGAAAACCATAGCTTTAACTAGACGGACCTTTGTTGGCAAAGTAATGTCTCTGCTTTTTAATATACTGTCTAGCTTTGCAATAACTTTTCTTCCAAGGAGCAAGCATCTTTTAATTTCATGGCTGCAGTCAACATCTGCAGTGATTTTGGAGCCCAAGTCTGGCATTATTTCCATCATTTCCCCATCTATTTGCCATGAAGTGATGGGACCAGATGCCATGATCTTCATTTTCTGAATGTTGAGCTTTAAGCCAACTTTTTCACTCTTCTCTTTCACTTTCATCAAGAGGCTCTTTAGTTCCTTTTTGCTTTCTGCCATAAGGGTGGTGTCATCTGCATATCTGAGGTTATTGACATTTCTCCTGTCAATCTTGATTCCAGCTTGGGCTTCATCCAGCCTGGCATTTCACATGATGCATTCTGCATATAAGTTAAATAAGCAAGGTTACAATATACAATCTTGACGTATTCCTTTCCATATTGGAAAAAGTCGGTTGTTCCATGTCCGGTTCTAACTGTTGCATCTTGACCTGCATACAGGTTTCTCAGGAGGCAGGTAAGGTGGTCTGGTAATCTCATCTCTTGAAGAATTTTCCAGTTTACTGTGATCCACACAGTCAAAGGCTTTAGTGTAGTCAGTGAAGCAGATGTTTTTCTGGAATTCTCTTTGGTTTTTCAGTGATCCAACGGATGTTGGCAATTTGATCTCTGGTTTCTCTGCCTTTTCTAATCCAACTTGAACATCTGGAAGTTCTTGGTTCACATACTTTTGAAGCCTAGCTTGGAGAATTACATCCTGGCTAAGAGGAGGTAGATTTCAGTTGGTGGCACCCTCAGGGCCCAGTACTCCCCCACCCCACCGACCCTGCTCAACTGTCATTGCTACAGAAGCCAGGCGCTCAGGTTACAACTGGCCCTCAGGATCCTCAGGCCACACAAACAGCAGGAGACTGTGACCCAAGCAGACTGCCACTGCCATTGTCAGAGACAAGGACAGGGGAGAGGTTCACCACTTCCTCAAGGCCTGGGCCAATCAGTAGCTTGTCTTGGTGGGGGCTCCGGAGCCTTGCAAGACACAGCTCCCAGCCTGTTTCCTGGGTGGGTAAGGTCGAGGGACCTGGGGAGAAAGCAGGGATTCACCTCTTACCTCACTCTCCTCTCGACCACCACATCTTGGCCTGACTATTGACTGAATGGGCCCACTAATGGTGGCTCACTGACAGTTGTTTATGGGAGAGACCCACTCCAGCACCAACCAATGGGTAAGCAAGACCACTAATGGTCCCTAGCAGTAACCATTGCCTGATAAGGAGGTGCAGGGTAACAGCGGCACAGCAATGCCCTTGTGCTAAGGACTGCAGTTGGCCAGGCTATATTACAATAGGAACTTCTGCCCCTTATATCATCATATCATTACTATATTAGGAATGCAATGGTACCGTAGCCTATGCTTCTCAAACTTTAATGTACATATAAGTCACTTGAGAATCTTATTAAAATGCTGATCCTTTCAGTAGATCCAGGGTAGTATTTTGTTTTTAGTACCTAAGTCATGTTTGACTTTGTGATCCCATGGACAGCAACCTGCTAGGCTCTGCTGCTCACTGGGTTGCCCAGGCAGGCATATTAGAGTGGGTTGCCATTTCCTTCTGCACTGTATTTTTTAAATTTATTTTTGGCCACATCTGGTTTTGTGGTATGCCATTGCCCCAGGAAGGCTTCTCTCTAATTGTGGCCTGTGGGCTTTAGTTGCTGGGTGTCACATGGCATCTTAGTTCCCCGACCAGGGATAGAACCTGTCCCTTGCATTGGAAGGTGGATTCTTAACCACTGAACCACCAGGGAAGTTGAGTCCATTTCTCAAAACTGCAAGTGACACTAACACTTTTGACCTCCAGGCTAAACTTTCAGGATCAATGACCTTGACATCTGGCATCTGAAGTTCTTCATGGGTGATTATTTTGGAGCCAAGTGATTTTCCTCCCATATATGTAAATTCTATATTCTGCTTTGGTGATCAAAACTACGCAGAGCATCCAGTTGCGTATTACACTTTATACACGTTACACACTACAGACACCAGTTAACTAGCAGGTTTAATTTTGGGGGGTTTGGATTTTTTGTATATAATTTTCCTCATTTACGACTATTTGTTTCTAAAGTAGTGGTATATTTTGATGTCCATATGCCATGGACAAACTTTTCATGCCTACAGACCACCACATTGCTGTCATCCTTATGGACATAGGAAAAGATGTTCTCTTCCTATCCAAGAAAACCCCCCCATAGATGCCCTGACTTCCAACTCATCGAAAACACATTGGTTACTTCTTTTGCTAATCAGCCTGCTCTATTTTATCTAGTCCTACACTTTCTCTATAGTAATACTGGTAAAAAACTGTTTCATGAAATTACATTATTTAAAAATAGTGTGTGAATGCAACACAATTTTAATTGCTGAATTTAGCTGAAAGATGTGTGGATGTTCATTGTAGTATTCTTTCAACTCTATTTGTAAATTTTTAAGTTTGGGGGGCAGTAAATACAGGAACAATTAACAATTTATCCTGTTTCTTCCTAGCACAAAGGTACTCCCAGATAACATAAATTCCCTCCAGAGCCTCTCACCCATTAAAAATTTCCTCCCACAAAAATTTTCCCCCCAAATTTTTAACATCCTTTTGTCTAATCTGACATGCATGTCCTCTTACAATCTTTCTGCATTATAAACTATTAACAAATGTTAAAACTTTAGCTTTTCTAGCATGAACACTAGAAATGTCACTCTCTAGTTTAGTAAATTATAACTATATTGTAAATCTGTATTTTCTCTGTAGAAAATTCTGTAGTCACCTTGTATTCTACAGCTTCCTATCCACATTTTTTGCCCTCCTCCTCCAGTCATACATAACCAGGGCCCTGAACAACTGCACTCAAAGCAGAGCACCAAGATGCTGGCATTCCTGCCCCAGTGCTGCGCACCTGGCTCCAACCGTGCCACATGTTCTGTGTTAGTCACTCAGTCGTGTCCAACTCTATGCGACCCCATGGACTGTAGCCCACCAAGCTTCTCCATCCATGGGATTCTCCAGGCAGCAATACTGGAGTGGGCTCTCATGCCCTCATCCAGGGGATCTTCCCAAACCAGGGATCAAACTGGGTCTCCTGCATTACAAGTAGGCTCTTTACCTCCTTAGCCACATGTTCTGAGGGCCAGTCAACATCCTACGTTTTCAGCTCGTTTTTCCCAGGACTGATGCAGGTTTACCCCAAGTAAGTATTTTTACTATTTATGAAATAGTAAATCTAGTTTCTACCGAGGTTAATTGCAACCTAAAATGAAATGCTTTTCTGTATCACTTTTATCAGACATATGGGAGTCCTGCTTAAACAAATACCAAAATAGTTCTCAAGCTAGGGACAATTTGCACTCCAGGATACGAGACAGTATCTGGAGGCATTTTTGGTTATCACAACTGGGGTGGGGTGGTGCTGCCATCTACTGGATTGTCAGGGATGGTATACATCCTACAATGCCCGGAAAATGACCCACACAATAGGTTGTGTCTGCCCCAAAATGTCAATAATGTCAAGGTTGAAAACCTAGCTGTAATTTCTGCTTTATCTAACCTTGTAAGATTTAGGAAGCACTAAACACCAGAGAACCAAACAACTGAACCTATATGGCTCCAACTGTCTTTTTCAGTTCTTTATTAATAAACAGTATTCTTTGTTTTTTCAACATTAAGTTCCCTTAATTAGAAAAAACTCCAGAGTTCAATACCATTAAAATGGCACAACCACAACAGTGTAGTGCAGTAATAATACAAAATCAACTAAGATTAAAAACTGGTCTAAGACTTTGGATATAATAAGTTTTATTCATCTGGTGGTACTTGATGCTCACAGGGCACCATACAACAATCTTTAAAAATACAATAAGAAAAAAATCAAACAGCCAGAGAGATCAATTCCATTAGAGGGCCCACAGGAAAACCAACAAAAGCCCACAGAAAAACCCACCCACTGTCCCCTCAGAACATTAATTTCTTCTTTTTTAAGTTTGGCTTTAAGAAACACCAAAGGAAAGTGCCAAAGAAAAAGTCTTTGTTAAAACATCACATAGCGTCTTTCACGTATCTCACAAAATGCTTTCCTTATTCCAGAAGCATATAAAATAATTCAAACATTTGTGAGCCTCATTTGGTCCCAACTTTTATGATCGCAGGCCTCAGTATTTGCCTCACCTCTGTCCTCAAATTTTCGTATCAGTAAAAAATCACTTCCAATCGTCTTTGCTCCACACTGCCACTACAAAGCACAGATGTTTCACATAAACATCAATGGCCAAGCAAGTTGAACTTATGCAAAAACTTGAGTATGTAACTAAATTTTCCAGACTGGTTTAAAAGCAAATCTTTGCTTTGAAACTTCATTGTATTCTTCGATTTTCATAATCAGTAATTACTGAAGGTCATCTGACATCGAGCATAAAAGATAACAGCAAGATTTAAAGTTGCATGGGGGATACCGTTACAGTAACTTCTAAAAATAGATGATTTTGGAAATTTTGTAATGCTGACACGTTGTCATTATGTCACTAGTCACTAATTCTGCCTGATCAGCTAATGCTTGGTATCAGTTTTGTACAAGCCAGCCAATTATAAGCGATTTCTCAAATTTAAGCCTCCAAAACAGGGAGCCCTAAGTAGTAACAGTTCAATAAATTAACCTAATCTCAGGATATTGGTTTTCCTTACTGTGGCAGAGCTATTGTATGTTTAGGCTGCTGCGGCAGCTCATTTCTCATCAGAGTTCACATTAAGTACTGTAACATAAGGAGATAAACTAAAATAGCTATGGGAAGATTAATACCTAAAACTAAAAAAGTTTTGGCCAACTAGGGAAAAACAAAGATATACATTATAAAAAAAAGTACTGTATTGATGCTTGGTTCTTCTAAATTTGAATGGCATTTCAGCTTATGCTCAACACCTATTGATCATTATCTGATAACTGACTGATGTTACCTGATACTTAAGCAAAACTAAGCAAACCTAGACATTTCAGCTGCTGCCATTGTGTAGTATTAGTACATAAGTAATCTAACTAGATGTCTCCCCTTTTCCATTATACTGGATTTCTTAAGGGCAAGAGGAAGGTCAGAAGTACCTCTGCATCCCTACAACCAACCACAATGGCTGACATACAGTAGGTGCCTAACAGGCATACACTGTTGAGTAGTGGCTTATGACATGACATGGGCAAAGAACTCAAAAGACTGTCTTATTCTAACTAGCACGACTTAGAGGTAGCCTCACTCCCTACAGGTAGAAGTTTAAGCTACTTTTCCCACATTCTAAACAGAATTGTCACTAGTCGGATATGACTTCAATTACTTCCCTTAAGCAAATTCATAAGCATTTTGAGAAATCAAGAGATGAAAGGCGCTATGCAAGTGCAAAATAATATTAAAGACAGTTCAGCAAAGGTGCTATATTTTCTAAGGTGATGGAAGGGTTGTGCTAGTTTGAGGTTAACACCCCCAAAGCTACTCTTCCTAATGTCTTTATCAACAGAGCAATGGAATTTTGACAAAGATACCATCACTTTATATAGCTTGTATTCTACTAACGACTCTCTATAAACCAGGTGACAGAAAACGATATTAAGCCACTTATTCTACAGAAACCAGTACTTTATCAAAGTTCCGCATTTTACAAGTCATGTTCAAAAAACACACACGAGTTAGCATTTTGTACACAAATGTTTATTTCTCAATTAAACATTCCCTTTAAACACAAGGAATGAATTCTAAATCTTCATAAACATGAATTAAAAATGAAAGCCCTCCAGTATAGTGTGTGTAATCACTGTGTTCTTGGTCACTACTGGCATTTACTGCTTAACATCAAAAACAAAGGTTATTTAAAAATCATGCTACTGGATTTCTAGCTCTTTCTCTAAGACCAGTTCTACGCTGATCTGCAATGTTTAAAAGTTTACATCACCAAATCAAAGCAAGTTTAAGGTGTGAAACAGCTGTGCATTAAACACAAACAATAAAGTTACAAGATATAGTCAAGTTCATAACGAATATAGGTGTTCTTATCATCGTTGTAGATTCTTGGGTAATGTGCTATGAGAGCATCCTGTGAACCGATGTAGATGGAGTTGTAAATTTTCCAATACACATCTCTGACTTTCCGGGCTGGGTGAAACAAACCCTAGAATAATTGAAAGGTTACATTATTTCAAGAAATACATAACCTTAACACAACTAACAAACAAACCATAAAGATATGGTTCTAAACATCTCCCTTTGAGAGAGGGGAAAAAAATGTCAATTCCATAAAATTGAAGTGGGCAAGGACAAAATCTAATCTTCTCTCCCCGTATAACTGTTTTCCCATATGGCACAAATATATCCTCCCTAACGATAATTAGGAATAGTGACTTACACCAACTAAATTACCTTCTCAATGAGTACTGTTTAAAAAATCTTTAACCTACCTGTAAACAATACTGTAGCATTCTACATGGTCCAATAGCAACTCTCAGACCCTCCAGGGCCCCCATAACTGCCTGAATCACATGGGGAGATGTCTCAAACACATTGGGCCATACATAGTTCAACAAGTGATTCAGCGAATCTTCGCAACCAAATCCATAAACCCCAAGTGACATGTGTTGCACCACTGCACTAGCAGTCTGTCTGTGTACAAGGTCCCTGTAATGGAGAGGGAAAAAAGCTTTTTATTAAGATGCAGTCTTAGTTTCACAGAAAATATGTGCCTGCCCATTAGAAACTAAATCACAAATTCAGTGCTTGGAATGGATGCAGAGTCATCCTTACACCTCATGTATCTGACATAGAATACCTTTAGAGTGACTAATGATTCTACTTGAGAACTTTTGCTTTGATGATTCAAACCTGCTCAGTATGGCTCAAAAGTAAGCTATGTTTTTCTTCCAGAGTAATAGGAGCAAGAAGGCCCAGCACAGTGTATATTTTTGCAAGCTACTAAAAATAAGAGGGGATACATGACTCTTAACATACGAACAACTAACAGTAATATCTCATTTTAAACTCTGTAAATTTAAAATCTTTGAAAGTAATTCAATACTGTATACAGTAAATAATTAAAATGAGATTAAATCCCTTCCGTTGTGGTTTTTTAAAAAGATTCATTCAAGAGTTCAATTTGGGGAAAGGAAGAGAAGGACTAATAATTTTTTCAAACCCAGAAAAAAGAACTTTTATCAGCTCCCATATTTTGATTGACTTTATGACAAATCATTGACTTATTTATTCCACAATTTATTCAACTGAGTACAAGTATCAGATAAAACGTCTATGATAGGTATAAAAACAAGTTCACACATTTTACCCTCAAAGACAGGAAGAGAACCTTAAAGGTATTTAAGAGAAAAAATACCTTTTTCTCTTAAACCTTAAGAGGAAAAAAAAAAAGCACCCGAACCTACTTAGTTACTAGCATCTTTATTTCTCTTATTATAATAACCTATTAGGCATAGATTATAATGAATCTGTATTCCTCCTTGGTAAATTTCCCAACTAATGTTTCTTGGTATCACAAATATATCAATCACCTCCAGCAATACTTTATCAGTGGTCACCATCTGAATAATTGGGGGCCTGCAGCGACAATACTGTGGCTCTGGCAGGCTATGTTTAGTAGTTAAAAGTGTCTCTGCTTCACTTGCCGTAACAAAAAGCTAAAAAGATCAGGTCTCTTAGTTGTATCAATAAGTTCATGCTTATCATTTTCTTTTTAGTTTTTAAAACAAAAGTTGATTGGAAATTTCCTGATGGTCCAGTTATTAGGACTCAGTGCTTCCAGTACTGGTGCCAGGGTTCAATCCCTGGTCAGCTAAGTAAGCTCTCACAAGCCTCATAACATGGCCCAAAAAAAAAGGGGGGGGGTTTAAAATGAAGAGGGGGCACACTTGGGGGAACCATTATAGCATGTATCTTGTTTTTTCCCTTTGGCTGTGCAGGGTCTTTGCTGCTGCACAAAGGCTTTCTCTAGAGGCAGACAGCAGGGGCTACTCTCTTAATTGTGGTGATTTCTCTTGTTGCAGGGCACAGGTTTAGTAGTTGTAGTGCGCGAGCTTAGTTGCCTCATGGCACTGGAATCTTCCCAGACCAGGAAGATTCCCCTGTATTGGCAGGTGGATTCTTAACCACAGGACCACCAGGAAAAGTCCTGTATCATATACCTTATTTGGAGATAATAGTCACATTAATAGTTGCATAAAAATCCAGGCCAGTAGTCCTTTCTTTAACTACATCACAACAAGCAGGTCATGTAAAGATTACTTCAGTAAGTTTTCTAAAATAAAAGAATTATTTTAACTATTTTCTTGTGCTTAGTTCAAGTCACTTACCTATCCATTAAAGCATCCTCAAGTAGTGGTGTTACAGCATAAATGTAGTCTTTTCCCATTTCACCAATATATTCAAACAAGAAGGAAAGTGACTTTAACACTCCATTTTGAACATTTAGTTCAGGAACTCTGTATTCATTCATTAAGGCAGGTAGTACTGTGAAGGGTGAACATGTTTCAGCGACAATAGCTATGGCGACAGTTGTACAAACTCTGTTCTGCCTTTCCTGAACTTTGAGGTTGTTGAGAAGTGTAGCCAATACATCATGAGGGCTGGAAAAGAATAAAGGTGTTGGCAAACTGTTAGTATACAAGTCAAAATTTTTTCAGAGGGAAGAAAAATAATCAAAGGATGGGAACTCAGTAATTTTATGCTATGGCATTATTGTTTCTACTTAAGAAATTCATTTTAATTGAAATGTTCACTTTAATGAAAATATTCAAATGGATTCATTTTCAAATATAATTCAGTTTTTAATAAATTTCATTGAATGAAATTTCATTTCATTACATGTTTAGTCTGAGTAATTCTTTGAGTAGTCAGAGCATGAATCTCCCATGCCATAACATACAAAATCTGTTTCCCTTTTATCTTCCTGCCCACATTCCTTTACCACATTTATTCTCCTTAAGGATTTATCTTACCACAAATTTAAAGGGACATAGGAACTAAAGATTATATTAGCACAGCTATTCACTGCAAATTGCTTGACTTTCATCACAAATATTTCATCACAAGTGAAAACACACTACAGCTACCAAAAAAGGGGTGGGGGAGACTCTAATTATATAATCAAGTTTTGTTATGTTTGAGAATATCTTGTTATTATGCCACATGTACATGAAATATCTCATTTTCTACAATGACTGTTCTAGTTTGGTTCTGGTGGAGTGAAAGCAAATAATCACAGATTATCTAACAAAATAGTTATAATTTTTAGTTGTCAGTGGATTAATTCTAGAAAAATATTTTCAAAACACACAAAGTATTAAGTTGAGAATTCAACTATGTTAACTGTTTTAGCAATATCCAAAAAGAACTGGCCTTAATATTTTAAACAATAAACAAAAAGAATCAACAAAACCTGAAATCCTTCTGAAATGTTTCCTCTCTGCAAACACTGAAGTGTTATTAAATGAAATTTTATACCCTATTTTAATTCAAGATGAAAGAAAACATTCAAAAATTGAAGGTCATTAGTTAAAGTTTATTTTAACTGCATTACTCATACCTTACCTTAAAAGAGCTTACAGAAACAGAAGCATCTTTTAATGCTGGTCTATTTTAAAACTGGTCTATTACAAAGTAAAAAAAAAAAAAAAAAAAAAGACATAAATACTCACCCAATGGCCTTTGCAATATAACCAAATGTGTTGACTGTGGCTCTACGAATAGCTTTTTTGTGTGCTTTTAAGAGCTCTAAAAGCTCAAAGCAAATCCTCATCCATTCTCTTGCAGACACATATTCAGCTCCCCTGGTTTAAAAATAAAAGTTTAATTTGTTTGTGACAATAAATTTTAAAAAGGTAAATTTAAAAAATCAGTTCTCAAAACATGATTACCAACTCATTTTAAGCATTACATAAATTGTTACTGTTCAGAAGAGATGGATTATTTTTAAATAAAAGCAAAATTTAAAAATATACTGCTACTCCCTCATTATCATTCAAATTGAAATTTCACTGAAAATATTAGCCTGATCGTACATACTTACATTAGCAAATTGGCCAAGTGAATAAAAATGTGAAAATCAATACTACTTAAAAAATATTTAGGTAATCTGCTTACCTATCAGCAATACGCCCAACAAGATCAATACAATTCTCTTGTACTTTTTCATGCCTATTCTTTAAGATGGGGGTGAGTCTAGGCAGCAGATCTTTAATTGGTGGGGTCATCTTATGCATACCTATTTAACAAAAGTCAACACACTATCAATTAACATGTAAATTGCAAGCTTTGCTCATTTTATCTTTCAATCTTAACAATTACATCTTAACAATGTAATATATGTGACTAGGCATAAATACAAACTTACAGCTGCCTATGGAAAGAAAAAGCCCCAGATTCTGACCAAACGCAGTATTTTTAACTTTTCATTAACAACTTCTGATTATGTATGTACAAAAATGAAAGAAATTAGTGAAGTGATTTAAAGAATGATGGATACTCAACAACAAAAAAATTCCATTTAGTTCTGAAATGTATTTGTACACTGACATTTAAATATGGGGACAGCTTATGTTCCGGCCATACACAACAATATAAGCCAGAGGGAGACATGTAAATTAAAGCAAAATTTTCCAGAAAGGGCCCCCTTACCCTTTAACTGCAAAACAAACAGATCTCCAGTCTCCCTGCAATGCAGGGCATACTTGGATGGTATTTACACCTACGAAGAGAGAAAAAAGGAGGCAGCTGGCAGGGGCTCTTGTTCTAACTAGAATTGCTTGCTCTGATTCTCTCTCCATTGCTTTTCCCATGTTTCTCTGACCAACAATATGGTTTATAATTCCCTACAAACGAGAGCCCCACAAGTGGCCAAGTAACTGATTTTTAGCTCCAAATATAGAGGACAGGGCTGAACTGTGATTTGTATGTAAATGCAATGGTTCAAAGACATTCTATATTGCATAAAAACCCCTTACTAAAACAAGAAAAATAGTGGCTTATTTCAACCTCCTGATAGGTTATTTCTGCCCCTCTAAACTCTGCACAAGTCAGCAATAGTTCTATTCAATTACAATGAAGAATAAAACACAAGACCATATTTATTGCTCCATCATAAGGCCTTTAAAGAATAAACGCTTTATTCTCCACACCCAAAAGAATTTGTAACATATTTGTTTTAACTTTGGGTAAAAAGCTGGAAGGGTAGTTTAAAAGTATTGGATTTAAATAATGAGATTATTTGATTGATTCACTTTTCTCCCGGGTTATCATTCCTTGAACTTAATGGCAAGCAGGAAAACCTGCCATAACCATTTTATTCAAGTTGAGTAAATATATCATATTTAGTCTTAAAATTTCAGAGTTCTCTCCACCCACCATTGCCCTCCTATATATTCCAGGTGAAACACTGTATTTTTAGGGCCCTCTTATTCCATAACTTGAGTTGTGACTATTTACTCCTCTCTTGCAGGTCCTAAAACTTGCCCTCTTTTCTCTTTTAAAGTAAAATATAAATAGATTTTGGGAGGTAAGATTCTTGTGACATGCCAACTTAACTGTATTTTTTAGTAGATAAAAAACTGTATCAGATATCATCACTTAACTCCTAAATAGGATTCTGTATTTTACTTTCAAAAAATCCAAAGAAGTTTTAAAAGGCAAGAAACAAAAAAGTCTTCCATAACCAACGAATTCCATACCTATTACATTTACAATGGCCTTCAGTGCTCCAAGAATGCTGCCCAAAACTTCAGGGTACTCTTCACCCAAATACTCATATAAAACAACACCCAAATGCCCCATCAATTTTTCCTGTTAAAAAAAAAAAAAGATAAAATGTTACTGTTTATGATATTTCTTTTGGTGAATAAGTAAGAATCTGATATAAAAGTTTACCTCTTGACAAGTCTTCATGACAACAGCTGTTCGAGAGATCAAATCAGCTGCCTGCTGCCTAACTTTTGCTGACTTGTTATTTAAACGCCACAAAACTGTACCACAGATCTGAGGCAAGTAAGGTTTGACTCGTTTGCCGAGAGCATTGACCACTGTACCAAAGCCATTCAACATTACCGAGTCCTTTTAAAAAAAAAAAAAAGCCAAGTTAAATTTAAAAACTATATTCAATGTGAATAAGAATTCAGTTTATGACAAAACAGTTAAAATATACTAATATTCAGCATCTAAAAATTTATTCTAAAAATGTGAGGTAAAATAACTTTTTGTAGTTAACTGCATAAATATGGGCATTTAAAATTTTTAATTACTCTTTGATAATATTTCCTTTAAACTACTTTTTACAAATATGAGAGCCAATGGAAACTTGTCATAATAATTAGTATCATTACCTCTGTAGTCTGTTCTTGGAAAGCATAAAGAATACCATCAATCAGTTGTTCTTCAAGTTTATGATCAATATCTGCTGCTCCCAAGTTTCCCATAATTTTCTCAATTGTCTCCATAACCATTTTTCTATACTGTTCAGCTTCATCTTTTAGATCATCCACAATCCTGGATATAATTTCTGCTGCACCTACTTTGTTTGCCAACTCCACAGTAGTGTCAACTAACTAAAAAAGAGGAGGGAAAAATCAATTTACTGCTTTTCCAAGGAAATTTGAGAAATTATGAAAATGGAATATTCTAAAGATGCTATTTAGCTAGTCAGTGTGCTGAAAACAGCTGGCTCCTACTATTAAAACTTTAAGATAGGACTTCCCTGGTGGTACAATGGATAAGAATCTGCCTGCCAATGCAGAGGACATGTCTTTGATCCCTGGCCAGGGAACATACCACATGCCCAGACCAACTAAGCCTGTGCACATAATTATTAAGCTCATGCTTTAGAGTCCATATGTTGCAACTATTGAAACCCAAGAACCCATGAGCCAGAGCTCCACAACAAGAGAAGCCACCACAATGAGAAACTCATGCACGGCAGCAAAAAGTAGTCCTTGCTTGTTACAACTAGAAAAAGTTCAAGAGCAGAAATGAAGATCTAGAACAACCAAAATAATTTTTTTTTAAATAATAAAACTTTAAGAAAAAGGGGGCCAAAAAAATTAAGTATGAGTCTATGTCAAGGGGATTAAAGATTATATTCATGCTTCAAGCCAGATTAAGTAGTTCATTTACTAGTTAAAAATGTCAATTCATAGTTGGCTATTTATTCTAGAATGCAAACTCAAAATGAAAATTGACTTGCTGACTAAAATCCATCCTCTTTCACAATCAAGCAATCTATGAGATCCTCAAGGCAAAATATGACTTATGTAATATGCAATCAAACTAATGAATTGAAAGAATTTCTGAAATTTTTTTTTACAATAAAAACTTACCTGTCGGTAATTTCTTCTATCCAGAGCCATTCTATGTTGCCAAAAGTGTTTAAAAAAGGGAGGAAGGATCTCTGTTTTAATGTAGTTTGCTTCTACACCATCTGTTCCACAACACTGCTTTACCACCTAAAATGTTCAAAAAAATAATAATAGCAGCAAACACAGTCCTGGTCTAAAATGTATTTTTTAATGATATAGAATTCTCTTTCAACAATGAAACACATCCAATTTAGATGAATAAATATGGAACAATTTGGAACAAGTACCTTTAGCACAATTTTCTTCATTTCTTCATCAGGAGACTGGAATTCTCGAATAAGAATTAACATCACTTCTCTAGTATAGTAGTTGGCATATTCTGCATCCATGAGAGGAATAAGATACCCAATAGCCTTTAAGAAAGCGGCAAGACCCTATTTTAAAATAAAAAATAGATATATATTTAGTAAATTAGATTTAGGTCACTTGAACTTCAATGAGTAGAAATAAAAAACACAACCAAACTTGTGAATTTACCTTTCCTCTGTGTTGGCGGATACCCTTCCATAGAGGCTTTAACACAGAATCGAAAGATTCGATACCATAAGGGGTTGCTGCTTCAGCCAAGGCAGCAATGGCCAAAGCACTAATGGTCCGAACTTTTTGCTGCTCATCCACAAGACCTATAGAAAGCCAAATACAGGTTTCAACTAAGCGACACTGCCTAATTTTAACTCAGATAGTACTAATGAGATCCCAGCAATACATCTAACCCTTTAGTCAAACTGCAGAATGTGTTCACACTGGACAAAGATACNGGAACAATTTGGAACAAGTACCTTTAGCACAATTTTCTTCATTTCTTCATCAGGAGACTGGAATTCTCGAATAAGAATTAACATCACTTCTCTAGTATAGTAGTTGGCATATTCTGCATCCATGAGAGGAATAAGATACCCAATAGCCTTTAAGAAAGCGGCAAGACCCTATTTTAAAATAAAAAATAGATATATATTTAGTAAATTAGATTTAGGTCACTTGAACTTCAATGAGTAGAAATAAAAAACACAACCAAACTTGTGAATTTACCTTTCCTCTGTGTTGGCGGATACCCTTCCATAGAGGCTTTAACACAGAATCGAAAGATTCGATACCATAAGGGGTTGCTGCTTCAGCCAAGGCAGCAATGGCCAAAGCACTAATGGTCCGAACTTTTTGCTGCTCATCCACAAGACCTATAGAAAGCCAAATACAGGTTTCAACTAAGCGACACTGCCTAATTTTAACTCAGATAGTACTAATGAGATCCCAGCAATACATCTAACCCTTTAGTCAAACTGCAGAATGTGTTCACACTGGACAAAGATACGTAAAAGCCAGTATGAACTACAGGCTATTAGCAGCTAATATTACAAATCATAAACTATATGGTGTTTATGTAGGTCACCTTCCACTTTTCCAAAAATCAGTAGCCTAAATTTCAGGAAACCTGTCTGAAAACAAAGTTATCCTACAACTTACCATGTTCAATAATTTCAACTAAACTTCTGAGATGTGGCAAGATGGCACAGCCCATGAGAATAGCTATCTGCTGTACAATCTTTATACCAGTGTGTCTCGCTTGCCAGGACTTCTTGCTTTTGCACACAGCTTTTAAGAAAGGCAATAACGAAGGAATGCCCAGAGCAGAGGCTACAACAGCAAAAGCTCTAGCTGTTGTGTTACGGACATACTCATCCATGTTATCTATATCAGGTCTCATGGTAGAGATCATAGTAGCAAGTCCAGCAGCCTGAAAGTTCAAGAAAAAAATGATAATAATGAGTTGATAACATTAACCTTCAATCATTTTGTTCTAAAACTGAA
The DNA here is from genome assembly GCA_006410615.1 of Neotragus moschatus. Taxonomy (NCBI): domain Eukaryota; kingdom Metazoa; phylum Chordata; class Mammalia; order Artiodactyla; family Bovidae; genus Neotragus; species Neotragus moschatus. The sequence continues at coordinate 642,565 of SJYA01000305.1, read as the reverse complement.
TAATCCTATCAACAAATATAAACTTTCTTTCCCAGAAATATAAATACCTTTGCCAAATTAGAAATAATCTCTCTGCCTTCCACTCGAGCATAGTAATCTTCATCAATCAACAATGGTTCAATGACCACTAGGATCTGAAAAAGAAAAGGAGCTACATTTTCACACCAGTTACTGATACAATGCTCATGTAACAGAGTACATATAAGGAAATTTTTAATTTCTAGGACTGTGTTAATTAGGGGACAAATTAAGATTTTTAATCACGCAACTTTAAACCCAACATAAAAATCAGTATTTGGGAGAAATGGTAATACAAAAATTATTAAATACAATATACACACACACCCCTATGTGCGTTTTAGAGTTCTAAGCCATAATTACCATCAGCAAAAAGATGGTTCTTAGTACTAAATGGTTAATGAAACAGAAACATAATTTTCACATCCTAATATCAGTAAAAGCAAATTAAAAATATGAGTACTATGAACTCATTATATCAGTTCAGTTCAGTCGCTCAGTCATGTCAGACTCTTTGGGACCCCATGAATCGCAGCACGCCAGGCCTCCCTGTCCATCACCAACTCCAGAGTTCACTCAAGACTCACGCCCATCGAGTCAGCGATGCCATCCAGCCATCTCATCCTCAGTCGTCCCCTTCGCCTCCTGCCCCCAATCCCTCCCAGCATCAGNTCAGTTCAGTCGCTCAGTCCTGTCTGACTCTTTGCGACCCCATGAATTGCAGCACGCCAGGCCTCCCTGTCCATCACCATCTCCCGAATTTCACTCACTCTCACGTCCATCGAGTCAGTGATGCCATCCAGCCATCTTATCCTCTGTTGTCCCCTTCTCCTCCTGCCCCCAATCCCTCCCAGCATCAGAGTATTTTCCAATGAGTCAGCTCTTCGCATGAGGTGGCCAAAGTACTGGAGCTTCAGCTTCAGCATCATTCCTTCCAAAGAAATCCCAGGGCTGATCTCCTTCAGAATGGACTGGTTGCATCTCCTTGCAGTCCAAGGGACTCTCAAGAGTCTTCTCCAACACCACAGTTCAAAAGCATCGATTCTTCAGCACTCAGCCTTCTTCACAGTCCAACTCTCACATCCATACATGACCACAGGAAAAATCATAGCCTTGACTAGACAGACCTTAGTTGGCCAAGTAATATTTCTGCTTTTGAATATGTTATCTAGGTTGCTCATAACTTTTATTCCAAGGAGTAAGCTTTAGTGTACCCCTAATCTTTGAAATTTCCCCAGACTAAATATCCAAGCATCCCTTAATCAATGGTAACTGCATTGCCTTCCTCTAAAAAATGGGAAAGTTGGAAAGATCTTTAAAATTCAAGGGTGAGAAGTGTTTCCTACAATAGTTGTCTGGAAATTTGGGAAGTATGTTTGTGCGTGTGTGTGTGTGTGTACAAGAGGCACACCACTGTTATTTAATCACTGTTATTTAGAACATGGGCACCAGGAATTTGAATTATCAATTCTGAGAGAGATGGGAATACCAGACCACCTGATCTGCCTCTTGAGAAATCTGTATGCAGGCCAGGANGCTGTCTAGGTTGGTCATAACTTTTCTTCCAAGGAGTAAGCGTCTTTTGATTTCGTGGCTGCAGTCACCACTGTTCTTAAGATGAAAACGATTACAGTTTACACTTTTTCAATTAAAGTATGGCAGCAAATCTGGCACAAGAGCTGTTGCTGGCACTCAGCTTACCCTTCTGAGAAACAACCCTAGGTATCTGATCTATATTGAAATTATGCTAAGATGCTTCCATGGTCATTTTAATGTCATACGAGCAACTTTCAAGCATTTTGGGTAGAAAAAAGGGGGGCATGAACAGAAACATGGGAAAAGACATTCAATGATGTTTTTTCAGGCAACCAAATCTATAGTGCCAACCCCAGGGAAAGACAGGGAAGCCTGGTTTGCTGTAGCCCATGGAGTCACAAAAAGGTAGACAAGACTTAGCGACTGAACAACAGCAACAGCCTTGCTTTAGAGTCCTGGAGACAAGGTGGAAGACATTATAAGTTTGCACTCAGTCTCATGGGGAGACCCAACCCAACCAAACACTCAATGCAATGCAACACACGCTAGAGTCATCGTTACATTCTACACAAACGTTATGCGGATCCAGAAAAGAGCCGCTGCCAAGGGATCTAGTGAATAGGAGGCTTTGACACCTAAACTAAGTCTAGAAGAAAGAGTGGGCAGGGTCTAGGCTGGAAACAGAAGAAACAACAAATTCAGTGGCTCACGCTCAGTTGTGTCTGATTCTTTGCAACCGTCAGTTCAGTTCAGTTCAGTTCAGTCGCTCAGTCATGTCCAACTCTTTGCGACCCCATGAATTGCAGCACGCCAGGCCTCCCTGTCCATCACCAACTCCTGGAGTTCACTCAGACTCACGTCCATNCATTTTGCCTTTTCATACTGTTCATGGGCTTCTCAAGGCAAGAATACTGAAGTGGTTTGCCATTCCCTTCTCCAGTGGACCACATTCTGTCAGACCTCTCCACCATTACCCGCTTGTCTTGGGTTACCCCGTGGGCACAGGATGGCCAAAAGTTACATCTATTTATACACGTGTTTGTATACATACCTACGTGCAAAGGAAAAGGTCCGAGGGCATGTAAATGTAACAATGGCTGAGTATTCTTTAAAAGGAGCTGAAGTTTCCCTTTTTTATTGTAAATGTACAGCATCAGTTGTTACTTTTTAAGAATTGTTACATTTCACAAATACATCTATTGATAAGTTGGTAAAAAAACATGAAGTCTTTTTATGTCAAAATATATCAAGTCATTAGAAACACAACTGGAGAACAAACCTTGTGTACATATGGTCGAACTAAGTCGTCAAGTTTGTATAATATTCTATCAATAACTTTAACAAGTAAATGACGCTCTTGATCCTCAAGTGTAGGTGACATCAGCAGAGGAAGAATCTGATTAAACAAAGGACCAGCTCCAAATTCACGAGCTTTATCAGTAATCTGACGCAACGCAGCCTGGAAGAAAGAGTAAAATGAAAGGTAGGTTTCTTGATTATAAGCATTTTGAATGGGAGCAAAATAATTACTCCATGATTTTCTGTAACTGAATATTTTAGTGTAAACTTCACACGGATATTTTACATACAGAAGTATGTGTTCATTCCCATCAAGATTACTCTGAAGTTTGAACTCCTGTGATAAAAGCTTAATCAATGTTTTCAGATAATTCAAATAGGGTAACAATGCTAGAGAAGGTATGGAGAAAAGGGAATCTTTCTACACTGTTGGTGGGAATTTAAGCTGGTGAAGCCATTGTGAAAACAGTATGGAGGTTTCTCAGAAAACTAAAAATAGAATTATCATATGATCCAGCATCCCACTCCTGGGCATATATCCAGACAAAACTCTAATTCAAAAAGATACAGATACCACCTATGTGCACATCAGCTCTATTCACATTAGCCAAGCTGTGGAAACCACCTAAATGTTCACTGACAGATAAATGGATAGATATGGCACATGTATACCATAGAATACTACTCATCCATAAAAAAGAACAAAATAATGTCATCTGCAACAACATGGATGCAACTAAAGATTATTATTGAGGTAAGTCAGAAAGAGAAAGACAAATACCATACAATATCACTTAAAGATGGAATCTAAAATACAACACAAATGAACCTATCAACAAAACAGACACAAAAAACAGACTTGTGGTTTGGGGGCAGGCAGGATGGACTGAGACTTTGGGGTTGGTAGAATGCAAACCATTACATTTAGAACGGATAGAAAACAAGGTCCTACTGTATAGCACAGGAAACTATACTCAATATCCTGTGATAAACCATGATGGAAAAGAACATTAAAAAGAATATATACACGAATGTAACTAAGTCACTTTGCTGTACAGCAGAGATTAGCACAACACTGTAAATCAACTATACCTTCACTAAAAAAAATTGAAAAAAAAAATAAGAAAAAAAGGGTAATTTAACAGAAAGAGTCACGAGAGTATAAAGTAAAAACTCCTAAACTTATCCTAAACAACCAACCATTTTCAAACCACATATGATACTAATTTCCTACATAATTCTACTAATTCCCTTATCTTCAGCATGTTTTAAAGGCCTTGAGGATACAATGGAGAATCTCTAAGATTATAATGAACATGATGATTTAACAAACTGGTACTTACCTTTCTCATAGGAGGTGTTCCATTCTTAATTTTTAAAAGCAACTTCATTATTTTTCTCTCTTTTTGCTCTTCTGGACTAAGAGTTGATTCATCAACATCAACCTAACAGTAAAAAGTAAAACATTTAAAGGTTAGTGGAGATAATGACTCATAACTGCTAAATAAAAAGTATTTTATATGTTATTATCACTTACCAAAAGTTTATCAAAGTACTGAATATCATCAGGTTTTAAAAATGGAAGATTTCCAGATGGTTGGTCATTAACATTTTTCATAGTTCTATCTTCCGTTTGCATGTGGAAACCTGTCATACCACCCAAAGGTGTTGGAGTTGCTGTCAGCTTTCGAGCTGGAGTTCGAATAGGAACATATCCAGCTGGAGGGGGAAGTACCTAATACAGTTAAAAGACAGTTTAGGACTTTCTTAGCTTTATATAGTAAATGATAACAAAAATGAATAATATGTGCACGTAAGAAGCTTTTTGCTTAGAGGCAAGAATTAACATCAATTAACATCAATCTCACTTTTTTATTTTAATTGTATGTTTAAAATATATGACAAGTATTACTCCTTCTCATCAAATTTAAATTTAGATTAAGTATATTAGAAGTGTGGGGAAATGAGGAGATACATGAAGGCGGCTTACAAAATTCTGATCACTTTCAAACATTAGACTATATAAACATATTGGTGAGCCAGTATCATATAAATGCAAATAAGCTCACAAAGTGCATGGAATGCAAGATATTAAAATAATAAAAAAATTAAAATTAATTCATGTAAATCTCTGCACTACAAGAGCAAATCTCTTTTAAGACTGTACAAAAATGAGTAACTGCATAAAACCCAAAAATGTTGAGCAAAGCCCTATAAATACACACCATTTGACTAAAATAAAAAAATTCACTTAATATTCACAAAGGAGGATTTTTCCCTTCTACTTATAAAGAAATCAATGAATGTAATTGAGACAGACACCCGGGCAGTCAACAGTAGGCTGGAGAGTGACTATATCCACAGTATTACACGGAGATTTGTGGTGATTTAGTCGCTAAGTCATGTTCGACTCTTTGTGACCCCATGGACTGTACTGCACCAGGCTTCCTCTGTCTATGGGATTTTCCAGGCAAGAATACTGGAGTGGGTTGCCATTTCCTTCTCCAGAGGACCTTCGCCACCCAAGATTACAAAACGTTATGAAGTAGTTAATTCATGCACACTTAAAAACAAATACTCTAGTACAAACCTAATGAGGGGAGAGGGGAAAACACATAAAACTGCTAAGAAACAATAGACATTGGCAGAAAAGGCCCAGTAAAGGCCATCAAATTACTTATATTCCAGCCCTGATTATAACATCAGCTATATGACCACGTTTAGACCATCAAAAGGTCCTTGAGTCAGAGGTACCTACAAAATTTTATACTTCAAAGTAAACTTCAAGTTGCTATGGTAAAGCAAGAACATTTTTTGTGTTCACTGGCAATCCATGAACTAAATACACAGGATCTTGTGAGACATCAGGTAAAATAACCATGACCTAATGTGGAAATGAAACACACTTGGAAATATCTAAAGAATGAAACAAAGTAGTAAATCTGGGCAAGACCATGCAAATTTTACCAGTTAATATTTTCAAAGAATATTTAAAACACAAACCAGGCAACTTCCTGGTGGTCCAATGGTTAGGACTCGTTGCCGGGGCCAAGGATCAATCCTCTGCCCCAGACTGATTAGGAATTGATATCCTGCAAGCTTCATGGTGCACCCCTCCCCACCAAATCCACATTCTAAAAACCAGATTCATGTTGTTACTACCTTATATCCTTCTGGGAACATAGCATCTAATTCTTCATCAGACAATGGGCGATTTCTCTCATCAATTTCTCGCTCCCACCGCCAAGCCTGAAGCTGTTCAGGAGTCATACTCATTATGTGACCTACCAAGAAAGTAAATTTCTGTAATAATCTACACAGTGCAAGATTTTATCATTACATAGGTCCTTGGGGTTGGATATAAGACAGTTAAGATCAATTCTAACATTCATTTTTATATTATAAAACTCAGACTTCCTTTTATGTCCTGTTATTCTTGCTAAAAATAGGCATTAATAACACACAGAAAACCAGAAACAAAAAGTTCAAAGTACTAACAGGGGAAAAAAATTATTTCCAATGCTAAAGTTTCTACCTGGAGTAGGGGTGGCCATGTTCATGGCTGGCGTGCCAATTGGTGTCTTTCCAGGGGTCAGAACAGGAGTGCTTCCACCCATCTGACTAGCTGGTGTTTCATCCCAACGTGACTTTCTTTTACTGGCTCCAGGAGTTGGCGTTTCACCAATGGAATCTCCACCTCGATCTGTTCGAGGAGTCTCAGCCCATCCACTTCCATGCCCGGGAGTATCTTTAAAGAAAAAGTGAATAAGCCTAAAATTTTAACCACTGTCAAAAAATGACTGTTTATTCTCAAACAGTCAACAAACTCAAACTGATGAAGTTCAGAAACAAGAAAAGCAAACAGGAGCAAAGAATTTTTTTACTCACTCACAATACCACAACCCAGAAATAGCCACTTTGTGTATCTTGAGCCATTTTTCAATTTCCCAGAGTGAGATTAATCTGCATGTGCAATTTTATACTGCTTCTCTTAATCCATTACATTACTGTTTTTGCAGGAGGAGGAGATGGGGGTGTGTAGTTTGTGGAATCTCAGGTCCCTGACTAGGGAATGAACGCAGATCCCTGCAGTGACAGCACTGAATCCTAATCACTGGACTACAGAGAATTCCCTACATTATGTGTTAAAGCACTCTGCCCTATCATTAAACATTCTTTATAAATTCTTACTATAACAGATGTACTATTAAATCTTAACTTTCAAAAACTATTCTCATAGCTTTAGAGAAGTCACACAAACGAGATTTAGGCAAATTTACAAAGACAAAAAGTAGATGAGATGTTACCAGAGGCGGGGATGGGGAAGAATGGTGAGTTACTGTTTAATGGGTTCAGCTTTTATTTACAATGAGAAAGTTCTAGAAATGATAGTCATAATGGCTGCATAACACATGAATATACTTAATGCTACTAAATCATACCCTTAAAATTAATAAAATAGCAAACTTGATGTTATGTACAATAATGATGACATTACGTGACAATAATTGATGTTATTATACTATAATATAGTATAGGTTATGGCCTATAAACTTTACTTTTTCCTAACGTTCTTCTTGGGAAGCCCTGATGGAAGCCCTCAGCAGTAAAGAATCCACCTGCAGTGCAGGAGACGCAGATTCCATCCCTGGTTCAGGAAGATCTCCTGCAGATCACAACCCACTCCAGTATTCTTGCCTGGGAAATCCCATGGACAGAGGAGCCTGGCAGGGCTCCAGTCCATGGAGTCACCAAAGAGTGGGACGCAACTTAACAACTAAGCAACAACAAATGTTCCTTCTAAAATAAACCTTAAACCTCTTTAAGAGGGAAAAGATTTACACATATAATCTGCTCAATTCTTAACCTGTCCCGAAAACATCTGGTTATTTATCTGTCTATCCAGGACCAGAAGAATTTCACTCATAGACAACCACTCATCAAATCAACATTTTACTCAAACACATGCCCAGATTCCACTACAAGTACCTCTTTCTGTTTTGGGGGTCTCATCCCATCTGTTTTTACGAGCACTGGAAGTTGCGCCTCCATGGCCTGGTGTTGCGTGGCCTGGTGTATCGCCTCGTCCAGGAGTAGCAGCTCCCGCAGGTGTGTGACTAGGGGTAGGATCCCATATTTTTGAGCCTGGGGTTGCTCCAGGAGTTTCACTGCCCTTTGCACGACCTGGTGTTTCATCCCATCTTAAGGAAGGGGTATGTCCAGGGGTCTTAACAGAGTAAAACATTTTTATTTCAGACATCCACATGAAAGTAACTAGAAAACTTAAAAAAAAAAAATTAAATGTTTTAGTTCATGATTAAGAGAGTAGATTATCCTTCTGCTGAAAAGATATCTACTTTCTAAACAAACATGTTTATGACTAAGAAACAACTTAAAGATTTAATTTAAAGCACTGAAAAAAGCCCTAGCTTAAAAAAACAACATATTTTGGGTAATAATCTTGTTATGCCACTAATGGTTCTGTAACTTTTGAGAAAACATTAAAGTTTTTCTGTTGAGATCTCAAAAACTTTCAGTTCTAATGATATGTACCTCTTCAATCGGCTCAGAAATGTAAGCACCAAGTTTCCCACTAAGAACATTTTTGTATTTTTGTTCAATTTTGTGTTTAATTAATTTAAGCATGTTTTGAATCACTTGGGTAATTGTAACTTGATACTGCCACATAATTTCAAATCCTTGAAATGAGGTTACATTTATAATCTTTATATTACTCTCAAGATTAATGAAAACAAAAAATTAGAAGCTGACTTAATAAAAAGTTCCATGATAGTTCAAATAAAAACAAGTAGTGAGTGATATAGGGCATCAGCCAGTGTGATAGTAAAATAACCTCCATAATGCAGATAATATCATATCAAAAATGGCAGGTCAATCAGTGGAAACAAAATTTGTATTTAAATAATTCTATAAGTTTTGTAGTATATTTTTACATATTTCTTTTAAAGTTGGATGCTCCATCCAAGAGTTCTATTTAGTTTTATGTTTGCAAAAAGAATCAGTATTTTTCTTTCTTTCAAAAGATTCTATATATTAATCAGGGTTAAGAAATTCTTAATTAGGTGAGTAAAGCATATAAACAGTTGGACCATAAAGAAGGCTGAGCGCCTAAGAATTGATGCTTTCGAATTGTGAGACTAGGGTAGTGGGGACAGAGATCATGTAAAGTGGCTAGATCCCGAATATATTTAAAAGTGGGGCCAAGAAAATTTACTTTGGATAGGATGTCAGATTAGAGAATAAAAGGAATATACAATGACCCTGAAGGGTTTGGTCTGAGCCAATATACATGGGAGCAGGATGGAAAGAGTGAATAGGGAAAATCAATTTTATTTTAGAAATACTGATTTTGATATGCCTATCAAATACACATCAAGATAAATGTGTTGGGTCTGAGGAACAGAGAAGTAAGGATGGATTTGTAAATTTGGGAGTTGTCTTACAAAGACAATATGTAAAGACAGGAGCGAGATCCTAAGAGTTAATTTAGGCTGAAAAAGAGATCTGAGGACTGAGCATTAGAGTACACTAAATTTAAGGAAGCTGAGGATGATACAGCAAACAAGACTAAAAGGTAGTAGCCACTAAGAGGAGTATTAGGAAAATCAAGAAAGACCGAAACCCAGAAGCTAGGGGAAAAAAGGGTATCAAAGAATGTGNAAAGAGATCTGAGGACTGAGCATTAGAGTACACTAAATTTAAGGAAGCTGAGGATGATACAGCAAACAAGACTAAAAGGTAGTAGCCACTAAGAGGAGTATTAGGAAAATCAAGAAAGACCGAAACCCAGAAGCTAGGGGAAAAAAGGGTATCAAAGAATGTGTACTGATTGAATAATATGAAGATTGAGACCTGACTTTTGGATTTAGCAATGAGGAAGTCACCTTGACAAAAGACAATTTGTTAGAGGGGGTGCAAGCGAAAGCACAGAGTGCCAAGTATAGATAAATGACACACTCAAAGCATTCTGTAGTAAAAAGAGAAAGAAACGGGATGGTAGCTGGACGGGGATGTGAGGATCAAGAGATGATTTCTTGCAGTTTTTTAGTTTTTTTAAAAGATCAGGAAAAATGAGTTTGTTGATAATAATAACCTAGAGTACAGAGAAAAAAACTGATGTTACATGAGAGTCCTTGAGTAATAAGAGATGGGAAATGGTACATAAACAGATGGGTTAAGCTGTATACAGTCAATGTGTATCAACAGTCCATNAAAAATGAGTTTGTTGATAATAATAACCTAGAGTACAGAGAAAAAAACTGATGTTACATGAGAGTCCTTGAGTAATAAGAGATGGGAAATGGTACATAAACAGATGGGTTAAGCTGTATACAGTCAATGTGTATCAACAGTCCATGTTATAAGAGATGGAAAAGCAGAGTAGATGAGAACATATACAGGCATACCAGTAGATTTCACAGTGCGAACATTTATACTTTCATCTTTTTAATTGTTCCTATTTGGGGTGGGAGAGAAATAGAAAGCAAAGTCACAAACTAAAAAGCAGCAGCTAAGGAGGTACAGGCTTCACAGAACATAAGGAAGTCATTTGAAGGGAAGGGGAATAGAGCCACTGCTTAATGATCAGTTTGTCTGAGTGATGAAAAAGTTTTGGAATATAAATCATGGTGGTTCTTGTACAACTTTTTAAGAGTAATAAATATCATTAAATTGTATACTTAAAAATGGTTAAAATGGCAAATTGTATATTTTACCAACAAAAAGTTTCTAGGAAAATAAACTGACAAAGAAAATGCAGTAGTAGTGTGTATCTGACACCTATAATCAGACTTAAAATCATCCATCTAGAAAATGAAGAGGACCACTGTTATACTCAACCTCCATATAATATGATGTACTTCCATATCTGTATTTAATATTTCAAAACAAACATCCCTTTACTCCAAGTTATAAACAGAACTATTTCCCCCAGAAGTCATGTTGAAGCCTTTATACTTGCTGTAACTGTACTTGGAGACTGAACCTTGAGTGAGGTAATTAGGTTAAATGAGGTCACAAGGTTGGACCCTAACCTGACAGGACTGGTGTCGTTACAGGCAGAGAAGAGACACCAGAGCTCCCTCGCTCTTTCCACGTGTGCAAAGGCCACATGAGGACACAGCAAGAAGGCAGACATCTCCAAGTCAGGAGGAGAGCTCTTACTAGGTAATAACCCTGGGGCACCTTCATCTTCAAGCCTCCAGAAGTGTGAGAAAATAAATGTCTCTTATTTAAGCTATCCAATCTGAGGTTATCTTGTTAAGTCAACAAAAGCAGACCAATATATCCCATGAGAGAAATAAATTAAAAATAGTAACAATAAAAAATAGAAAGAAATTACCTCTGCTTGATCCCAACTTGATAGCTTTTTCGGAGTGGCACCAGGAGTCTGATCAGCTGTTTGATCCCAACGTCGTTTCCGTTTTGAGGGAGGCTGGGATGCTGCTGCTCCATTGACGACTTTTAGTTCTCCAGCCTTAGCTTTTTCTGCTAGCTGTTGCCTAATTTCTCTCTGAAAAATACACAAATAAACAGTGAACATCTTTAAAACACTTTCAATATATTTTCATACCATTAGTAGAGTTATTTCTACATAACACCATTTTATTCTTCAATCATTCTCCTTTCTATGCTACTGGTATTTCCATTCCTTATTTTACCTCTTTCCTGTATTTTCAAGCTTTATTATACATGGTCTTTCTACATAACAGATGAGCAAATATGGAACATATTATATAGAGAGCACTACTTTATATATAATTAATGAAGTAAAATCTTCAGTCAATGGCAGCAAACCAAAATGCTTCCACTGAAAAATACATCAAGTAAAACTCATAAAAATAGCAATTAAGACTATGTAATAAGTTGGGAAAGTGATAAATTTTCAAACTTTTATTGTAATTATAACTATGAAGTATTATATATAATATAGTCACAACAAATATACATTTAATTTACCGTGATTCTAAAATGGAGTTCTATAACCTCACTAGATATATGGAGTTCTATAACCTCAAAATCTATTATATATTCATAATAAAGCTATAAAGACTAAGTATTAAAACAGAGCAATCTCTGCAGGCCAGCAGGAGCTCGTCAGAATATTCAAACTGAATTTCCACACATATTCAAACTGAATTTTGTGAAATAAGAGGCTTTTCAAAAAATGATTTCACAAAAAAAAAAAAGAAAAAGAAAAATGATTTCACTATTTTGACTTTTCCCTTACACAGTGACTTCAGGGACATATCATTAATAGCCCCCACAGATACATCCACTATAAAATATATATGTATATACATATATTGGAGAAGGAAAGGGCAACCCACTCCAGTGTTCTTGCCTGGGGAATTCCAGGGATGGGGGAGCCTGGTGGACTGCTGTCTATGGGGTCGCACAGAGTCAGACACGACTAAAGCGACTTAGCAGCAGCAGCAGCAGCAGAATTCTGCATAAGGTTCTTTCTCAATTTTTATTACCAGTAACAGTAATAATAAAGTAAGCAATATTTGTGCAGCAAATAAAAAAGGAAATATAAAATCTCTCAATCTCAATTTCCTTTACATTCTTCCAACACCATGAAAATAAAAAGCAGGTTTACAGACCTCTTCTTTAGTTAAATGCTGTTCTCGCATTACATCCATGTAAGTCCTAGCATTCATTTTAGGATCAGGGGTCTTCCCTCCTGCAGAAAAGAACAGCAACAGGACAATAGTACAATAAATAAAAGATAATTAGGTTCAGTTGATTTATCTGCCCTGCTCTAATATTACATTATTCCATAATCATTTAATTTATTTTTTTGATGAAAAACTTTAATAATTATACATCTTACTTTTTATTGAGTTTGCTGATCAATTTAACCTGTTTGAACACAAACATATCTATAGCAGTTTAAAACAAAGATTTTAATGCATATAAAAACAAAATGACAGCACAGTTTAGTGTCTTCAGAAGTGATGGGTTCCTGGGTTGCTAATCCGGAATACGTACACTTTCGTGCCTTTGTCTCCATCAGCAGTTCTGACTTCAAGCAGCAGAATAGAAGCCTAGAAAATTATCTCTTTACCATTAGTAACACTTTGGAAAGATATTTATATTCAAAACATTACCTGTTGCAAGCTGTTAAAATCCTGACTACAAGTAACTATGACTNAGTTTAGTGTCTTCAGAAGTGATGGGTTCCTGGGTTGCTAATCCGGAATACGTACACTTTCGTGCCTTTGTCTCCATCAGCAGTTCTGACTTCAAGCAGCAGAATAGAAGCCTAGAAAATTATCTCTTTACCATTAGTAACACTTTGGAAAGATATTTATATTCAAAACATTACCTGTTGCAAGCTGTTAAAATCCTGACTACAAGTAACTATGACTAGATAAGTGCTTCATACAATGTTCTACAACAGTTTTAGTTTAGAAAATCTGACTTTTAAAAATATACCTCTAATCTTATTCTGATGTCATGTTACTAAAAAGGGCTTCATGGGCTTTCCACGTTTTGTTGACCCAGAAACATACTTTTATCTTCTTAGAAAGTATAAATAACAACTGGAAACATTACTTGAAATATATTACTTCTACCAGTTATTATGATGCATATAGAAAAAAAGTGGTGTACAAAGAGATGTGTTAGTCTCTTGGTTAAAATTTCAGTATTTGCTTTTTCAAACTTCGAAATATCTTAAAGAAGCCCAAATGAAACAATACAAGATTCACAGAGGCACATGATGTTTTTAGAAATGTGATAATTAGCTATACAAGTAGTATAGCATTATAATTTAGGAAAATATAATAAAATTCTAAGACATTTCCTATGCTGAAGATCATGCCCAATTGATAGTGTCATTCTTTCTGACACTAGCTCTGATAAGACTTCCTTTGGAATACTTTTTCACCATAATCTAGAGAGGATGTGTTGAACTGCACCCTTAAGAATGCAGACAGGACTGGCATATAGCAGTACTGCTGTAGGAAAGAAATTAAGGACAGTTAGTATGGGCCTGTGAATTCTGACATACATGTTTAAATCAATTACAATTATGCAAGTAAAAAAAGAATATCCCTACTAATTCATGCAGGCTGAAAGTCTAATTTATAAACCTGCAGCAGAATCTAATTTTAAGAAACAGGCACCTAATTTTGATTTTGAAACTCACTCACCTGAGGAAAGCATCCATCAGGCTCACTATGCCCCTTGTGCTGACCTGCACACTAAAATCAGCAAAACAGACTCCAACTATTAAAAATATCAAAGTCTTTGTATACATACTTCTGTTTTAACTTTAAGTTTGCTTAGAGCAAAGTAGGTGCATTTATTAAACTATATTTAGAGCAACATGAGGGGAGCTCTAATGTGGAAACAGTTTCTCAAAAGTTAACAATCCTAAAAATCTAGATCTGGGATGAAAACTTTCAATAATTTGAAAGTATCTTGAGCAGAAAAACACATTTGTTCAAAGTAAAGAAAGCGTACCCAAAACAAAAGTAAAAGAAAAACCTTTAACCCTTTGCGTTTCTATGGCATGGGCTCATTAGTTTCTTGTCCTTCTACCTGGAAAGAAAACTGGCATTATAAAGATGAAGAATATGGCATCTGTGACTTCAACCAAATCTACACAAATCTATAGTAAGGGGGGTTTTAAAAAAGAAAAGCAAATTCATAAGCATGCCAAAAAAAATCAAAGGGCTAAAGACAACTTAACACAAATAAATTTCTGAATACTTATAGAAAAGTGGGAAAGAATTACCATCTGCAAAAGGATCAAGACGCTCAGGAGAAATTATCATGGTCCGCCTGTGCTTTTTGTATTCATCTTCCCGATCTGCAATCTTCGGAGGTCGATGCTCAGCAAATGGATCATACTGAAAAGAGGTATGTCTCACTTAATATTCACTTATTAAATAACCAAACAAAATCACAAACAAAAGTCAGAACATTATAAAATATAAAAATGTTTAATAAATGCCTACTAATATTCTGTATCAATGCTCACATAAATGCTATTGTGAAAAAGTAAGGCATATGAGACATTTCCATAGTTCAATCCCCTTCATGAAACGATCACCTTTATAATTATTTTTCTTAAATCAACTCTCCTCAAAACATTAATTTGACTCCTAAAATAAATGAGTTTCCCCAGGAGTTGAGACATTCAGTTTTCTTTATCCAAATAAACACCGGTTTAATTTTTTTTTTTAAGTTACCTGTTCTGTTGACTGTGGTATATCGTTAAGCAATGCCACAGGGGCATGATATCCTGGCTTCTTCTGACCAAGCAAACTTGTAGATGATGAGTAGTCATCGTCATCCTGCAATGGAATACCCCCCAAAAACCAAGAAATGTAAGCACTTAGAAACTAGAAAGTACATAAAGATTCAATATGAAAAAAATATAGTATGAGGAAACTTGTTAACACTTGGGTTTTCTGTTCAACTCAAAAACTACTAAAAAAATTAGTTTTCTATACTCTTAAAAAGATTAAGGACTACTTTCTGTGGAAGTCAATTAAAGTTATATATGGACTAGAAAAATGTGAGCATTTCATTTTTCTCAGTGGGCATGATTAAATTTGTTTTTCAGATCTGGAAACTACAAACAGCTTCTTTAGAATTCTCCAGCTTCCTGGTCTAACTCTTTTTTAAAAAACATGGTTTAACCACAGAAAAAAGTAAAATGTAATTAATTTTAAATGTATTTCCCTAATAGTATTACTACGTTTAGACAGAATAATGTTATATTATTATTTTACTAATGTAAGAAGCGCAACAGGCAGGTCTCAAGAAGATCTTAATACATCATTTATTTTATTTAAAACTGAAAAAAAATTTCCTGCTCAGCTTTTGGAACACAGAGCCATTATTGCCTCTTACCATTAAGGTATGATATGCAAAGAGGCCTGACTGGCTTCTACAAATTTTGCTTTGGCACTTTAAAATTTTTCTTTAAAAAAGGTGCTAACTATAAAATAAAATATGGCTTGAATTTCATAAAAACAAGTTTCATAATCTATATACACAGGTTACTGAATCACACAAAAATGATAAGCTATTTCACCAAATTTGGATGTTTGGGATGGACTAACAAGATATAAGCTCTGTGGAATATATGAAAACACTTTAAGAGATGTGTTTCAAAATGAGAGGTAGTCATTCTTCAGAGTTAACTAAAACAGGCTAAAAAAAGCCTATTAGTGTCAGTACCAAAACAGTTCATTCATATTAAGATACCAAGGGAGAAAAAAAAACAGTATGAAGCAAAAATCAGAGGTCACAAGCCATTTACAATGAAATCACTTCTTACAGAGCCCCTCCAGATAGAGCTCAGTAGGTAACAATAACTCAGTAGGTTACTTTACAATGGTTAATGATTTCCAGGTGCTTTGCTGAATAAACTAGTTTTAAAATAAGAGTCAGAACTGAGCACTTCCAGAAGTCTTAGAAGAGAAAGACACCTTCAACAGTTTTATCCTCCCAAAGAAAAGATTTCTCAATCTCCAAAACGTCTCTCGAGATTAAACCAGATGACTCAAACAGAAAATTCCTTTATATTTCTTGCTCTCCAACAAAAAAATGCTTGGACTCTTTGTATACTATGAAACTTACATCTTCAAGTTCAGTTGCAGCAATTGATGTCACATATCCAGCAAACCTGCTGTCACTTCCACCGTAAATTTCCTGGTCATAATAACCAGTAGAATCAAGGCCCACTCCTTGAGCTTCATCAAGAGCTGCCTTCTTGCCTTGAATTTCTCGGATCTGTGCTTCAATATCTGTAAGAAAACAAATACAGATTTTCTTAATCTCACTTTTCAAACAGCACTCAACATAATACATGGGTATTATCAAAATAACCATAAAAAGTATTGGTTTTTAATAAATTTAAAATATTTCCACCTCAACAGAAGGTACTTAGGCACACAAAAGAAATCCTATTTCATCAACTACAAGTTACTCTTACCTTAAAAAAAGTCTGCCAAAGTTTATTCAACTACCGTTAAATTTTAACCTTTGCCAACTGAAAAAATCCTGGTGATGTTGATTAGGGAGCAAGAACAACACTTCAGATTAAACACTACCAGAGAGGTAAGGGACTTCCCCTGTGGCTCAGATGGTAAAGCATCTGTCTACAATGCAGGAGACCTGGGTTCAATCCCTGGGTTGGGAAGATTCCCTGGAGAAGGAAACGGCAAACCACTCCAATACTCTTGCCTAGAAAATCCCGTGGATGGAGGAGCTTGGTGCAGGCTACTGTCCATGGGGTTGGAAAGAGTTGGGCACAGCTGAGCAACTTCACTAAAGAGAGGTAAAAACAGAGAGTGGGTCTCAAACTCAAATGTGCGACAAATCGTCTAAGGGTTCTGATTTTGTTAGAATGCAGAAGGCCTAGACCAGACCCAAGTTCCTGCGTTCCTAACAAGTTCCAGGTAAAAACCTAAACATCTTCAACAGTAAAATAACAAAGGATAAAATCTAAATTCTTAAGCATGTAATACAGAGCCCTACAGTTTGGCTGCAATCACCATCACATTAGATTTATGATTTAGAGTCCGAGCTTTAGATTTAAAATGTATGCTTTAAAGGTTCTTTACCTACTAATTAATACTCTGATCTGTGTGTCTCAGTTTCCTACAACAGAGAGTTTCAAGGCAGCATGAAACACTCAAGCATTCAATGAGCCCCCAAGCACTATGTCTATACATAGGTCTGACATTCTGAAGATGCACATGTGGTGAATAAAGTGTCAACTCTTAACTGCTTTGCTAATTTCTAACTCTTCATCATCTTATAATCTAATTTCATATCTCAATCAATTATCTAAATTGATTATCATGATCATTTCCCAGTCATCCTAGTAACATGTTCTCTTGTTTCCTGATCCTGTCAAGAACCACACACTGCATATAGTCATGTCTCTTCAGTCTCCTTTAAATACAGACTAGTCTTCCAACTTTTTCAAAGTCTTTCCTGACATCAGGTAACTTTAAATTACAAACTAATGTTTCATTTTAATAATCTGAATTATAGGTGTGTAAAGAAAAAAAAACGTTTCCACTGTCAGCAATCTGTGACCTCACAAATAGACATTTCTTGGCTAGCTCATTACCTTCAACTGAACTAGTCCTTTGATACTAGACATTTTTGAAACACTCATTAGTTTGTAAGCATCAAAAGGAAACAATTCAAGGGGTATAAATGCCTGACCCCCACCCCCAGCTAAGGGAGAAAACCCTAAGTCTTCAAGATGTGTGTGGCTTAAAGTAGAAAATGTAATAACATTATCTAGACCAAGGCACAGCGTGCAGGAGCAAGTCTCAGAAACTCAAAATAACGCAACAGAGTTAATACTGAAACTACCAGCCCAAGTTAGTAAACGAGTCTCTTATAGTGTATCAGAGCACTACCATCCCCACTCATTTTTCCTGCATTTCTCCCCTCAAAACTGTTACAGCAGCCCAGGCAGCCAAGGGCCTCCATCACAATTAACCACAAACAGAAATATCCTCACCTGAGTTGACCAATTCATTTTACTATCCACTCTACTGTTGCTTATATATTTATATATATATTTAAGCTTTAACCCATATTAGCTCCCCCCAACCCCTGAACACTTCTTCTCTTGATATAATACAAAGAACTCTCTCAAGGATTAGTAAGATTGGCTCAAGGGTGGGTGGAGAGCTTTTCTCATTTCTTCCTTTTTGAACATTCTCGTTTCAGAAATGTTTAGTTTTAAAAAATAAAAAACCACCACCACTAGGGGCATGTATCATTTTTGAAAGTAAATAGATGTTTTTTTTTTAAAGAACCATAAATGCTACTGTCATCAGGACTCAGGCAATAAACATACATGGGTTAATCGCGCCAGCCAAACAGTCTGCAATTTCCTCTCCACAGCATCAGTGGTCTACTAACTAACCACTTACATCAAAATCACCTGAGGAATCTGTTACAAGAACTGACTCCTAGGTCTCAAATACACTATAAATCAGAATCTCCAGTGTATGAGCCCAGGTTTCCACATTATCAGGAAACTCATACCTAGCCCAACACCTCTCCACTTGCAGCCCCATCCCGGTCTCACCAAAATCACCAATTTTATATTTTCCTCTAGGTGATATACAAATAAAAAACCAGAAAGGGGCACTGCCTCATAAAAACTGCATCACACTATACCTATCATTGTGCAGCGTGCTCAGTCCCCAACTTACATCACAGACAGCTTTATTTCCCCTCTAAAGAACTTTTCCATTGTAAGGTTTTACCAACTATTATCCCTTTATTTGGATAAAATGTTTATTCAGCAACTGTCATCTACTGAATTTAACCTACTGAGTTTATGTCTTTACTGATTAGCAACAGTTTTCTTACTGTGGAACAATTATGGCAAAATATTAAAAATTAGTAAAGCTAGGCAATGGATTACACTGTGTTCAGTACATTTTTTCCCTACACTTTCCTATATTACATTTCATAATAGAAATATGATCTGTAGAAGTCTCTAAAAGTAATTTTTCAAAGTTTTCTCTCCAGCAAAGGTTTATAAAATTCACAGCTTTCAAATTTTACATTCTACATCTCTGGGAAAGACAAAAAAGTTGTCTTTTAACTCTTTATTTTCAAAGTTACTTTACACTACATTACAGCTACTGGTACACAAGTATTCCTGTACTTTCTTAAATATGAACTGACTAAAAATAAGCAAATAGATAATTTCAGACAGCAAATGATTAACACGGAAGACTTCTTTAGTTCAGTTCAGTTGCTCAGTCGTGCCTGACTCTTTGCGACCCCATGAATTGCAGCAGGAAGGCAACGGCACCCCACTCCAGTACTCCTGCCTGGAAAATCCCATGGATGGAGGAGCCTGGTGAGCTGCAGTCCATGGGGTTGTGACTAAGCGACTTCACTTTCACTTTCCACTTTCATGCATTGGAGAAGGAAATGGCAACCCACTCCAGTGTTCTTGCCTGGAAAATCCCAGGGACAGCAGAGCCTGGTGGGCTGCCGTCTATGGAGTCACACAGTCAGACATGACTAAAGCGACTTAGCAGCAGTAGCAGGCCTCCCTGTCCATCACCAACTCCCAGAGTTCACTCAAACTTCTTAGCAAGTATGAAAAAAACTGAGGTGGAACATACCCAAAAGAATAACCAGAGGTCTAAAATATGAAAAAAAGGATGTGAGGAGGCAAAGAAGGAAATGTTTATGCTAATCTAGCTCTAGTTCAATTATGACCAACATGAACAAGTCCTCTATTACCACCTAATCCCCTTCCAATTTAGAATCTCTATAATTCAAGACATTCAGATATGACAATAAAGAAAAATGGATACTGTCCACTAGAGACTGGACAAAAGACTGGGACCTCCTAATGGTAACATATGTGACTGCCAAGAGCTAACACTCTTAATCCACCAAAAAGCGTAAGTATTCCAGTCTTCATGTTGTGTGCATCAATAGTGTATGCCTTTTTGTTACCAAGCTGTATTCCACCATACCAGAGTGTTTATCCATTCTCTATTTAAATGGCATTCAAGTTGTTTCCAGCTTGCAGAGATACAAAGCAAGCTGCTGTAACATTAGTGTACAGGTTTTTGTGTGAACAGATTTTAATACCCCCAGAGTAAATAACCTGTGAGTAGGATTGCTGGGTCTTATACCAAATACATGTTTCATTTTATCAGAAACTTTTGGAGCCCTTTTTGTGGTTTTACTTGAGCAAGTTTAAGAACAGAGGAGAAATGAATTATTCTGTATAACACAAGAATTTTGACCAATACAATACGGGAGAGAAATTAAGGGAACAAGTAAAATGAAGAAAAGCTGGGATATGTGAAATTAAAAAGCCCAGTTTTATGGCATTAAAGGGTAACAGGAAGTATAAACATCTAATATGGATTTCTAAATTATCTTCATAAGCACCTCACTTCTGTTCTCTAACTAACCCTACCCCCACCTTCAGTAAAATCTATCAAGGGGGAAGGAGGCTTCTATGATAGCACTCTTGGTTATTAATGCTGAAAGTCTAAAAACAGATAAAAGCAGAATCAACTACACTCCAATAAAAATTTTTAAGAAAAAAAAAGAAGTAGAAATTTCCTATCTTGATGGTAGATTTAGAATCCTAAAATTAAAATGATGCATGATTCTTCAAATCCCCAGAGCTGGCATATTGTGAAAGTGGTTAAAAAACAAACAAACAAAGACGGGGGCAGGGGGGAATCAAAGTACTAGTTAAGTATTAGACTTGTATTTACCGAAGAGCCTGCAAGAGCATCACTAAAGGATGATTCTAGAGGATAACCTGTCAAGAACAGGGTTTTTCTTAAGTTGGTAATTCCGTTTTAAGGTATGTCTATCAGTTCAGTCCAGTNTCTATAATTCAAGACATTCAGATATGACAATAAAGAAAAATGGATACTGTCCACTAGAGACTGGACAAAAGACTGGGACCTCCTAATGGTAACATATGTGACTGCCAAGAGCTAACACTCTTAATCCACCAAAAAGCGTAAGTATTCCAGTCTTCATGTTGTGTGCATCAATAGTGTATGCCTTTTTGTTACCAAGCTGTATTCCACCATACCAGAGTGTTTATCCATTCTCTATTTAAATGGCATTCAAGTTGTTTCCAGCTTGCAGAGATACAAAGCAAGCTGCTGTAACATTAGTGTACAGGTTTTTGTGTGAACAGATTTTAATACCCCCAGAGTAAATAACCTGTGAGTAGGATTGCTGGGTCTTATACCAAATACATGTTTCATTTTATCAGAAACTTTTGGAGCCCTTTTTGTGGTTTTACTTGAGCAAGTTTAAGAACAGAGGAGAAATGAATTATTCTGTATAACACAAGAATTTTGACCAATACAATACGGGAGAGAAATTAAGGGAACAAGTAAAATGAAGAAAAGCTGGGATATGTGAAATTAAAAAGCCCAGTTTTATGGCATTAAAGGGTAACAGGAAGTATAAACATCTAATATGGATTTCTAAATTATCTTCATAAGCACCTCACTTCTGTTCTCTAACTAACCCTACCCCCACCTTCAGTAAAATCTATCAAGGGGGAAGGAGGCTTCTATGATAGCACTCTTGGTTATTAATGCTGAAAGTCTAAAAACAGATAAAAGCAGAATCAACTACACTCCAATAAAAATTTTTAAGAAAAAAAAAGAAGTAGAAATTTCCTATCTTGATGGTAGATTTAGAATCCTAAAATTAAAATGATGCATGATTCTTCAAATCCCCAGAGCTGGCATATTGTGAAAGTGGTTAAAAAACAAACAAACAAAGACGGGGGCAGGGGGGAATCAAAGTACTAGTTAAGTATTAGACTTGTATTTACCGAAGAGCCTGCAAGAGCATCACTAAAGGATGATTCTAGAGGATAACCTGTCAAGAACAGGGTTTTTCTTAAGTTGGTAATTCCGTTTTAAGGTATGTCTATCAGTTCAGTCCAGTCGCTCAGTCGTCTCCGACTCTTTGCAATCCCATGAATTGCAGCACGCCAGGCCTCCCTGTCCATCAACAACTCCCGGAGCTCACTCAGACTCACGTCCATCCAGTCAGTGATGCCATCCAGCCATCTCATCCTCTGTCGGCCCCTTCTCCTCCTGTTACCAACCCCTCCCAGCATCAGAGTCTTTTCCAATGAGTCAACGCTTCACATGAGGTGGCCAAAGTACTGGAGTTTCAGCTTTAGCATCATTCCTTCCAAAGAAATCCCAGGGCTGATCTCCTTCAGAATGGACTAGTTGGATCCCCTTGCAGTCCAAGGGACTCTCAAGAGTCTTCTCCAACACCACAGTTCAAAAGCATCAATTCTTCAGTGCTCAGCCTTCTTCACAGTCCAACTCTCACATCCATACATGACTACCAGAAAAACCATTGTCTTGACTACACGGACCTTTGCTGGCAAAGTAATGTTTCTGCTTTTCAATATGCTATCTAGGTTGGTCATAACTTTTCTTCCAAGGAATAAGTGTCATTTAATTTCATGGTTGCAGTCACGATCTGCAGTGATTTTGGAGCCCCCCAAAAATAAAGTCTGACACCGTTTCCACTGTTTCCCCATCTATTTCCCATTAACTGATGGGACGAGGTGCCATGATCTTAGTTTTCTGAATGTTGAGCTTTAAGCCAACTTTTTCACTCTCCTCTTTCATCTTTCATCAAGAGGCTTTTTAGTTCCTCTTCACTTTCTGCCATAAGGGTGGTGTCATCTGCATATCTATAAGTAGGAGTCAAAAAAATTTTCTGGTAGCAATAAAGCTTATTAGAAAACTATGAGTATACTCACTGCCATTATGGCGCTAGTGGTAAAGAACTCGCCTGCCAATGGAGAAGACACAAGGGTTCGATCAGGGTTTGATTACTGGGTCAGAAAGATCCCCTGGAGAAGGGAATGGCAATCCACTTCAGTATTCTTGCCTGGAGAATCCCATGGACAGAGGAGCCTAGCAGGCTCCAGTCTCCAGGGTTGAAATGAGTCCAATGAGACTACAGTGACTTAGCAAAGTTAGAGTGGGAGGGGCACTTGAATTTTCAAGTCCTTTGTTAGACTTCCTTGCCTTGGCTAATCTAATCAAAATCTGGAGTATTATTTCAGAACTATACTCTTTCCAAAAACCATTAATTTTCTTGGAACTTTCCTTGCTTGTGGGCCTCCTGACACCTTGACTGTCACAGCAGTGGTGGGAGTGTCTAACAGTGAGCTGTGTTTTTATTGCCATTTTCTCCTTTCCTTCCAGACTGTGGGAAACCCTAAAGAACAAAGGTACTGCAACCAGTTAACTGCAAGAAAAAAAAAAAGACATGGAGGAGGAACATACAGATTTAAGATTACAATATATGAAGTTTATTTGAAACTTAATTCAAATGAACTGTAAAAAAATGTTTATAAGGCAATCTGCAAAATCGAACACTGATGGATATTTTATTAGTCTTAGGTTTAATAATGGATTTTTTGGGGGGGCTGTGCCATGCAGCATGCAGGATCTCTGTTCCTCAACCAAGGATTGAAACCTAGGCCACCATAGTGGAAAAGCTGAATTCTAACCACTAGACCATCAGGAAACTCCCAATAATGCTTTTTCCCCCCTCTTAATAATGGTATTTTTAAAAGTCCTTATATTTTAGAGACACACACTGAAAAATGTATGGGTATATGTAAAATAGATAGCCAATGGGAATTTGCTACATGACTCAGGAAATTCAGGGCTGGGTAACAACTTAGAGGGGTAGGCTGAGGAGGGAGGTGAGAAGGATGTTCACGTGTGAGAGGACATGGGAAAACCTATGGCTGACTCTTGATGTTTGGTAGAGATCAATGCAGTAAGTCATAAGTTGCTCAGTCGTATCAGACTCTTTGCGACTCCATGGGCTGTAACCTACCAGGCTCCTCCGTCCATGGGATTTTCCAGGCAAGAATACTGGAGTGGGTTGCCACTTCCTTCTCCAGATCTTCCCAACCCAGGGATTGAACCCGGCTCTCCCGCATTGTAGGTAGACGCTTTACCATCTGAGCCACCAGGGAAGTCCAAAAAGAACTTAGAATTTACATATTTTATGTATATTTGCCATAATAAGATTGAGAAAGAGGTCTAATAATCAGAAAATAAATTTATCTATTTATCCAAAAAAAATATGGATAAAATTATGTATCTGGGATTTGCTTTGAAATAACAGGAAAGGTGAAAAAGACTAGTGAAGAGATTAAGAAAAGGTGGCTCTGCCTTTACAACTGTTCAAGCCACATGATAAGATGATAAGCACAATATGGGGGTTTATTTCACTATTGTATTTTTGTATATGTTTTCAATTTTCAGTAAAAGATTAAAATGTTTTAAAAGCAATTTAAAGTTTCTTTTTTCTCATTCTTGGTTCTCATTTCTTCTAACCCTTTGAAAACACAGCCTCTGGCCCCATGCAACAGAAAATAAAAGCTCTCTCTTCTCTGAAATGGAATCCTCTGGTATACATAAACAGAATTTTTTTAAGTTCTCTGATGTACTATCTTAACCCTTAAAAGTTTCAACTCATCATTTTTTTCTTTTCCAGTTTTACTCATCTTGCAAGTGACGGTAATGTGAAATCTTCTAAACGTTAAGACATATATTTTAAAAACTAACTATGCTCCAGTGATCTAAAGAAATGTCATTATTCAACTGAAACTCTCCTCTTTTTGGAGGGAAACTGATCCTAGGATGATTTTCAACTATCAAGAGAACAAATCCTTCCCTAGAAGACAAGAGGTTGATTATATTAAGTGTGAATTCATGAATAAATTTATGAAGAGGCCTATTTGAAATCTCAAGTCATTCAATAAGCAGATTTCCATTTTTTATTTACTTAAAAATTGTTTATTACTAATAAAAAATCGTGATAATTTAAAACTTAAAATTATAGACATTTTCCGGACATAAATACATCAAATGTTTCATCTGGGAATCGAGTCTGACATCAAAGATAAAATACTGCTGGAACTTGTACCTTCTAAAAGATTGAAAACATCTAACCTACTGTTTGTATTTTAAACTAAGACCTAAATATCAAACTCTGAAATAAACCATCACTGGTCACATCTGATACAACTGTTTAACTGCTCCCCACCAGTTCTGTCCTACTGGTTCCCCTTCTGTGCCTTTCCTTTTTTTCCATGCCTCAGACAATGCTAAATCTAGCGTGCAGCACTTCCTCCTCGATACATCTTTATTCCTCATTTTTAATTTGTACTATTTGCAAAGTTCTATAATTCATCACTTTGCATTACATAGACACAGCCCTGTGGGATCTTAGCTCCCTGGCCAGGTATAGAACCACTGGCCCTTGTAGTGCAAGCTCGGAGTCCTAGCCACTAGACTGTCAGGAATTCTCCCAGACACAGCCTTTGGATGTTAATCATTCACTGACACCTTTTAGTTTGATGGATCAGTAACATCTAATCACCACCAATCAGAAGCAAGTGGTAAACAAGGATATCTCAAATATGAGACTTCTAAAAAAATATGCAGAAAAATAGAAAGTATATTCTGTATACCAACTCTCAGTCTTTTCCTTAAACAAAACCCTAGTAGGACAACTATGGTGGTAAATTATTTTACTGAACACTACAAACAACAGTTCCTAAAAGATTAATTCCTAACTAGTATCAATTAAATTCTTACATAATTCTACAGGAAGAAAAATTTTGAAATCTTTAAACAACTTTTTTCCTTTTTATTTTGACTAACAACATTCATACTGCATGTCTACAAAACTGAAATAACAACTATTCTGGACACAGGAAAGTAAAAATCTCAGAAGATACAGAGAAATAAAATCATTATTCCAGCCATTCTGCAAGCAAAGAATTAGGGAGAAAACTTTTTCAGCCTTCTGATGCCCTTGAAAATCCATTCAAGGGATAGTGGCCAAACAAGCCAATACATGGAATTTTTGGATAATCCATCTTTTTTCCTTTCCAAACAGAACACCGTGGTTCCCTCACAGGCCAAAATCAGCAGTATCTGAAGAACTGCTGGCTGGCAAGATTACTCACATTAATAACTTTATACACTTGACACGACATGCAAAAAGGGATTACATTTGATTTGAATAAACCCAGTTCTTTTTATATTTCAATACTGGAATGCTTATAAGCCACAGTGACCCAAGATAAAAAAATAATAATTGGGTTAAAGAGGATGTTATGAGTTGATCCTAACAAATATTTGAAAGGAATATGACAACAAGAGAAAAAAAAAAAGATTGGTTTGGATCAATGAAGGGAAATAATAGCCTATGGAAAAAAACTATATTGGAAGGCACAACAATAACTTAATTCAGCTTGAATACTTAAGTATTATTTATCTCAGAAGACTCAATTACAAAGTACTGATGCAGCCATATTTTAACAATAAATTACTAGCTACAACAAAGAAATGTCTTTACCAGAAGCACTATTTAGGATGAAAAGATTATAATTTTTATATAAAAAAGCAACATGATGGACAACTTTAAGACAAAAATTAAGCAAGTATTACATACTTTTAAAAGTTGGTCCAGGGAGTTCCCAGGTGGTCCAGTAGTTAGAACTTGTGCTTTCACTGCCATGGCCTGAGTTCAATTCCTAGTGAGGGAATTACGATCCCGCAAGGCACTCAACACAGCCCAAAAAACCAAGCTCCAGTTGAGATTCAAACTCAAGACTTCCTCTCAACTACTTCAGCATCCTAAAAGGTTACCCTTACTCCCTCTAGATCATCCTTTACCACAATGACTTTCCTAAGTCACAGAAGTAATGTTACCTCAGAGAATGAAGAGGGTGCTTTATCTTGGAGATACTGGAAGGCCAAAGCCAAGCCTAGCCAAATATCCTAATTTGATGTTAATATGTCTCAGGAGGTTCCCAAAATATAAGCTCAGGAAGGTCCCAAAATTTAAGTCCTTCCCATTTATCTTAGCCAAACAGAAGTATTCAAACCTACTAAACTGTTCAACGGTCAGTGTTTAAGTGCCCCCTTTCTGTGACAGTCTTAATACTTTCAGTATAATCCCTCAGTAAGTGTTGATTAAAATAGCATTCATACATCAGGAACGGTGCATACCAAAGGACAGTTTCTGTATACAACTGTAAAGTGGAAGAAAAAACGTTAACACTGTAAAATATTATAAGTAATAAAGATTAGGAGTGCTGTAATAGCAGCACACGCAAGTCAAACACACAAACAAAAATCCAAGAAAGTAATTCTGATCCAGTTTATCGGAGATGGCTTAAGAAGTAAAAACAGAGATGGACTCTGAAGGACTAGTATTCTCCAGGAAGATGTCAGGAGGAAGGAACAAGAAACTGTAACATCATCATACTGTCTTACACACCAGTAAGTGATTGGACAATGTCTTGTATACAGATAGTGTTTACACCTGAAACTGAATGCTCCAATACTTTAGGCCCCAGCTAATTCATGTTAGTATAATCCCATATAAAATCAATTCCGGTAAATGAATTGCAATCTTCTATACACCAAAACTTTCAACTGTGCTTCTACAATACAGGAAAACTAATCATAACTTTTGATTTTCCTCTCCAAAAGTTACCTTATCATATAGATACCGATAAAGTAATCAAGGCCACAAAATGCCCCCAAATGAATAATCTATAAGATAAACAAGAATAGCCAACGTCTTTATGTTTTCTAATTATTTTACAAAAGTAGTAGTCTAAAGACAGAAGTGCCCCCAAAACACTTTGGGATTAAAATTGTTTCAATCCCAAATACCTAACAAGAACAGTAAAAATATAAAAGTCACTGCCACTTCATTAGTCTGTTTCATAAGTTGCAGAAAACTGGAGTCAATTCCCAAGGGTGACACAATCATTAATAGCCCCAACCACCATTTTTCAGATGCATCTACTTTTTTCCTCCTTGAACTCTCTTTTCCTGCCACAACTAGCCAAACACATCTTTCACGAGTCACTGCCTAGGTACAAGACGTCGTCTCAGGTTCAAATGTCCTCCCCTAATTTAAAACCGATTGATCCTTTTACACCAGGGATACGTCACCTCCTCTATGAAATCGCCCTAAGCATAAATTAATGACTCCGTTACCCAGGTTCCCGAAATACAGTGCTTGTATTTGTTTAAGCATTCAATTGCCTCGTAAAGAATGAAAATAGATACCTGTTTCCCCACTAGACTATAAAACTTGATGACCTTAGTCTTTATTACCTCCCACAAACTAACACCAAGCCACGAACCCAGAAACGACGTGTGACATAAAAGTAAAACACGACGTGTGAAATAGAAGTAACTCTTCGAAGCAGTGTTTGATTGAATTTCAGATTTCAAGTCAGAAATCAAGGAATGCAGTTCCAACTTCCAAACACCCCGTCTTTTCTCAAAAGTGACCCTGCTGCTGCTAAGTCGCTTCANGCATTGTGGGTGGAGGGAGGAGTCAGGATTGCTCCCGGAGGCGGTTTCCGTGGTAAACCTGACAAGGACTACGTGAGCCTTAGCGCCCTATAGCTAGTAACTCCGCCATGGAGCAAAGTGGATTCCACCAGGGCAGTTAAAAACAGTCGCTGAAAGAAACACTGAGGTTTCAGGACTGGAAGAAGCCTCAGACCTTCATTCCCCTTTCTCCAAATTCACCAGACGGCGTTTTGAGGCCAAAAACTTTCCTCAGCATGTCTCAGCTGTTGTAGTGCTTAGTTATGGTAACAGTTAAAACAATCTCATCCCTTACTCTGTAACTCAAGGTCGTTCTCTTTTTAACTAATTACCTACCATTTGATTAGGAGTTTTGTCTACAAT
Source organism: Neotragus moschatus (assembly GCA_006410615.1). Classification (NCBI taxonomy): domain Eukaryota; kingdom Metazoa; phylum Chordata; class Mammalia; order Artiodactyla; family Bovidae; genus Neotragus; species Neotragus moschatus. Next base: position 613,397 of record SJYA01000305.1, on the reverse strand, counting down.
ATACTTTCCCAATCGCTATTGAAATTCACATAAAGAGGGTAACTAGTTGGTAATCCCGTAACTCCCACAAAGTGGATAAATTGTTGCTAATCTCATTTAAGAAATGATGGGAAAAAGCTAGGACACGGTCATATATGAGATTGTACAAGGTCACACGGTTATTAAGTTACACAGCAGGAACTCTGCCACTCTTTTCTGAGTTCTTAGAAAAGTCCCGATTGTCAGGACTAACATTAATGAAATGCTTCTGATAATCCCAATGTCATTCCTAAATCAATAAATTTTTTTCTCCTAAACATCAGCTGTACAAGCATAACCTTGTCACATTGGCTTTGGACTCTGAAGAACATAAGAATTTAATAGGGAAATTGGTACTGGAAGCAGCCTAGTAAGGCACGTAAGGGTAAGGCTATAGACATCACAAAACAACTTACCTTGCTGTATGACAGACTCAGAACACAAATACTTGGTAGAAACTTACGTAATAAAAAAGTAAGGTGGTTATTATTATTATTATTTTTTTGACTGTGTGAGAAGTGAGATCTAGTTCCTTGACCAGGGATTGAACCTGGACCCCTTGCATTGGGGGCACAGAATTTTAGCCACTGGACCACTGGGGAGGTCCCCCAAAGTGACATTTTAATAGCATCAATGAAAAACTCAATTTGATGGGTTAAAGTTTTCAGTTTAATTTAGGTTAAACAATAGTTGGAGGAGGAAGGGGAAGAGATAACAGAAGAACATGTAGATTATTAAGTCAATTGTTGATAAATTCTAGTTCTTGGATTGGCAGAGGGTCCATAGATATTCCTTAAATGGCTTATAACCTACACATAGATTACATATATTCTTTTATATATAAAAAATAGCATAAAGTAAAATGAGAAATAATGAATTAAAGAAAGGTGTTATTATGTCCATCAATAACCAATAAACTAAAAGAATTCACCCGTGTTGACAAAAATAATAGCAAGATGTTGCATTTCCTGATTTATAATTTTTAAAAGATAAACTCATTTATACAAGACAATCACTGTCATGTAAAAAATATACGAAAAGGAAATTTACCAAAATGTTAAGAGCGAATGTTTGTGAATGATAGAATTGAGTGGTTTTTTATTTATATTAATAATTTTTAGTATTTGCCAGATACTCTGCTATGAGCATGTATTATTTTTATTAACAGGAAAAAAATGAAAAGCATTTGTTAAGTAGGCATCATGTGTCTTCTGTCTTTCCCAAGATATAAGTTGTGCCTCCTGGCCACTTTGTATTATGTGCATATTTCTCTAGGTTCCTAGGTATTAAAAGTTCCTTTTGTAGGGCAAGGGCATGTGTTGGGAAGTGAGATATGAGAGACTTGGTCAAAGATCATTGGAGACTCCCTTCTAATCTTCTAAAAATGAATTGTCTTTTATAAAACAATAACTTGAATTTTTAGACAGTAAGAAATAAGAGTTTTTTAAAGTAAATTGTTGTTTAGTTGCTAAGTCATGTTCGACTTTTTAGCAACCCCAAGGACTATAACCTGCCAGGCTCCTCTGTCCATGGGATATCCCAGGCAAGAATACTGGAGTGGGTTGCTATTCCCTTGTCCAGGGCATCTTCCAGACCCAGGGATGGAACCTGCATCTTCTTCATTGGCAAGTGGATTCTTTACCACTTAGCCACCAGCTAAGCCACCCTTTACTTTCCATTTCCAATATTAATAAATATTAATCACATATTAGTTAAAATGGATTTCCTACACATTTTTTATTTCAAAAGTCAGGAGTTGCGAAGGGGGTCGGGGGCTTCCCTGGTGGCTCAGTCATAAAGAATCCACTTGCCAATGCAGGAGACACGGGTTCAATCCCTGATCTGGGAAGCTCCGACATGCCACAAAATAACTAAGCCCCTGCACCACAACTATTGAGCCTGTGCTCCAGAGCCCCGGAGCTGCAACTACTGAGCTCACTTGCTGCAACTACTGAAGCTCGAGTGCCCTAGAGCCCATGCACCCCAAGAGAAACCACTGCAATGAGAAGCGCATGCACCACAGCAAAGAGTAGCCCCCACTCGCCACAACTAAAGAAAAACCCATGCAGCAGACTCAGAACAGCCAAAAATAATAAAATTATTTTTTTTAATCAGAAGGGCTTTTCTGCCCCTCCCTACCCAAATCACTGAGAGTGATGACATCCAGTTAGAAGGAAAATTTGTTCCTTATCAGTCTTAAAATATATATATATTGCAAAGTAGCAATTATACATGATTTTTCTAGACAAAAGTGAAAGTTGCTCTGTCATGTCTGACTCTTTGTGACCCCATGGACTATTCTCTAGGCCAGAATACTGGAGTGGGTAGTCTTTCCCTTCTCTAAGGGATCCTCCCAACCTAGGGATCAAACCCAGGTCTCCCACATTGCAGGCAGATTCTTTACCAGCTGAGCCACCAGGGAAGCCCAANCTCTTTGTGACCCCATGGACTATTCTCTAGGCCAGAATACTGGAGTGGGTAGTCTTTCCCTTCTCTAAGGGATCCTCCCAACCTAGGGATCAAACCCAGGTCTCCCACATTGCAGGCAGATTCTTTACCAGCTGAGCCACCAGGGAAGCCCAAGAATACTGAAGTGGGTAGCCTATCCCTTTTCCAGCGGATCTTGCTGACCCAGGAATCAAACCGGGGTCTCCTGCATTGCAGGCAGATTCTTTACCAACTGCGATATCAGGGAAGCCCTTCTATACAGAGAATAAGGTATAATTTTTCAGAATGTTAAATGCTAGCTGTAACTGCACAAATTACCACAGGAGATAAAGCTATAAAGGCCTTGAAGCTCCATGCTGCTTGAAAAGCAGTGACAATTTATCAAGCCCATCTTTTCAGAGGTAAAGGGAATGTCACAGAACAAAGTGACCACAATCCTGATGTGTAATTTTGAGCTTTCCAGAAATCTCCTATATCAAAAGTACATCAGACTCTATGTACTCCAGGCAAAAAATCTATTTTTATCTGCCTTTCAGTTATGCCTAAGCTTCCAAAACTAGAGAGCTTTATTCCTGAAAATTTAGGCATTACTCAGTTAAATAACAGATAACCCCAAGATGATGTTCTGAATATGTTGGTCAATGTGTCTGTCATGCCTAACTTTCCCTTCTAGCATGAACTGACCTGACCAAACTCTCTGTTCAGGGGAACAGCACTGGGTTGTTCTGGAAGAGATAGGTACCTGGCTACCTAGAACCTGGCCTGGAATACAGCACACTCTATCTAAAAACAAAGGAAGTTATTGGCTAAGTCAAGATCCCTTCTCTTGGAAATTTCAACTTGAAGTAGTTGCTACTAACAAAATTAGTGGAAATTGTCACTTTGTCTGAAGAATCACACATTCCTGTTGCTTGAGTCCCCACCACCACTTGAGTCCAGAACCACATCCAGCTCCAAGCTTCCAAAGGATTGTTCTCTAGATAACTACTTTTCTTGCATTTAGCTTGGGTGATCTCTCTTCCTTTCAGCTATACCAGCTCTAACTAAAAGCATATATTAATATTAGTGTGAATTCACTAATTAGCTTTTTTTTCTATCTAAAAGTCATCAACCAAGAGCAGTCTTTGATTCATAATGGTAAAATACCTAGATTCAGAGCACACATAAATAGGTGTCCTAGGTAGCTGAGCGGATTGTGTCTCAGAAGCATCCAGGTACCTAGAATGTTGTGATGGTCTTCTAATGCGTCAACTTGGCTAAGCTACAGTCCCAGTTATTCATATAAATACTAATCTAGGTGTTACTATGAAGGCCTTGTGGATGTGCTCAAGTCATATAACTGACTTTAAGTAGATTGTCCTAGATAATCTGGGTGGGTTTTAATTCAATCAGTCGAACAGTCTTGAGAGCAGAACTGAGACTTCACTAAGAAAATTCCACCTGTGGACTGCAACTTCAGCCTGTGCCAGAGTTCCAGCCTGCCCTTACTGATGGCCTGCCTGATAGATTCTGGATGTCTTTATTGGTTGATTCCCACAGTTGTGTAAACCAGTTCCTTCCAATAAATGTCTTAATATGTATCTCCTACTGATATGTATATCCAGTTGAACCCCAATTAAAATAAACCAAGGTAAATTTCACCATTTACTGAAAGAATATTTGAAAACCTGTCAGTAAATATCCAATAAAGACCTATCATATACCAGACATCACTTGAGATGCTGGAAATACAATGTTGAATAAGATCCTGTCCTCACAGAAATCAGAATCTTTGAGGGAAAGAGATTAAAAATCTGTATTTGAGGATTTCCCTGGAGGTCCAGTGGTTAAGACTCCATGCTTCCATGCCCCCACTGCAGGTTCAGTTCTTCGTGGGAGAACTAAGATCTTACATGACTCATAGCACAGCCAAAAAACATCCCAAAACTGTATGTGTTTGTACAATTTCAGGTACTATCAAATGCTATGGAAAAAAAATAAGGCAAAGTAACGGGAGTGGGCAGGGTAGCAGGACAGGATAGGCAGAAAAAGCAAGATGTTTGGGAGGATGACATCTGAACAGATACCTACATGAAATAAGGGAATGAGGACATGAGGGAAGAGGTATTCCATACATGGCAAATGCCAATGTGCCAAGGTGAGAGCAAACGTGGGGTTTCCAAAACCAGAAAGGGTGGTGAATGGAGTAACAGGGGAAGAGTGGTATGAGATGTGGTACCTGACAGTAATTAATACTGAATGAAGGAATCTGAACTATCTTGCTAACTAATACAGAGACCTGCCATGTAATTTTGCCATTGGATTCTCAATGACAGATGCACCGTACAAGGGCAAGAAACATTGTCATTAACGTTTCAGTTCAGGATGGCTATTTTCACTAGTTGAACTAAGAAACTGGCAGAAGGTAGAGGAAGGTGGGATATCGGGACCAGAGAAATAGGGTTTGTGAAATAGAGTAAGGGATGTTCAGCAGATAGCAGTCATTGGGTCAATGACAGGTATTCTGTTTTAAGCAGGCACCAGAGTCAACCTAGATATGTTGGCCATTTTAATGACAGTTGCTACAGAGTACAAAGCTGGCAGTTTTTTACATCACCCAAAGAAACCTACGAGGCATAGTGTTCTTTCCTAGTGATGGGAGGTACAAGATGCAATAGCCTGTCCTTTACTTTGGAAGGGGTGTCCAGGCATGCCCTAGGCCACTACACCCCTAAAACAGTGGTACTCAAATGGGAGTGCTTGTGTCTCCCGGGGATATCTTGCAATGTCTAGAGATATTTTTGGTTGTCACAATTTAATCCTCTTTTACTAGAAGGTCCACTCCACCTGATACTCACTCCACCCAGGAAATCTCACCCTAGTGAGACATAGATGGCATGCTTTGATACTGCTGTGCTCCTAAAATACCAGAAACATCTGTAACTACTCAAGCCACTATGTATTGTAATTTTTCCTTGTGTCTTTCTCCCTGAACTGAACTGCTTTAACCTAAAGCAAGTTAAAGTGAGCAATTACTGGTGTCTAGAGTGTACGGTACTGCTCAGCGTCCTTTGTTCCACAGGAAGGCTCCCCACAACAGAATTTTCTGACCCAGCATGTCAACAGTGCCACCACTGGGAAATCCTGCACTATAACTAACAAAGCAGACCTTAATTTTCACTGGGTTTATCTCCTACCCTCCAGAATATATATGTTTTTCCAAAGCCTCTAATATACCTACCATTTTGTGGTCATTTAGTCTGACTGACAAGATTAACACAATACCCATGCATATCATGAACTGATATGACTTTCTGCTGTCTGGGTCCTTTAAGACTATATGTATTATGATAGTTATTATGAGAGACCATATTATGGAAGAAGTAACACAATCCAGGAGTCAAACTTAAAATATATACACTTGTGCAGCTCAAGAAAGTGTTTTAAATCCTTATTAGGAATGGAAAACAACTCTTTTCCTCAAATCAGTACCTACTTGCCATGTACTTGAGGTCATGTTAATCTGCTGTAGCTACATCTGACACAGCAACTGCAACTGGGGCTACTTCTTGGTTTAATGTGTGATAATTCACTGTCATCCTCCAGGGTCTGTACAGCCTTTTGAAGGGCCAGACTCCAGTTTAGACATGATGGGGACCACATCCTTTGAATTCTTCAGGTTTTTAAGGTATTAATCTCTGCCATACTTCCTAGGCTATGAAAATGTTTCTTATCTGCTATCTTGGCAGAGTGTTCATTAGCCTTCCCTACTATGTTCTTATTCCACAGGCCAAGCAACCAATATGAGGGTTTAGCCAACTTCTAACTATATCCATTCCAATTAAACATTTGGGAACCTGGGAAATGATACTTGGCACCATGAGCCAGACATGGGCCCAGACTCCACTTTTGATCCTAGACTTCCATTCTAACAGGGGCCATTATGACAATTTGGGTATCAGTGTCAACTTGTAGTGTCCATAGCACTCAAAAAATTTGGTTATTCTACTTTCCCCAATGTACGCTTACCAGAGCAAATGATAGGGGTCTTTGAAGAAGTGCTAGGGGTTTCTTTAGCACACATTTACCATGGTGTTACATGGTCCTACTTCCTGGGGATCTGTTTCAATCAAATAATCTGAAATTAGAGTTCCACATCTGAAAGCTAGCTCATGTACAGAAACTATTAAAGGATCAATTAAAAAAAAATACTGGAATAGTTGCCTTCAGTCTCCTGAAGAAATCCACCCTTGATTTCTCTTGGTTGTACAGAGTAAGCAACATCCTTGTAGGCTGCTTATCAATCTTGTCTCTAAGGACAGCCTGTTGGATTAACTGTCTCTGTATCTTTTCGCAGGTCAGGAGCCCCCATGCAGCCATTTTGANTAAAAAAAATACTGGAATAGTTGCCTTCAGTCTCCTGAAGAAATCCACCCTTGATTTCTCTTGGTTGTACAGAGTAAGCAACATCCTTGTAGGCTGCTTATCAATCTTGTCTCTAAGGACAGCCTGTTGGATTAACTGTCTCTGTATCTTTTCGCAGGTCAGGAGCCCCCATGCAGCCATTTTGACCTTGTGCTAACGATAATTGTACCACCCTTGCCTCTGAGGGTTAAACATCACCAGTTCAGTTCAGTTCAGTCGCTCAGTCATGTCTGACTCTTTGGGACCCCATGAATCGCAGCACGCCAGGCNTGCTAAAGTTGAACCTCCAATACTTTAGCCACCTCATGCGAAGAGCTGACTCACTGGAAAAGACTCTGATGCTGGGAGGGATTGGGGGCAGGAGGAGAAGGGGACGACAGAGGATGAGATGGCTGGATGACATCACTGACTCGATGGACATGAGTTTGGGTGAACTCCGAGTGTTGGTGATGGACAGGGAGGCCTGGCATGCTATAATTCATGGGGTCGCAAAGATTCGGACACGACTGAGCAATTGAACTGAACCGAACAGAAGGTGCCCATGTGGTCAGCCCCCAGTAAAAGTCCTGACACTGCACTGAATCTCTGATTCTCATCTTCTCTCAGTCGCTTAGTTGTGTCGGACTCTGCGACCCCATAGACTATAGCACACCAGGCCTCCCTGTCCATGNGACTGAGCAATTGAACTGAACCGAACAGAAGGTGCCCATGTGGTCAGCCCCCAGTAAAAGTCCTGACACTGCACTGAATCTCTGATTCTCATCTTCTCTCAGTCGCTTAGTTGTGTCGGACTCTGCGACCCCATAGACTATAGCACACCAGGCCTCCCTGTCCATGACCAACTCCCAGAGCTTACTCAAACTTATGTCCATTGAGTCAGTGATGCCATCCAACCATCTCATCCTCTGTCATCCCTTTCTCTTCCTGCCTTCCATCTTTCCCAGTATCAGGGTCTTTTCAAATGAGTCAGTTCTTTGCATCAGGGGCCAAAGTACTGGAGTTTCAGCTTCAGCATCAGTCCTTCCAATGAATATTCAGGACTGACTTCCTTTGGGGTGGACTGGTTGGATCTCTTTCCTGTCCAAGGGATCTCATGAGTCTTCTCTAACATCACAGTTCAAAAGCATCACGTAGTTGATAACATTTCACACGTTGTCAGAAATTGTATCACCTTAGTTCTCCAATCTCTGATTAACAATGTATTTATATTAAATTTCCTGTTAAAAATAACTGGTATCATTTTCCTGATTGGTTCCTAACACAACCAGATTAGTAAGGACAAACTGTCCAGTTAATCCCCTTTGTCAGTCGATTTTTATTGTAAACTAACACCTATAATTACACTAATCTCTCATTCAGTAATTCAGTTCTGATTCAGTCAAGGAAGATATTCTTTCAACCAAAATTTTCTCAAAAATAATCCCTGTAAGTGATCATTGAGAGGTCTGGGAAGATTATGCTACTGATCAAAAAGGTCCCAGTAATGAGATTATGTTAACTTTGAAACCTTGTTTTATTTGTTTCAGGAAAGAAATATTTATAAGTGATGTTTAAACATTTTAAAGTCTTAATATGTGGTTAAAATTCATCCTGTATTTGTGTGGACCAAAGGATTGATTAAAAACAGCATTAATACAAAGTCATAGCCATGCCTATTTATCTGAAGCCTTTACGGTTCTGTTCAATCTATATTAAGGGTTCTGAAGTGAGCAAAAGGTCAAAGTATATTTCTACATAGAAGTCAATCAGGAAAATGTCACTTGTAAAGATTATATGAAAGGCAGAAATTAAACATACACATATATGACAGCAAGACAGAAGCAACCAAAACATCCATCGACTAAGGAATGGATAAAGAAGATGTGGTACATATATACAACGGCATATTAGTGAGCTATTAAAAAGAATAAAATAATGCTATTTGCAGCAATATGTATGGACCTAGAGACTATCATGCTGAGTGAAGTAAGTTAGAGAAGAAATACCATTGTATGTCATCCCTTATATGTATAATCTAAAAAGAAATGATACAAATGAAGTTGCTTACAAGACAGAAACAGACAAAGACTTTGAGAATGAGCTTATGGTTATGACGAAGGGGGGAAAGGATAGGGAGTTTGGGATGTGTTTGTATACTGTGCTATATTTAAAATGGATAATCAACAAGGATTTACTGTATAGCACATGGAATTCTGCTCAACATTATGTGGCAGCCTGGATGGGAGGGAAGTTCAGGGGAGAATGGATACATGTATATGTATGGCTAAGTCCCTTAATTGTTCACTTGAAAGTATCACAAAACCATTTGTTAACCAGCTATACCCCAATGCAAAATAAAAAGTTAAAAAATAAACATACACATGTATATATATGTGTGTGTGTGTGTGTGTACAGATACAGAGAGAATATATAGAGATTTCAAACATCCAGAAAAACTAGATACAATACTATTACAAATTCCAAATTACACGTATCTTAAATCAACAAATGATCAATTTTGTTTTATATACTCTACTCCTCTACCCTCAGTGGATCATTTTAAAGTAAAGCACAAAAATATTTTACCTCTAATCTTCAGTATGAATCTTTACTAAAGTAGGTATTTCAGTTGAATTTCTGCCTTGTATGTTTCTTTAATATTTGGTTTGTTCAAAACAAAATGTAAATAATGCCTCTTAAATCTTATAAATCTACAAGAACCCCCCTACCCTCAATCTTCCTAATTTGACTTTTATTTGTTGAAGAAATTGGGTCATTTGTCCTGCAGAATTTCCCAAATTCCATATTTGGCAGATTGTAGGGTGTCATTTAACATGTTCTTCTATCCCCCATTTAAACTGGTATATCCACAAGCTTGATCAGATTCAGTTTCAATTATTTTCAGTCAGTTAGTCAGTTCAATCACTCAGTCGTGCCTGACTCTTTGTGACTCCATGAATCACAGCACGCCAGGCCTCCCTGTCCATCACCATCTCCTAGAGTTCACTCAGACTCATATCCATTGAGTTGGTGATGCCATCCAGCCATCTCATCCTCTGTCGTCCCCTTTTCCTCCTGCCCCTAATCCCTCCCAGCATCAGAGTCTTTTCCAATGAGTCAACTCTTCACATGAGGTGGCCAAAGTATTGGAGCTTCAGCTTTAGCAACATTCCTTCCAAAGAACACCCAGGGCTGATCTTTAAAACGGACTGGTTGGATCTCCTTGGAGTTCAAGGGACACTCAAGAGTCTTCTCCAACACTAAAGTTCAAAAGCATCAATTCTTCGGCACTCAGCCTTCTTCACAGTCCAACTCTCACATCCATACATGACCACAGGAAAAACCAAAGCCTTGACTAGACGGACCTTAGTCGGCAAAGTAATATCTCTGCTTTTCAATATGCTATCTAGGTTGGTCATAACTTTTCTTCCAAGGAGTAAGTGTCTTTTAATTTCATGGCTGCAATCACCATCTGCAGTGATTTTGGAGCCCAAAAAAACAAAGTCTGATACTGTTTCCACTGTTTCCCCATCTATTTCCCATGAACTAAAAAGCCTCTTGATGAAAGTGAAAGAGGACAATGAAAAAGTTGGCTTGGTGATAACATTTAATAGATGGTAGTGTATCAGATGTTTTTTGCAGCATAGTTGGTTTGAATTCTGAATTACGGCTTCCCACAGATCTCTGCTGAGTTTTAACGTACTACAGATCTTTTCCTATTGTCGAAACAGATTTTTTTTACCTATAATATATGGAAGCACCGTCATCTACTAAAACTGAACCAGAGTTTCTAATCACCTTTAAGCTTCTGACATATAACTCTATCCTTTGCTAAGAAGTCAGATGAGTACCATACACTGTCATCTGTCACAAAGATTCCTTTATTTGCCTTAAACAAAAGCTTGGGGGAAGTGCAGGGGAGAATGATTCAATTGAAGGAGCCAATTCAGTTGATATTTTCTTAGGTCTGAGAAGAGTTCTATGAGAAAATGTTTGGTGAATTTAACAAAAGAAACCCTTCTATTAAGTTCACAAGTAAATCATGTATTATGTTGAAAAATACATTTAATAGGCCATTTAGGAAGATCCCCTGGAGAAGGAAATGGCAACCCACTCCAGTACTCTTCCCTGGAGAATCCCATGGACAGAAGCACCTGGCAGGCTACAGTCCACAGGGTCGCCAAGAGTCAGACACTACTGAATGACTTCACTTTCACTTTAGCTAACAATGGGCTTCCGAGAGCTCTAGTGGTAAAGAATCCACCTGCCAATGTAGGAAATGTACGAGATGTGGGTTTGATCCTCAGGTCAGGAAGATCCCCTGGAGGAGGGCACAGCAATCTATTCTAGAACATTCTTGCCTGGAGAATCCCATACAGGAAGCTGGTGGGCCATGGCCCACAGGTTCACAGAACTGGATATGACAAACGACTTAGCACACACACACAGACTAGTCAACAATTTTGTAGGATGCAGCAACAGAACCACCTCAATCAACAATCACATCCTGTGTTGAACTGAAAACTCCTTGACATACTCTGTAGCTGGGGATTTGAACTCACACCACAAAGCATCTAGTAAGGGGTAACTGCAAGGAAGGACCTACAAGACTTTCTAGAGCTAACACCAAAAAAAAAAACATGTCCTTTCATCAGAGGGGACTGGAATGCAAAAGTAGAAAGTCAAAAGATACCTGGAGTAACAGGCAAGTTTGACACTGGAATACAAAATGAAGCAGGGCAAAGGCTAACAGAGTTTTGTAAGAGAATGTACTGGTCATTGCAAACACCCTCTTCCAACAACACAAGAGACTACATATGGACATCACCAGATGGTCAATACTGAAATCATATTGATTATATTCTTTACAGTTGAAGATGGAGACACTCTACACAGCCAGGAAAAAAAGACTGGGAGCTGGCTGTGGTTCAGATCATGAATTCCTAATCACCAAAGTCAGACTTTAATTGAAGAAAGTGGGGAAAACCACTAGGCCATTCAGGTATGACCTACATCAAATCTCTTACAATTATACAGTGGAAGTGACAAACAGATTCAAGGGATTAAATCTGATAGAGTGCCTGAAGAATTATGGACAGAGGTTTGTGACAATGTACAGGAGGCAGGGATCAAGACCATCCCCAAGAAAAAGAAAGGCAAAACGGTTGTCTGAAGAGGCCTTAATGAATAGCCGAGAAAAGAAGAGAAGCGAAAGGCAAAGGAGAAAAAGAAAGATACACCCATTTGAATGCAGAGTTTCAAAGAATAGCAAGGATAGATAAGAAAGCCTTCCTACTAAAGTGATCAATGCAAAGAAATAGAAGAAAACAACAGAATGCAAAAGACAACATCTCTTCAAGAAAATTAGAGATACCAAGGGAATATTTCATGTAAAGATGGGTACAATAAAGGACAAAAATGGTATAGACCTAATAGAAGCAGAAGATATTAAGAAGAGGGCACAAGAATACACAGATGAATTATACAAAAAAGATATTAATAACTCAGATAACCACAATGGTGTGATCACTCACTTAGAGCCAGACATCCTGGAGTTCGCAGTCAAGTGGGCCTTAGGAAACACCACTATGAACAAAAATAGCAGAGGTGATGGAATTCCAGCTGAGCTATTTTAAATCATCTTTTAAGACGATCCTGTTAAAGTGCTACACTCAATATGCCAGCAAATTTGGAAAATTCAGCAGTGGCCACAGGACTAGAAAAGGTCAGTTTTCATTNTTAGGAAACACCACTATGAACAAAAATAGCAGAGGTGATGGAATTCCAGCTGAGCTATTTTAAATCATCTTTTAAGACGATCCTGTTAAAGTGCTACACTCAATATGCCAGCAAATTTGGAAAATTCAGCAGTGGCCACAGGACTAGAAAAGGTCAGTTTTCATTCTAATCCCAAAGAAAGACAATGCCAAAGAATGTTCAAACCACCACACAATCGCACTCATTTCACATGCTAACAAAGTAATGCTCAAAATTCTCCAAGCTAGGCTTCAACAGTATGTGAACCGAGAACTCCCAGATGTTCAAGCTGGACTTAGAAAAGGCAGAGGAACCGGAGTTCAAATTGCCAACATCTGGTGGATCATAGAAAAAGCTAGAGAATTCCAGAAAAATATCTACTTCTGCTTCATTGACTACAATAAAGCTTTTGTGCAGATTACAACAAAGTGTGGAAAATTCTTAAAGAGATGAAAGTACCTGACCACCTTATCTGCCTCCTGAGAAACCTGTATGCAGGTCAAGAAGCAATAGTTAGAACCGGACATGGTACAACAGACTGGTTCCAAATTGGGAAAGGAGTATGTCTATTGTCACCCTGCTTATTTAACTTTCAGGCAGAGTACATCATGCAAAATGTCAGGCTAGATGCAGCATAAGCTGGAATCAAGATTGCTGGGAGAAATATCAGTAACGTCAGCAATGCAGATGACACCACACTTATGGCAAAAAGCGAAGAGGAACTAAAGAGTCTCTTGATGAAAGTGAAAGTGGAGACTGAAAAAGCTGGTTTAAAACTCAACATTAAGAAAACTAAGATCATGGCATCAAGTCCCATTACTCCTTGGCAAATAGATGGGAAAGCATTGCAAATAGTGACAGAATTTATTTTCCTGGGCTCAAAAATCACTGCAGATGACTACAGTCATGACATTAAAAGATACTTGCTCCTTGGAAGAAAAGTTATGACCAACTTAGCATACTAAAAAGCAGAGACATTACTTTGACAACAAAGGCCTGTCTAGTCAAAGCTATGGTTTTTCCAGAAGTCATGTATGGGTGTGAGGGTTGGACCATAAAGAAGGCCGAGTGCCAAAGAATTGCTGCTTTTGAACTGTGTATTGGAGAAGACTCTTGAGAGTCCCTTGCGCTGAAAGATCAAACTAGTCAATCCTAAAGGAAATCAACCTTGAATATTCGTTGGAGGGACTGATGCTGAAGCTGAAACTCCAATACTTTGACATCCTGATGGAAAGAGCCAACTCATTAGAAAAGACCCTGATGCTGGGAAAGATTGAAGGCAGGAGGAAAAGGGGATGACAGAGAATGGGATGACAGAGGATGAGATTGTTGGATGGCATCACTGACTCAATGGACATGACTCTGATCAAGCTCCAGGAGATGGTGAAGGACACGGAAGCCTGGTGTGTTGCAGTCCATGGTGTCCTCAGAGTCAGATACAACTGAGTGACTGAACAACAGTTGCAATGAACAAATCAAGAGTAGAAAATAATAATCATACAGATACACAAAAGCTGGAATATTTATGTTAATGTAAATCAGATCAAGTCATCTCAAATGACGTCCCTTTACACTTAGAATAAAATCCAAAGATGGCACCATGGCCTCCCAGATACTATGAAAGAGCCCTCACTACCTCTGACCTCATTTCCTACCACTCTCACCCTCACTGACTGTAATACAAAGCCCTTGCTTCTCATAAAACAGGCAAGACTTTCTATCTGAGGCCTTTGCACTTGCTGTTCCCTTCCCAAATATTCACACAGTTCACCTGCTAACTTCATTTAGGCCTGTTCATTATCACCTTCTCAGAGGCCCACCTGACCACCTTATATAAGACAGCACCCCACTTTACCCTCTCCATCTGCTTTTCATACTTTTTCCCTCAGCATATGATTATGTGACACTGTATTAACTGAATGAAAATTTATTTCCCCTACTCTAGAGTAGAAGGTCTATGATAGTAGACTTTTGTTCATTTATCCAGCACCTAAAACAGCACAGAGTGAGTGCTCAGTAACTATTTGTTTATTTCATTTAGTCAGCTACAATTTCTCAAAACCGTGTGCAGTTAAGTACTGACATTCTGGCTATCCTCACTTTACAGTTTACAAGAAACTATGGCATACAAAAGTTAAATAAGGACCTAAGAACAAACAAAGCGAGAACAAATGTCAAGACTTGATGAATGATTCCTGAAATGAATGAATGGAAGCAAAATCCGAATGGAAGCAAAATTTTGGCTGAGGGAAACCCAAACCATACATNCTGGTCTACAGTGTGGGAGATCTGGGTTCAGTCCCTGGATTGGGAAGATCCCCTGGAGAAGGAAATAGCAACCCACTCCAGTACTTTTGCCTGGAAAATTCCATGGATGGAGGAGCCTAGTAGGCTATAGTCCATGTGGTTGCAAAGAGTCGGACACGACTGAGCGACTTCACTTAATGGAAGAGGAGACATGAAATTTTCCATATTTCCACCAGCTTCCTTTTATTAATGACACTTCAGTAAATTATGCTCAAAAAATTAAAGTTAACTTTTAAAATTAATTCAGTTGTAATCTGTACGGGATGGAGGGAGAAAGCACAAATCTGGTTGAGCTCCTTCCAGGACATTTAGAGTCAATGAATTTTTTAAAATATCAACAACCCAATCAACTATAAATCCTTTTAGACATTTTTTGGTCGAAACTGGAATAAAGTCATCTCACATCCTTTACTCTTGCTTTAGGAAATAGCTTTAAAAAGTTCCAAGCAGAACACAGTATCATACTTTACTGCTTGTATTGCTCTTATAAAATGCTGGCTGTTACTTTTGAGAAAAAAATTGCTTTAGTGATCAAATTAAGGTTTAAATTTCAGTCTAAATATTTACTGTTCATGATAATGAAAAGGGAGATAATTTATGAGTTCATTGCAAGGCTGATTCTGGCCTTTATTATAATAAAGTATTTAGGATGTGGTACTGGAAGTTTAGTGACCAAAAAACTGTCCTCCTTTTGTTCAGTTTTCATGCTATTGTTTAAACATGTGTATGACTGTAAGGTTCTCCTATTGTAGTTGAAGCCATACTATTCTTGATAAAGTATGAAGATGGATGTGTTGTCCAGGGCATTGTAACCATAATATACAAACTGATCAGAAAACTCCTATTGTGCTCAGTCCTGTCCGACTGTTTGTGACCCCCATGGACTGTCACTTGGTCATTTTTCCTCCACCTACATAAGCATCTGTTACATCTTCCATCTCTAGTTCACTATCGCTTTCTCATTCTGTTCTTTTTTGCACTCATTATTGCTGTTCTGTCTCTAAGTCATGTCCAACTCTTTGCGACCTCATGAACTGTAGCATGCCNAGCATCTGTTACATCTTCCATCTCTAGTTCACTATCGCTTTCTCATTCTGTTCTTTTTTGCACTCATTATTGCTGTTCTGTCTCTAAGTCATGTCCAACTCTTTGCGACCTCATGAACTGTAGCATGCCAGGCTCCTCTGTCCTCCACCGTCTCCTGAAGTTTGCTCAAACTCATGTCCATTGAGTTGGTGATGCTATCTAACCGTCTCATCCTCTGCTTCCCTCTTCTCTTTTCGCCATCAATCCTTTCGAGCATCAGGGTCTCTTCTGATAAGTCAGCTCTTCACATCAGGTGGCCAGAGCATTGGAGTTTCAGCTTTAGCATCAGTCCTTCCAGTGAATATTGAGGGTTTATTTCCTTTAGGATTAACTGGTTTGATCTCTTTACAGTCCACCCCTGATCTTCTTGCTGAATAGTCCCAATTTCTTCAGTCATTCTTTAACTCAATTTTCTCTTCCAGCCACACTATGGGATGTCAGTGTCCTTAAAGAAGTTTTATTTATACGTAAATCATTTTATATGAATCAAATTTTATATATAACGTGAGATTTCACCAGGCCACTCCTTTCTCTATTAAAAAAATAACTTGAAGACTTGATTTAAGGAAATAGTATTCTCTTAGGTGGAACACTTTAAGAGCATCTCACTGAGAATACATATCAAATTGCTTTATACTGACCAGTAGTCCCCAGCGTGATCCAGCTCCAGCCTCTCTAACATTATTTCTTTGTGCTCTTGCCCTGGCTTGCTATACTTCTGCTTCACTGTTAATCTTTTTGAGAGTCTGGATGCTTCCAGGCTCTTTCCCTAGTACTTGGAATGGTCTGTATCTACCTCTCCTCCTCCCATGTACAGACACACACACATATGTGTATGAGAGAGAGATCTTATATATGTGTACACACACATTATGTACATACATACCTGTTTCACTCTTTACATGGCTGTAATTGTTGTTCAGTTGCTCAGTGGTGTCTGACTCTTTGCAACCTCATGTGCTACAGCATGCCAGGGTTCCCTGTCCTTTACCATGTCCCAGAGTTTGCTCAAACTCATGTCCGTTGAGTCAGTGATGCCATCCAACCATGTCATTCTCTGTCATCCTCTTCTCCTCCTGCCTTCAATCTTTCCCAGCATCAGGATTTTTTCCAGTGAGTTGATTGTTCGCATAAGGTGGCCAAAGTATTGAAGCTTCAGCTTCATCAGTCCTTCCAATGAATATTCAGGGTTTTATTGACTGGTTTGATTTCCTTGCAGTCCAACGTACTTTCAAGAGTCTTCTCCAGCACCACAGTTCAAAAGCATCAGTTCTTCAGTGCTCAGCCTTTTTTTATTTTCAGCTCTTACATCTGTACATGACTACAAAAACNCTTCCAATGAATATTCAGGGTTTTATTGACTGGTTTGATTTCCTTGCAGTCCAACGTACTTTCAAGAGTCTTCTCCAGCACCACAGTTCAAAAGCATCAGTTCTTCAGTGCTCAGCCTTTTTTTATTTTCAGCTCTTACATCTGTACATGACTACAAAAACCATAACTTTGACTATACATACCTTTGTAGGCAAAGTAATGTCTCTGCTTTTTAATACGCTGTCTAGGTTGGTCATAGTTTTTCTTCCAAGGAGCAAGTGTCTTTTAATTTCATGGTTGCAGTCACCACCCACAGTGATTTTTGAGCACAAGAAAATAAAGTCTCACTGTTTCCATTGCTTCCCATCTATTTGCCATGAAATGATGGGACCAGATGCCGTGATCTTAGTTTTTTGAATGTTGAGTTTTAAGCCAGTGTTTTCACTCCCCTCTTTTACCTTCATCAAGAGGCTGTTTAGTTCTTCTTTGCTTTCTGCCATAAGGGTGGTATCATCTGCATATCTGACGTTATTGACGCTTCTCCTGGCAATCTTGATTCCAGCTTATGCTGCATCCAGCCCAGCATTTTGCATGATGTACTCTGCATATAAGTTAAATAAGCAGGGTGACAATATACAGCCTTGACATACTAGTTTCCCAATTTGGAACCTGTCTGTTGTTCCATGTCTGGTTCTAACTATTGCTTCTCGGCATATAGGTTTCTCAGGAGGCAAATAAGGTGGTCAGATATTCCCATCTCTTTAAGAATTTTCCACACTTTGTTGTTAACCTGCACAGCCAAAGGTGTTAGCATAGTCAGTGAAGCAGATGTTTTTCTGGAATTCTCTAGCTTTTTCTATGATCCACCAGATGTTGGCAATTTGATCTCTTTTCTTCTGCCTTTTCTAAATCCAGCTTATACATCCAGAAGTTCTCAATTCACATACTATTGAAGCCTAGCTTGAAGGATTTTGAGCATTACTTTGCTAGCACGTGAAATGAGTGCAACTGTGCAGTAGTTTGAATGTTCTTTGACATTTCCCTTCTTTAGAATTGGGATGAAAACTGACGTATTCTAGTCCTGTGGCCACTACTGAGTTTCCCAAATTTGCTGGCATATTGAGTGCAGCACTTTAACAGGATCATCTTTTAGGATTTGAAATAGCTCAGCTGGAATAACTCCTCCTTATCCATTATGCCTCAGCTGAAATACAACCTAGGAGGACTTCCTGGATCACCCTATCTAAAGGAGGTCCTAATTACATGTCCCCACATCCATTTCTATTTTAGTGGCTTATTTAATCCTCAACTAGAATGTAATCTTTATATTTGTTTTATTCACCATTATATCCCTAGTGCCTGGCACAGAATAGCAGCTCAATAAATATGTGAACTAATGCACAAATAGTAGTGTATAATAGTTATGAAGTAATCTTACTAGTGTAAAGGCTAAAAATATATAGGTGAACAAGAGCATATCAGGCATCTGTATTATGAAGTACCCTAAACAGTTAACATTCTAATTACCTTGACATATGTTTTTACATATACACATGGAAATGGAGATTAGAAGGTAAAAGATAATTGAGCAATAGGTCTGACAGGCCCGCCACATATACAGTGGAGACAGGGACCTAATTTAAGATGCCATAGAGTAGATCAGGAATTAAGGAAACCCCTGTGGATGCAGCTGGGAAAACAAGGTGGGTAGATGAGTTAAAAATTGGACAACGAATATTCTCCCATCCTAGGGCAGGAATATGTTGTTAACACATGACTGCAGACTAAAAACCAGCTCTGAGAGATACCTTTTGTGTCTGAAGACTCTAACCATAACTGTAAGCTGGTATTTTTAGTTTTCTTTATGGTGCTCAAGAAGCTTATTTTTTGCATGTGTAATTTTTTCGGAAATATTCTAAGGTTGCAAACACCTGAAGTATGATTGTTATTTAATGGTCTCTACTGTTTGCTCTTAATTGTCAATGTTACTCAATCAGGTAATTTCTGTCTTTTTAGTTATTTAGCTTCCTGTGGTATACTGATGAGCAGAACTCTTCCACTACATACCTCAGTTTTTCCTAAGAAGATACGTGCAAGAACCTTCTTCAGAATTGCTACACCATTAATAAACAAAAGAAAAGAATATTCAGAAAGAAGAATTATAGGGTTTGTATATAATAATAGATCTATTAAAAGAGCATGTTCACAGTGTTCTTTAGAATATCGTGCCTCTTGTTTTTCTAGATTCGTTTCTTACAGACCAAGCTCTGATTTTCTCACTCTTGCTATTTTATAAATACTGGTTGAATGAATATGGTAACTTTATATAGTATAGATTTAAATCTTGACATTTAAAGAAAATAAATTGTTTATGTCCTGCATTTTTGTACACTGTTCTTTTTTATAGTGGCATCATTACTGATATGTTGGGCCAAATATGTTTGTATAGCTCCCTTACCTACACACATATATACATACATAGGCAACTATATATAAACATGCTAAGAGGTCCCTACCATCCAGAGCAGAGGTTGGCAAACTTTTTCTGTAAAGGGCCAGTTGGTAAATATGTTTTGGGGCTATACTGTCTCTGTTGCAACTACTCAACATGGTCAGTGTAGCCCAGAACTAACAATGGACAATGTGTAATAAATGGGCATGGTTGTGTTCCAATAAAACTATTTACAGAGTCAGGCAAGAACCCAGGCTCCATCCAACTTAGTACTTTTGTGATTCCTTGGTCTTCAGGATCTCTTAAAAAGAAACACCTGATGCTTAATCATATTGGTCCTGGAAGTGACACACAGTGCTTACTCTCAGATATTATTGGCAAGAAGTAGTCATGTGATAGCTGTTTAATTTGTAGCCTCCTGGTGGCCAGCAAGAATACCACATAAAGCAAGCCTTAATACTTGGATAGGTAGACATCTTTGCCCCAGCTGGTGTCTTAGAAATGGCAACCAAAAGATGAAAAATCAAATAATGAATTGGTCTGCTTTACTTTTGAATTACTAATAATATCTCCCTTTTACTGTGAACTTGTCATTTGACAGGCCTGCTGGGTGCTCTACATTGTTTCATTTAATTCTCACAATAATCATGTGATATGGGTATTTTTACCATTGTAAAGATGAAGAAACTGAAGCTGAGAAATTATGTTGTGTCATGACTCCAAAGCTTATTTTTCCCACCATATTTATTTATTCTTTCTTGCCTTCTTATTCTTTCTTGTGCTAAAATTCTTTTTATTACAAATTGGTCTTATCTAATGATCCCCTTCCCCCATATATTGTTTGATGTAAGTACATAATAGCTACCATTTATGATGTGCTTAGTAAGCATTGTGCATTATGTCAAAACTATTACCTTTAACCCTTAAAATAACTCTGTAGAGGTATTTTTCAACTATGGATGAAGAAAATTGAGAGGTTAAGCAACCTAGTCAGGGCCACATGAAGCTACTATGTTTTAGAATTGATATTTGAACATAGTAGACTACTTTTATGCAGTTAGCTTCCAGGCTACCGGGTCTCATATATCTTCATGGGATTTATATTGGCATTTATTTCC
Organism: Neotragus moschatus; assembly: GCA_006410615.1. Taxonomy (NCBI): domain Eukaryota; kingdom Metazoa; phylum Chordata; class Mammalia; order Artiodactyla; family Bovidae; genus Neotragus; species Neotragus moschatus. The sequence goes on along the minus strand of SJYA01000305.1, from coordinate 592,517 downwards.
AAGTCTCTGAGAACATGGGGAGAGTAGAATAGGTTTATTTACTCTTTCCTCTGTGGGCCTCATTTCATGATCGTAAAGATTGATTTAAATATATATAAACACTCATTCTGTCATATTGCAAACATACCCTTTTAAAATTTAGAATGTGGTTGTTTACTGCATCATTTTGAGATGAATTCTATTTTAGCAGTGTTAACTCTTTATAACCAAGAATAATATGTGTTTGGTTTTCATTGTTCAGTTGTCTTTATATGTATCCACAGTGTGGTGTTTTTTGTTTTTTTTTTTTAAACCCTGATGTGTCTTTGTGGAATTTATTTCTAGATATTTTGCATTTGTATGCAACTGTTTTCTACTTGTTAGTATAGAAACAGTATTAATTTTTATATATTTCTTAACAGGCTACCTTACTGAATTCTTGATTAATTGATTTTTGATTTGATAGTCATATCACCTGCCAGTTTATAATTTTGCTTAATTCTTTTCCACACGTGTGCCCATATTTCATGCTCTGATTTAATTTCTTTGACATTTTAGAACAATGTCAAATGACAGTAATGATGGCATTATTGGTTTCCTTATAATGCTAATAGTAATGCTTCTTATATTTTACTATCTGTGAAGGGAATCATACAATGATTTTGTTTTGGCTAAATAATATGGTTGTAATAATTCTTAGAACTGAACCATCCATACTGTGTATGGTTGATTGTATGTACTATGGATGGTTCATCCATACATCCTTAAATGAGTTGCATTTGATTGTTTTATTTTTTTAATATATTACTGGGATTATATATACTGGTATTTTACCTAGAAGTTTTGTTTCAGTACTCAGGTAATATGGGTTTATAGATTTTTTATGTTCTTTGTGAAGTTTGGGTTGGCAGGGTGTTATGCTGGCTCATAAAGAGTGAGAAAGTCCCCTTTTTTGTGTTATAGAATTGATTTTTTTTCTTAATTACAAAATGTTCGCATACTTGTATAAACACTTAATAATTTAGAAGTATATATACTAGAAAGAAAAGAAAAAAACAGAAGAAAATAGAAAAAAAGAATTTTAAAAAGACACAAAAAAAGAAAAAATAGAAATATATATATTTAAAGAGTTAGTCTGTTTTTAGTCCTACTCTTTTTTTCCTGAATTAACAACTGGTAATTGTTTAATTTATATCCTTTTAGGACTTTTAAAATATATTTTCATTATAGACAGTCTATTAACATAATTATTTTCAGAAAAAGCAAATACCAAATATTTAAAACTGAGGAATTACAGTATATACTTATATCCATTTCTCAAATGGATAATAAAATTGTATATAAAGCAGACAAGATATATACAATTTTATTGTCTATCTAAGAAATATTGTAAGTGTATAGTGTATTTCCATGATTATTAAACACTTGATATTTCTGCCTTTTTTAATGTAGCAATATATTTTAAACCTCTTTGCTCTAGAGTATATGGTTGACCCTTGAGAGATGGAGAGTTTGGGAGTACAGACACCCACACAGTAAAAAAAAAAAAAATCTGCATATTGCTATTTCTGTTTGAAAACAAAGAATTGATAAATGATTTATCCAAAGGCAGGAAGCTGAAACAGTTTGTATACAATCAAGACTCAAACCTTAGTTTATTTGATTCCACATATTGTGATTTCTAACTGAACACAAACTTTCTACCACATTTAGTTTAAAAATCTGTAAAACAAAAATACAAGTACTATATTTATCAAAAAAATTCTTATGTAAGTAGACCCACACAGGGCAAACCTGTGTTGTTCAAGGGTGGACTGTACATTTGATCTTAATCCTTTTAGATAACTGATGAGTTCCACAGTATGAATGTACCATAATTCATCAGTCATTTCTTATAAAGCAGTATTAATGTGTGTGCCACATGACTTCTTGCCTCATACACGGTAAGTTTTATTATTTATTCAGTTTAAAGCAGGGGTTCTCCAACCTCTGAGGTCTAATACCTGATGATTTGAGGTGGAGCTGATGTAATAATAATAGCAATAAAGTGTCCAATAAATGTTATGTACTTGAATCATCCTGAAATCATCTTCTCTTCCCCACTCCATGGAAAAATTGTCTTTCACGAAACTAGCTCCTGATGCCAAGAAGGCTGGGGACTGCTGATTTAAAGTGTATATGTACTGTATAAATAGGTGCAGTTAACACCTTTCCTTTTTTTTTTTTTTTAAGTTATTCTATGCAGGAAATGTATGATGTAGTATCTGGAATGGAGGATTACAAGCATTTTGTTCCTTGGTGTAAAAAATCAGATATAATAACAAGGAGATCTGGATACTGCAAAACACGATTAGAAATTGGGTTTCCCCCTGTATTGGAACGCTATACATCTGTAGTAACCTTGGTGAAACCACATTTGGTGAAGGTAATGGTTTTGTTTTTTGTTGTTTTTAAATATTCCTCAACTAGTGATATATTAAATGGATTAATGTATAATAGCTTAAGAAAATTTCCCTAAACTAATAGGAGGAGAGAAAAACAAATTGTTATATCACTTAAGCTGTGTTATTTTATACAATATTAGTTGTATTCTTTCCAAATAGAAATTTAGCCAGAACATGGAAATGAGAACCTTTTTCTTTTGTCCTTCTGTTGAGAACTACTGACCCTAGGAAAGATTCAGCCACACAAGTGAGAAATGTTTTAATTTAATATTGATACTTGTGCTTTTTTTTAAGTAAAGGCAGGGAAAATGGTGAGAGGATGAAGAAAGATAGAAAAGATATAAATGTGGAGAATATAAACATTGTTGAAGTCATCCTGCCATGTACCAGGTACTGAAATGCCAGGTACTGTTGCATGCATTGTGTTAATCATCTTCCCCTTCTCAGAGAAGGGTATATACATAGAAAAGGTACTCAGACTTCAACACATGAAAAAGGAGAATTCCAGAGTTACATTACATTTATTTTGACTTCCTAGAGTGCGGTGAACAAAGACTTTCAAAGCTTGAGTTGTGTTTTGTGCCCACTTGATTTAGTGGTCATATCATTTCTTGGTTATTGGCCAGAGCTAAGTGCCTTTTTCATCTCTTTGTCAGTCATTGAGGACATGCAGCTCTCATACCAGAAAGAAGCTAAGACATTGGAGTCCACCCTAGTGCCACTGTCAAAACATCAACTCCACTTGAAAGTCTGTGCCCCATACCCACCTGTTTGCCTCATAGTTTTGCAGTTTTTACCTACTATAGTGCACTGCCTGTCTTATAATAGCTAATGTATTAAGCTCTATAGTGCTTTACTTGAATTGTTTAATCTTCACAACAGACCTTTGAGATGCAAATTTTATTATCCTCCGTCATCCTATAGTTGAGTATGCTAAGCCTTAGAAGAGTTAGATAGCTTGCCCAGGGTTACACAGCCAAGACTCTGCAGTCTGTCTGACAACAGCGAATATCTCTATAAATCTTACAATTGAGTCCCCTGACCTCAATCTCTTACCATTCAGATTCTTACAACGACAATCTTAACATATCCTGCATCTGACTAAAAAACTCTAAAACCGTATCATTTTCTCCCCTGGCTTTCTTCCTTTCCCTGACTTCCATGATTGTACTGTATAGTACTTAGTCCACAGCCCTGTGCCTTTGCGTATTGTTCCCTCTTCTGTCTGTAATGAACTTGATTCTTGCCTGTCAGTCCTTCAAATCCCAGCCTGCTTTCTCCCTTTCCTTTCGTATGGCTCGTCTGTTCTGCCTCGGTGATTCCTCTAGGCTTTGCATGTGCTCTATTTATTTCTCCTACCACTCTTTAGTATAACTTCTTTCTTCCTTTGGATTTCTGCTTGACAGAATGATCGAGCTACTTAAGGGAGTGGGAGATCTTCTTTTTCATCTCTGAATCCTCAGTCACGAGGGCTTTTGTTTATGAAGTTCTCGCTGCTGTGTTCCTGTGTTCCTGTTTATCCAGATGTTCATAGTAATTTCAGTAACCTTCAGCACTGCCAAGGAGGCAGGAAACTTTTTTTTTTAATTATAATAGTATGTATTATATATTACTATCTTAAATTTTAGGAGGCTTAGAGAAATTAAGAGCCCACAAATTTATACTGTGTTTGTCTGATTCCAAAATTATTTTTCCATTAAAATAAGCTGCCTCACTTAATGTGCTAATTTATTATTTAAGGTCTTCCCAGGTGGCACTAGTGGTAAAGAACCCACCTGCCAATGCAGGAGACATGAGACTGGGATTCAATTCCTGGGTCAGGAAGATCCCCTGGAGGAGGAAATGGCAACCATCTCCATTATTTTTGCCTAGAGAATCCCACAGAGAGAGGAGCCTGGCAGGTTACAGTCCGTGAGGTCGCAGAGAGTTGGACAAGACGATTTGAGGGTTGTTCTGGAGACCCAGGATACACAGAAATTCATACTGTGTATGTCTGATTCCCAAATTATTTTTCCATTAAAATAAGCTGCCTCACTTAATGTGCTAATATTGAAAGACATATTTGAGAATAAAACACAGCTATGTTCAGCTTTTAATTTTCCCTGGGCTCAGGTTCTAGATCTTAATACCTAGTATATATATATGTGACATACAATAAAAATTAGAACCAAGAAAGCAACAAAAGCTATGTGACATTTTTTATTAGCTGCCCCAAATGTGCCTGTGACTTGACATGTCAGTGATTGTACATGAGTCATGTAGATTCATCAGTCTGTAATGGCCAGAAGCCCACTTGCAGTGTTCAGTGTTTCTGTTAGGAATCAGTGGCAGTATTGTCCCTATCCAAACATACCTGTAAAAATCTGTGGGTCCTTGGGCTCGGTTACTGATACAAGTACAGTACTGCCACATTTTGTTAAAAAAATAGAAGAAAGGTGCTATATTGTAGTGATTATGCCCAACAGCTGTTTCTCCCTTACTGTTAAATTTCTTATAAGCTTCATACGTGATTGTAAAGAAGGATGGAATGCTTTACCTTAAAGTTGGGTAACTGAAAAAGTTGTAAAAAATTAGAAATAAAAGTAAATAGAGTGCTTGCTTCAGCAGCAAATATACTAAAATTAGAACAATATAAAGAAGATCAGCGTGATCCCTGCACAAGGATGAATGCAAATGCATGAACCATTCCATATTTTGGGGAGCTCATTGTGGTACTCTGTGACTGCCTAGAGGGGTGGGGAATTGGGGGGAAGTTCCAGAGGGAGAGGATGTATGTATACTTAAGGCTCATTCACATTGTTGTATGGCAGAAGCCAACACATTACTGTAAAGCAGTTATCCTCCAGTTAAAAAAAAAGGGTCATCCCTGGTGGTCCAGTGTTGAAACTCCACTTTTCCACTGCAGGGAGCACAGGTTTGATCCCTGGTCGGGGGACAAAAGATACAACAAGCCACAAGGCACAGCCAAAAAAAAAAGTAAATAAAGTTGGATAACTGAAATAATATTTTATTATAGATTTTTGATGGTTTTAAAAATTAGATGTTCATTATTGAACCAAGTATAAAGCCAAATGCTTTGGGGAAAAAAATTTTTTTTTAAATACGAACTAGATTTATTTAGAAGAAACTTCACAGAGTGTGGGCCATCTCAGAAGGCAAGAAGCCTTGAAGAGATTTTTTTACTTTAATGACTGTTATTTTTGTGTGTCTAAATAAACTTTCACTGGTTTCCATATTAAAAATTAAGTTTTTTAATAAATGTGAATAGAGCATTTCTTTTAAAATGCTTTTTGGTATGAGTGCAGTTTATAATGATTCTGTAGTAGTGAAAGTAAAAGTCGCTCAGTCGTGTCTAACTCTTTGCCAACCCATGGACTATACAGTCCATGGAATTCTCTAGGCCAGAATACTGGAGTGAGTAGCCTTTGCCTTCTCCAGGGGGTCTTCCTAACGCAGGGATCGAACCCAGGTCTCCCTCATTGCAGGCGGATTCTTTACCAGCTGAGCCACCTGGGAAGCCCAAGACTTTGAAACAAGAGTTAAAAAATAGCTTTTCAGGGAACATAGCATATATATTCTTGAGGTCAGTTGTCTACTAGTATATAAGGCCCAAGTGGCACCTTAGGATGGTAAATTAAAAAGTTGAACTTCATTCAAGGTCATAACCAGTTCTGACTGTTTTAGTAACTGTGGTCCTGGCCACCATTTTTCACACTGTGGAAGGCAAGTCTTGGATGGGTCTCAACCGGCATTTTTTAATGCTAGAGATTGGGACATGTCAGATTGCACTGCACACAGTATCACTGTGTATTATGTTTCAGTGTACACACGTATGTGAAATAACAAGCACTGAAGAGATGAGAGGTCAGAAAGCAATGAGTCAGGACTAGACTTGACAAGAAAACCGGAACCATAGAGGCCTCTAGAGATAAGGAATAGTGAGTTAGAGAAAGAGTAAATGTGATTGATAAGGAAGATCTTTGGGCAGGCAAGAATTACGGAATTGTTCTAAGGATCGGTGCTAGATTCCTTACAAGTATTTAGCCATCTCATAGTGATGGTGAAAAATAGGCATTATGCCCATTTTACAGGTTAAGGAAATACATTACAGGGAATTAACTTGTTCAGGATCACTAATAAGTGGCAGAGCTGGAAATAAACTTCCAGATAGTAACTCCCTATTTTGTTGTAGGGGGGAAACTCTGAAGTAGCACAGTGGGTGACAGCAGTGGAAGAGAGAACTAGTAGTAATCTTGGGAATCCCAGGAGAAAGGAGAATGGCTTATGTTGGCAAGAGATCTCTTCCTAGTACCAACCTAAAGAGATCTTTTTGTCACCTGTGGTCTAATCTATAAAAATATTTACTTTCAAATAAAGCATCCTCAATTATAGATTCTGGACAATCAAAGTGGTACTTTACTGTTTTTCGTTTTGTTTCATTTTGTTCTAGGCATCCTGTACTGATGGGAAGCTCTTCAATCATTTGGAGACTGTTTGGCGTTTTAGCCCAGGTCTTCCTGGCTACCCAAGAACTTGTACTTTGGATTTTTCAGTAAGTCTCATAAAGCTCTCTATTTGTTCCAAATATCAAATAAAGTTGGTAAAGAAGGAGTAATTCATTTTTATTAGTACCCAGATGCTATAATTAGTAAACTACATGCATAGCAAGTAGGCTTCCCAGGTGGCTCAGTGGTAAAGAATCCGCCTGCCAATGCAGGAGATGCCAGAGATTCAGGTTCAATCCCTGGGTCAAGAAGATCCCCTGGGGTAGGAAATGGCAACCCACTCCAGTATTCTTGCTGGAAAATCCCATGGACAGAAGAGCCTGGAGGGCCCCAGTCCATGGGGATGGAAAGAGTTGGACACAACTGAGCAACTGAGCGTGCTCACGTGTACTCACGCGTGTGCGCGCACACGCACACTTATGCATAACAATTACTATAAGACTTTTTTTTAATCTCAAATTTCTGAGTAGTGAATATCTTTTTCTGCACTGACTTTTCTCTTTTTTGGGGGGGAGGGGGCACTAATTTTATAAGACAGAATGCTAGGGGAAATTCCCTAGCAGTCCAGTGGTTAGGACTCTACACTTCCACTGCGAGGGACACTGGTTCAATCCCTGGCCAGAGACCAAGATCCCTCATGCTGCATGGCACAGCCAACGAAAAGGAAAGAATGCTGATGGCCTTTTCTCTTTCTCTCTTTCCTGAAACCTTGAATGCCATCTCTATTTTCTAATTTTTGCAATCTCATGGACGGAGGAGCCTGGTAGGCTGCAGTCCATGGGGTCGCTAGGAGTCAGACATGACTGAGCAACTTCACTTTCACTTTTCACTTTCATGCACTGGAGAAGGAAATGGCAACCCACTCCAGTGTTCTTGCCTGGAGAATCCAAGGGACGGGGGAGCCTGGTGGGCTGCCATCCATGGGGTCGCACAGGATCGAACACGACTGAAGCGACTTAGCAGCATCAGCAGATAGATTATAAGACTACATGTCTTGCCTACTACCAGCTTAATAACAGTGTAACACCAAATGAAATCTGTACATTGATCTGCATCTTAGGAGTTGCAGAAATAAAATGCAAAGGAAAAATATATTTTTAAATTTAAGCACTGTGGTATTGATATTTTCTTGTTCATATCACCTTAACTATAGAAAACCTGAAGTCACTTGTGTGGCTTTCTATTTGTATAAGTTGGTTCCTGTATTTGCAGGTCAGGCTTACATTTTAAAATATGGTTATAATTTTGAGTAAATTACTGTATGCTGGTCTCAGCTCTTGGTTGCTTTCATTTTCATTTCATAATTTTTTCATAAAAATTAGTGGACAGTAATGGAACACTTGGGGAAATTTGAATGAAACCTCTATAGAGTAGATAATAGCATTACTATCTAGTAATATTAAATCTGTTAATCTCCTGGTTTTAATTGCACTGTGGTTATATAAAACCTGAAATCTGGGTGGTGGGTATATGAGAAATCTTAATAGTAGTATTGCAATTTTTTAATAAGCAAAATTATTTTAAAATTAAAAATTAAAACTTTTGAAAGTTAGTGGATATTTCATCCTTAAGGCATTATTTCTCAAACTTGTTGCTTTGAATTCAGTCTTGAGGGGATATAAATGAAATTTAAATCCTTGGCTACTTTAAGATTTAAGCACCTTTGCCATGTAGTTTGTGGGTTAACTGTATTTTTTCTGGTATTTACTTGTGGGAATAACCTATCAGAGAGATCACTTCCCTTCCTTACTTCCTTTTGGGAAGTCGTGACCGACTTTGTGACCTCGCGAACTGTAGCCTGCCAGGCTCCTCTGTCCATGGAATTCTCCAGGCAAGAACACTAGAGTAGGGAGCGTTCCCTTCTCCAGGGGATCATCCCAACCTAGGGTTTGAATCCAGGTCTCCCTCATTGCAGGGGCTGGGCTACCATTTCTTTTTGGGAAGGAAGGTAGCTCTTAAAGGGACACACTAATAAGAAGCTAAAGTGATAAATATGATATTCATTTAGCAAAGCTGTTTTTCCAGTTTTTTTTAACTTAATAAAATCAGACTCTGCCATAAAATGAGATTCATTGACTCTGTTTTATTTACGTTTGTTGTGCAGCCACTGTTGTGCTTACTACAGTAAATAAGTCTCCCTCTTATTGATGTTAAAAATCTCATCTAGATATGGGCCCATATTGCTCTGCCTTAGGTATTGGGCCAATTAGCCCGTTTGACTGTGCAAACACCATTACCCTAAGTAGAGATTTAGTAAAAGAAAGGTCTTTCTAAAATAGTTATTAACATTTTCCTACAGATTTCTTTTGAATTTCGCTCACTTCTACACTCTCAGCTTGCCACATTGTTTTTCGATGAAGTTGTAAAGCAGATGGTAACTGCCTTTGAAAGAAGAGCGTGTAAGCTGTATGGTCCAGAAACAAACATACCTCGGGAATTGATGCTTCATGAAGTTCATCACACGTAAAGAAAAAAGAAAATGGTCACCTACTTGTATCTAGTTTATTCACTTTTAGGAAGTGCTTTCATCATTTGCTTTCAGAAGTCAGAAAGCATTTGTCAAACCCAGCTTTGATTATAAACCCATAGTGTTGAAAATTTGCACTTGGAATATGGAACCACATGTACATAGAATTCAATCAAGTATAATTCAGAGTCGTATGTATATTAGCATATTTACAGTAATAGGATGACATCACTGTTGCTGGAATACTGGTAACACTCTTTTGAGCAGAAATTGAAACTGTAAATTTAAACCTTTTAATTATTACCTCACCTGAAAGAGGTTGGTTGAGCTACTCATGCAGTGTGGACTATAGTAACCATATCACGTTTAAGTTATTAATTTCAGACTATTTATAACTTATTGTCTTAGGGCCTGCCTTGTGGCTTAGGATATTTGAGTAATCATCAGATATTTAAACTAAAAACTTCGACTTAAAAATACTGTTAATGAAGGTTCCCTGGCACTTTTCTTAGTTTTAAATTGTTCCTTTGGATAGTAGTAGATAATTCAGTATTATACTAAGGTTAGCTTCCAGATAAACAATTATTTTTTACTTTTATTTCTTGGTGAGTGGTCCAGAGAGTATTTTTTTGGTCCAGAGTTTTAAGCTACTTTTCTCATAGTTTGCCACCCTCTCCCTGATACTTTGACTGCTGTGTCAGTAATGCTGAATCTGTGTCAAATTTGTCTACAGCAGTGGGCAATAGATCAAGATAAGTTGGTTGATATGTCTACACCACCATGCGTCCTTATTTTCTATTTATTGTGTGTATTCACTTTCAATAATGTATTTCAAACTGATATTTTTGTAAACAAATCAACGTAAGGACTGAAGTGGTAACTTAATAAAGTTAATTTGTTTATTTTTTGTACAGTTATTTTGGTTATTGAAATGTCTCAAAATACTTTAACAGAAACAAATCTGGGCAAAATTCATTCTTCCTTTAATCAGTGTTAATCCCCTTCCCTTCCTTCATCCCCTACCCAACAGCCCTTTTGCGTTAATCATCCTTTGTTTCCTCAGATCAGCCATGGACTTCCTGGGTTAGTTCCCTTTGTGAATGCATTTTTGCATTAATCTGTTGTAAGTGGCTGCTGTCTGCCACGTGAAGGATTTATACAGTCCACTCACATGGAGCTTGGTTTGTGCCTTCACACAAGTAAAGTAATTTTCCACTTACAAATGAAGTGTTTTCCCAGGGCATAAGTAGTTTTTATATAATTATGTACCTTTTGGGACTTTCTTGGTGGTCTAGTAGTTAAGACTGCAGGCTTTCACTGCAGGGAGCACAGGTTCAATCTCTGGTCAAGGAACTAAGATCCCACATGCCAGATTTTTTTTTTTTTTTAATCGTGTACCTTTTAAATGAGAAAAGTATTTTTTGTTGTTTTTCTTGCTAAGTGACAAAGATAAGATCTAGGTATTTTTAAGATCTAGGTATTTTTTTCCCAGCACAATACTACTCTGTTTATGGAAATAACCTGTACTTTACTACTATTCTTACAAATACCATAAGTCAGTTCTTAGGTTTAGAATTTAACTTAGTGGTTGGACATAACTAGCTGGTATTATGATAGTATGTAGATGGTATTTTAGTGAGGGAACCCAGGAATACCCAAATGTTGCCTTGATCTAGCACATCCCTTTGACCCATGAGGTTCCCCAAGTATCATTAGAATGTGAGTCTTAGAAGTGATAGAGAAAACCCAGGTCGTGTGGCTCCAATATCTATGCTCTTGTGTTTGCTCTGAAGGCTGTGACCTGTGGAGTTAAGGTGGCGCTAGTGGTAAAGAACCCACCTACCATTGCGGGAAACATAAAGAGACCCAGGTTCGATCCCTGGGGTCCAAAAGATCCTCTGAAGAAGGGAAGAGCAACCCACTCCAGTATTCTTGCTTGGAGAATCCCCATGGACAGAGGAGCCTGGCAGGCTACATACATCTCATGGGATCCCAAAGAGTCAGACACAAATGAAGTAACTTAGCACACATGCACACACCAATGAGAATTTAAAAAAAAAAAAAAAATTGGGGCTAGGGCATCTATGCTCTCCATATCATAAAGGGGAAAAACCCCACCACCTTTAGAAACTTTTCTTGAAGTGGCATCTGGTCAGTGGAATCTGAGGGGAAGACTGGGATAGGACTTTTGTCTCTCTGGAAAGAAACTTCTTCCTTAGTTTTTGCCTGGTTACGTGAGAACGTGAAGTTTGCAGCTACATCTGCAATCTTTCCACAAAAAGGGAAGGGGCATTGATTCCAGAAAAGCCAATTCATAACCCTAACATCAAGGGTTGAATGAACCAACCTAGTAGTGGGCACCCTGGTTATGTGAGATAACAGACCTCTAGTGTTTAAGTTACTTAGAGTTGGATATTCGGTTACTTGCAGCCACTCTTTCAGCCTACTCCAGTCTGGACTGGTTGCTCTCCAGGCTGTTGTGCAGCTTTAACCCTGGCAGTCATGCTAGAATTATTGTTCCTCCTCCTCTTGGGGTACTTACTTCCTGAAATTTGGCTTCCTTTTTTTTTTTTTAACTCAAAATGCAAAAGTAATCATCTAGTGGCTTCCTAAGAAAGGGTAAATGGGAGCTAAATTTTTAGAATCCTTGAGTATCTGGAGATGTCATTGGTTTATAACTTACTTGAGGCTAGAACTCCACATTAAAAATAGTCCCCTCTTCCCCATAATTTGAAGATCTGACTTCATTGTATTCTGGCAGCTGGTGCTGCCCCTAAGAAATCTGATGACATTCTTATAATCAGTACTTTTAACATCCTTTTTTTTTGATCTCTGGAAACTTTTAAAATTTACTCTGAGTAGTCTGAAAATTGGAGGAGGTGGCAACCCACTCCAGTATTCTTGCCTGGAGAATCCCCAGAGGGGCCTGGTATAGTCCTTGGAGTCGCACAGAGTGAGAATGACTGAAGTGACTGAGCAGGAGCAGTCGAAGATACATGCCAATCTGCCTTGCTGCCTGTGTTAATTGTGTTGGGCAACTTATGGATCCTTTTAGTCACAGGCTTATTTCTTTGAGTTCTGTGGAATTTCTGTGAATTATTTGTTCGATAATTTCCTCCTCTCCATATTCTGTGGTTTTTTCATTCAGAAATTGCAAAGTAATTAGACTTTCTAATTCTTATCTTTTTACTTCCTATTTTCCATCTGTTTTTGTTCTGCCTTTTAGATTTCTTCAATTGTATCTTCCAGCCCTTTCAGTTAATTTTATATTTGCCATAGTTTGCACTTTCAAGATTTTTTCTTTTTTCTTTTTTTGGCTGTGCTGGGTCTTCATTGCGGCACTCAGGCTTTTTCTAGTTGCACAGAGTGGGTGCTACTCTAGTTGCAGTGCAAGGGCTTCTCGTTGTGGTGACTTCTTTTGTTGTGGAGCACAGGCTCTAGGCACACGGGCTGCAGCAGTTGCAGCACATGGGGCTCCTTAGTTGTGGCTCCTGGGCCCTAAAGTGTGCAGGCTTCAGAAGTTGTGGTGCACAGGCTTAGTCACTCTGCAGTGTGTGGAATCTTCCCAGAGCAGGGATTGAACTTGAGTTCTCTGCATTGGCAGACAGATTATTAACCACTGCACCACCAGGGAAGTCCGATTTTCAATATTTTTTTTTTCTAATTAGTCCTTTTTTAAAAAGATAGCTTTCTTCTTTTGTGGAGACAAGATCTCAAGTTTCCCTTAGGTCCTTTCTGGTTTTTGCAATCCTCCCATTGAAGTCTTCCTTGGCTATCTAATGGTTCTTGTTTGTCTTTAATGAAGGCAACGTACTAACCAGTTTATTGAAATTAAGATGGGGCATAATGACTGGTGAGTTTCATTATAAAGCCTTTTCACTGGGGGCACTCCACAAATGGCAAAATCTAGAGGTCTTTGCTCAGTTTTTCTACAAAAGGATTCTCCTATCTCTTGCCCTAGAATATATGGGGTTGAGAATAGGAATAGGGACAGGTGAAACAGACATAATGCCTGGCAGTTGGCATTCTGTGAGGTTAGTAAGGAACTGAGGATACCATAGTTTGGAATATAGGCTTTCATTTGTTTTTAGTCCCTCTTATCCTAGCTCTCTGCTCTTCCTGGTGTCCCAGGCTGACATTCATTCCTATTCATTATCCACAGAGAATTAACCAGTAGGCAACTTAACCTGGTGGTGTGGGAAAAGGGGATAAGAACTGAGAGTCCAATATCTCAGTAATCCTTCAGCTAATTTCGCCCTCCTTTCCATTCCACACTTGGCCTTACCTGATACCTTAGACCTCCAGCATCCAGCGAGTCCAGATGCTAAGTCTTGGGGGTGGAGTTCTGGGGGACTGAGAGTGCCTTGCTTCTTTATTCCTTCTTTAGGTTCTTAGGTTGTAATTATATCAGCTCTAAGTCACATCACTTTTCCATCAATCTTTTAACTTCCTATAGATCCACTGATATCAATCTACTCCTCTTTGCCTGGGAATTCCTTATGTGTTCCTAAAGATCATTTTTAATTAAATTCCTTCTAAAATTAAACAGCATTTCTCTAGATATTCACATACTGCTTACGTAACTGGACAGTCTAAGTGTATGAAATTAAATTTCCCTGACCATTTAAGTACTGCAGATTTAATCAAATACTTCTGAACACTTAAAATTGCAAGCTCAATATATCAGATTTTCTTGAATGTCTTAAATGCATTATGATTCAGACAACCCTACCTATAATGTTATGATACAATAAAAATATTTACACACAAAAAGGATGAGTGTTACTATTTCAGCTTCTTATATTTATTACTTCTATTTCTCCTGAGGTTGCCTATTTTTTATATCCTTCTGGACAGTCAATATATTAGGCTCAAAAAAAGACACCATCTTAGACCAGCTGAGGTTGCAGGATGTTGGTAACCAAGAGTCTTGGTGATGGTGTGTAACTTGGTGGCATAGGTCAATGGGATTCTGAGTCTTGGGACTTTCCGTGAATTGATTCCTTTTGTTGGGCTTCCTAGGCAGTGCTGGTGATGAAGAACCCACCTGCCAATGCAGGAGACATGAGAAGTAGGTTTGATCCCTGTGTCAGGAAGATCCCCTGGAGGACAACATGGCAACCCACTTTAGTAGAGAATCCTATGGAGAGAGGAGCCTGGAGGGCTATAGTCCATAGGGTCACTAAGAATTGGACACAAGTGAAGCAACTTAGCATGCACACACATATTCCATCTTAAAATTTTTGGTTTCATCAATCACTTCAATACAGTCCTTTTATCCAACCCAGTTTAAGAATCATTGGTTGCTGTGATCAGGAAGATACCCCTAAAGACTTAAGCCTAGCTGGGACTGCCCAGGTTGCAGTAGAAACCACCTATTTTCTCAACCTTTTCTGAAATAGCACGATCTGTCTTCATAGTAGCATTCCTTTTCATTTTTCCATTTTTAAAAGCTAGATCCAGCTGCCTTGACAAATGTTCACCTCCATGCTGCCGCTAAGTCACTTCAGTCGTGTCCGACTCCCCATTTATCTGTTTTCTCTGGCTGCAGCTCTCAGCTTTCTTAAAAGTACCTTGCTCTTTGGTTTGAGCTCTTTCAATTAAATGCTGGTTCAAATTTGGGATCTACCAGTAATAGCTGAGACTGAACAGCCACCACTTAATAGCTGAGGTTAATATAGCTATGTAACCATTCAGAGCCTCAGTTTAGTAACTATAGCATAGATTTGATAACTAATTCCTAATCTGATTGTTCTAAAGGTTCAAATAATGCAAGTACTTAGTCCAGTGTCTAGCACCCTAGACTAAATGCCCTTTATCCATCCAGTCCTCTTTTATCTGTTGTTTTTCTAACCCAACCAATTTATTAATAACAAAGCAATTTCTAGGTACAGGGTCTCAAGTGACTTTGGTTTTGTATCTGTGATGGACTTTTCCCTTCTATTCTGTCCAAACAATTCAAACTAGATAAGGAAAGCAGAAACATTCCATCTCGGTGCCTAGCTTATACCAGACCTCTTAGCAGCAACCACAGGGCCAAACTGATCAGCAGACTGGAATTTCTCCCTACAGAGCAAATGATTCTATAGCTCCAAGAGTACATTCTTGACACAGATTAAAGTAAAAAAAACTTAATACTGCTCAAGATCTTGTGCTTTAAACTTATAGTGTAAAAACTAGAAAGCAATGTTTTATCTTGCAAATCAGTATCTGTCTCAATAAACACACAAAACTCTTAAAAGCCATACTTCTATGCTGCTTATTAATAAAGATCAAGTGCACTGAGATAGGAACCTATTTCAAGTTCTTAAGAAACAAAGGTGGTAGCCCTGGGCTGTGCATATCAAGCTGTGGGTGCCCTTCCCTGCTATCCATTATGTTCCAACAGCACATCTGTCCTTTCCATTCAAATCCAGCTCTCTTCACCTGTGGGTACCTAACAGGGAACCCACTGCTTATGTTAAGGCTCTGGAACAATAACCATAACCCTTAAAAGAACCAAGTTTCCCTTTTTTTTATGGCCAAACCTTAATATATACAAAATTCAGAGTTGTCCCCCTTTAATGTAATAATGTAGGACTTCCCAGGTAGCTCAGTGGTAATGAATCTGCCTGTCATTGCAGAAGATGTGGGTTCATTCACTGGGTCAGATCTCCTGGAGAAGGAAATGGCAACCCACTCCAGTATTCTTGCCTGAGAAATCCCACAGACTCTGGAAGGCTACGGTCCATGAAGTTACAAGAGCCAGACACAACTTAGTGACTAAACAACCAATGTGATAATATAATCCAGTCTGCAGCAAAGGGAAGCAAGTTAGAACTGGACATGGAACAACAGACTGGTTCCAAATTGGAAAAGGAGTACGTCAAGGCTGTATATTGTCACCCTGCTTATTTAACTTCTATGCAGAGTACATCATGAGAAACGCTGGACTGGAAGAAGCACAAGCTGGAATCAAGATTGCTGGGAGAAATATCAATAACCTCAGATATGCAGATGATACCATCCTTATGGCAGAAAGTGAAGAACTAAAGAACCTCTAGATGAAAGTGAAAGAGGAGAGTGAAAAAGTTGGCTTAAAGCTCAACATTCAGAAAACTGAGATCACATCATCTGGTCCCATCACTTCATGGCAATTAGATAGGGAAACAGTGGCTGACTTTATATTGTTGGGCTCCAAAATCACTGCAGATGGTGGTTGCAGCCATGAAATTAAAAGACGGTTACTTCTTGAAAGGAAAGTTATGACCATTCTAGATAGCATATTAAAAAGCAGAGACATTACTTTGTCAACAAAGTCTGTCTAGCCAAGGCTACGGTTTTTCCAGTAGTCATGTATGGATATGAGAATAGGACTATAAAGAAAGCTGAGCACAGAATTGATGCTTTTGAACTGTGGTGTTGGAGAAGACTCTTGAGAGTCCCTTGGACTGCAAGGAGATCCAACCAGTCCATCCTAAAGATCAGTCCTTCCAATGAACTCCAATATTTTGGCCACCTGATGTGAAGACCTGACTCATTTGAAAAGACCCTGATGTTGGGAAAGATTGAAGGCAGGAGGAGAAGGGGACTAGAGAGGATGAGATGGTTAGATGGCATCACCGACTCAATGGACATTGAGTTTGGGTAAACTCCAGGAATTGGTGATGGATAAGGAGGCCTGGTGTGCTGCAGTTCATGGGGTCACAGAGAGTTGGACACAACTGAGCGACTGAAGTGAACTGAATCCAGTCTGCAGCAAAGAGAAACGGAGAAAAGTACAAAACAATAGGCAGGAAACATTTTATAGACTTCGGTCAGACCTTACCCCTCCCCTCTTGAACTGGCTTTCATTCCTCACATTCTCTAGATCACAGAAAAGCTAACACAGTTAACTTTAAACAATTTTTATTACACAAAGGTTGTCACATAATTGGATATTTCTCTACTCTGTACACAACTGTTCTTACTTTCCACAGAAAGGCTGTTTCTTAACTTCTCATCTGGTGATAGCAAGCACTAAAATCCTGATTTTAACAGAATAGTAAAAATGCCTCAGTGATTTAAGTTGAAAGCAGTACATTGGTACATAGCTCTTAAGCTCATTTATCAGGAATGTACAAATGTCTTTATTTAAAAATACAAAATAAATTATCTGTAGGCATGGACAATGACAGCAGTAAACCATTCTATGTTGTCAACTGAAACCAGTAACTGATGGTTTTAGTTATTTTCTTAAACATCAGCCAGCCTTTTCTTCAGTTAGCTCCTTCAACTGACCTCTCCTGAAGTTATTGGTGAGGAACACTGCCTTGAGTTTCCTCTCACAGTTTATCAATAATGGCAAAGCACTATTCTAAGAGTTAGAACATGCCACCTCCCATGCCACCCCCCATTCCACCCATGCCACCCATTCCAGGATCCTTCTCTTCTTTAGGAATTTCTGTGACAACAACTTCTGCTGTTGTTAAGAGAGAGGCCACTCCAGCAGCATCCAGTAATGCAGTTCTTACAACCTAGGGAAAAGTTTTCATAAAATGTTACTTTTCTTTAGTTAAAAAAAAAAAAAA